>CM070823.1:19068360-19668360 GCA_036326025.1 Chrosomus eos
CCGGCTGGCGACACAAGAGGGGGCTGAGGGGTGCAAGGCTTTACAGGGTTGCACACCCCCAGTCTGACACTCTTGGGACCCAGGAACGAAGGAATTTGCTCTTTTGAAAATTCGTCGAATGTGAGTGACTGAAAGGGAACTCTTGAAGCTTTATTATGAATCAATTTATATGTAATTCATTTGAAGACTATGTTGTGTTTTAGCTTTACATTAGATTGAGTTTCTGTATTGTTTCTTACTTGAATGCTACTGTTAAATAGATCTAATGTAGGCCTACCTGAAAAACTTTAAGCACTGTTAATTAGGGCCCGAGCACCGATGGTGTGAGGACCCTCTTGGAATTGCTCTGTTTATTATTATTATTATTCTTCTTCTCCGCAATGAATCGCATTTTTGAGGGCCTAAACATGCACGAAAACTCACGAAAATTTGCACACGCGTCAGAACTGGCGAAAATTTACATCTGATATGCGTTTCAAAATTGGGCGGGGCAAAATGGCTCGATAGCGCCACCTATAAAGGTTCAACGGAGTGCGCCTCGCGTTACGTTTCTCGTACGTGTACGAAATTCGGTACATACATGTAATGGCCCAATACCTACAAAAAAGTCTCTTGGAGCGTAGCCCTAAACACAACAGGAAGTCAGCCATTTTGAACTTCCTCTCAGATTTTTGTGCAGTTTTTGCCATTTTCAGGCCTCGTACTTTAACGAACTCCTCCTACAGTTTTAATCTGATCATCTTTAAATTTGGTGAGTGTAATCTTAAGGCCTTTGCGACATTAAATTGCGAAGATCTTGAGTTTTCGTCGAAGGGCGTGTCCTCGGCGGCCTGACAAATTTCGATGTTTCGCCATGAAACAGGAAGTTGCTGTAACTCAGGCAAACAATGTCCAATCTGCCCCAAACTTCACACGTTTGATAAGAGTCCTGTCCCGAACACATATCCATCCTCAAATTCAGTTACAGTCATAGCGCCACCTGCTGGCAACAGGAAGTGACATGTTTAACACTGTTGTGGACTACTAATAACATATAAAAAAAGTGCCAGCAAGTGCTAAACATGCTAGCAACATACTAGAAACATGCTAAAACATACTAGCAAACACTTAGCTAAGTGCTAAAGCATGCTAATGCAATGAAACAGGAAGTTGTTGTTACTTAAGAAGGCAATGTCCAATCTGCCCCAAACTTCACACATTTGATAAGAGTCCTGCCCTGAACACATCTACATGACAATTTTCACCTATAGTAATAGCGCCACCTACTGGCAATAGGAAGTGACATGTTTAACATTGTGATGCAGTACTGACAACATAGTAAATATGCCATTGAGTTATAAACATGTTATAAACATGTTAAAACATGCTAGCAATTCTTAGCTAAGTGCTAAAGCATGCTAATGAAATGAAACAGGAAGTTGTTGTTACTTAAGAAGGCAATGTCCAATCTGCCCCAAACTTCACACATTTGATAAGAGTCCTGCCCTGAACACATCTACATGACAATATTCAGTTATAGTAATAGCGCCATCTACTGGCAACAGGAAGTGACATGTTTAACACTGTGATGCAGTACTAGCAACATATTAAATATGCCATTGAATTATAAACGTTACAAACATGTTAAAACATGCTAGCAATTCTTAGCTAAGTGCTAAAGCATGCTAATGAAATGAAACAGGAAGTTGTTGTTACTTAAGAAGGCAATGTCCAATCTGCCCCAAACTTCACACGTTTGATAAGAGTCCTGCCCTGAACACATGTGCATGCTCATATTCAGTTACAGTCATAGCGCCACCTGCTGGCAACAGGAAGTGACATGTTTAACAGCATGCTATTATCCCCATAATAAATGGCATTTTTGTAACTGACTTTGACATACTCCCACTATATTTATCTACTTAAATGCACATAGCCCACCGTGCTCTGTCTTTCTAAAGCCACCGGGTGGCGATGGCACGGGTGCGAGGGCCCTTTCAATGCTGCTTGCAGCTTTAATTTAATTTGTATCTTTGTTTTGTTGTATTTGCCCAATTGTTTGTAATTTGCCTACACCCCTAGTTTCAGGTGTTTTTGTTTACCTGGATGTTCTTGATGTTAAGTTTTCAGGTTGATATAACTATATATTTTTACCAGTTAAGCAAAGTTGTTGGTATTTAAATAGTTAAGTTAATAATAGTTAGTTTTTTCCATTAATGTTAAAATTACATTGTCAGATTTGTGACATTACTGTATCTAATGCTAAAACACTGCTGTTCACTTTCAGAATTTTAACGGTGCTTTATGTTTTTTAAATATATTTAAATATAATCAAAATTAATTTTGCACACATATCGAAAATCATATTGTTTAACAAGTTATCGGATATCACATTTTTCTTCAATATCGTGAAGCCCTATTAAAATTAAAAAACATGTAAACTAAATGACTGAATGATTGCTTGGGACATATAGAAGGGCTTTAGTTACACTACTGTTCAAAAGTTTGGGTCTGTAAATTTTTTTTGAAAGAAGTGTCTTATGCTCAACAAGGCTTTTATTTCATCAAAAATGCATTAATATTGTGAAATATTTTTGCAATGTAAAATATCTGTTTTGTATTTTAATATATCAGCTGCAGTGGCGTAGAGAGTAAGGCGAGTAGAAGATGGCACTCATTTCTCCATCGCATATCAGATTGGAAAGGCATTTATTTTTAATAAATATGAAGCAAATATGTGAAAGGTGGAATTAAAGTGCCTACCAGTTATTTAATAATAAAGTGTTTATCGGGTAGGGTTAGGGGTAAGTGTAGGGAGCGCTTTATTGTCCTAATAAGGCGGCAGACTGAGGTACAAATAGTATCTAACTACTACACTTGTTGCAAAGAAAATACTGCTATTTTTACATAGTGTAAGTAGAATCTATCGCTATTTTCACTTAGTATTTTTAATTGAAATCTTTCATAACATTATAAATATCTTTACTGTCACTTTTGATCAATTTAACGGCTTTCTTTAATTTCTTTAAAAAAAGAAAGAAAAGAAAGAAATCTTTGCCAAATCCCAAACTTTTGAACCATGAATTGCTACTCTCTATCAAGGGATAGTATTTTAGCCCCAGCTGGTAGATACTGTAACTACACAATTTGGCTTTAAAAATTATATTTCTCCATCAATGGCCATTCAAAATTAGTTGTTTTTGCTTGTTCTGTTCAAATGCATTTATTTTTCATATATTTAGACGAAGAGACCGTGCTTGCTATTGCTAATCAGTGGTAGGCTATGTTAGCTTTCATTTTATATTTTGTGTATATTTTATTGGATAAAAATTTTATAGAAATATTTTACATGTTCTTACAGTGTTTTGTCAACATTTAAAAGTGCACTAAAATATAAACTATAAACACAAAAGCCATAAACTATAACTCATATTTTCATAATTTCATGTGGTCTATATACATAAACCACATCCATGTTTCAGTATGACCTTGTGTATGTTTTTCAGCAATTTCTCAGTCTGCTTTTTATTATAGTCATATAGTATCTCTGATTCATGATACTGTTATCAAGTGCAGCTGGCATGATGTCCATTTCAAAATACACTGAAAATAAATGTTTATCATTCTGCCACTGCTTGTCTACTCGCTCAAATTATGATAAATCACCAATGTTTTTTGTCTTCCACTAGATGGCAATCTCCCATTTTGGAGGCATTTGGTAAAAGTGGTTTAGACAGAGGTCATGATGCAAAATTCACAGAATAAACTGAACTGTTGATCTAAAACCAATGTAGATTATAAAGACAAAGGATGCTCTGTAGCACTGAAGACCTGTCGCCCCTCTGCTATGTATAAAAACAATGTACCAAAATGTCCAGGTCTCTTGTATGTGTGCTTTGTGTGCAGTTTTCAAGGTTGCACATGCAAGCAGAACACAGTCTCTCTTGTGTACGACGACTCTCTCCCATTAAAATTCTCCTGTATCACTTGTGCTAAACAGAATCACATGCACTGGTCAATCAGCAAGGGAGAGCATGTTTAACAACTTGGACTTATATGCAATGCTCACTACTCACAAGAGCAGTATGTGCTGCATTGGAAGTATAAGCTCAATGAGTGTGATTTCTTCTATATAATGAACACTTTATTTTATTATTTCCCCTTGAGTGTTTCTTTCTCAGACTATGTTGATATAGTGATTATATTAGTCATATTTATAAAGCACAGACATTCTGTTTAATTAATTTTCAGAAGAGCTGCTGTAGAAGCTCAGCTTATAGTTTTTCTCTCTTTTTATCCCTTTAATGTGGTGTTAATAATTAAAGAAATTTATCTTAGTGTTGTTAAATTGACACATTAACTACTCAAAAAAAGCCACAGGCATGTAAAGTTTTATTATGAGCATGGCAAGGATTATTTGGAGAAAGTGTCAGTGTTTGTAAGGGGTACAGCTAAGGTCGAATATTTCTTCCCATTTAATTCTAACTCTACATTTTTAGTCATTAATTTAGGGAAAGTATGTTAAGCAGCTCATTATGTCTCCATCCGATAGGAGTGATTTACTTTAGCCAGAAGTGAAGTCATTTAGAATTTCCTCAGTCACATAATTAATGTCACATATTCAATCAAATAAAGCCGTTCTTTTAATTACTTTTAATATTCATGAATGTGTTTAGTTTGTTTTGAGAAATGAGAAAATTATCAACAAAAAGATGGTTTAAGTTTATTTGAAGTTTATCCTGAGGTCTTTTGAATATCTTTATTTCTGCTGTAATTTGCACCAGGAATACGTGTTCATTCATTTGAGTCATTCCTGCCTGTTTAACACTGTATGGTGTATATAACTCAGTCAGTTTGGTCAGGCTGTGGAGTGAGTCTGGACTCATTAAACCCTGTGAAATTGTAGAAATTGGGTTAAATCATTAAAGGAACTCATGAGGCGAACCCCAAGTGACATTTTGCAATCAATCGGACCAATGAAGAAACTTAAATGTCAGTCTTTGTCCACAGGGCGCAATTAGGCATTTAGGCCAGAAGACTACATTCAGCTCTTGAAGCAGTCAAATCAATTTCTCTGTCCCTTGGATGTTTATTTTCTAGCCAAATAGGTTTAATGGCATTTTATGGAGTTAATATGTAAGATAATGGTAATACGTTCCTGTTTCTCATCCTTGTTGCATTCCTGGTCTTGCAGTTGTTGTGGCAAAAACTTCTGTTAAACATCATCACTGCGTAAGAGACACTCAGAGTCAAATTAATAAAAAGAGAAATATTTATTCTTGCAAGAAGGCCCAGTCGCCATCACAGCCGTTACATTCTGTGAAGTGAGTGGCGCGCACCAGGAAGACATGAGACAGCTTTTATACTCTTTTCAAGGTTCCTTCTCACTCGCTGTACTTTTCCACCCAGATAAGGCCCCCACTTCTGTTCAGTTTTTCTTAAGGACACAAACTGGTACTGGAATAAACTAGCCAAACCTGACCATTCCTAAGGTCAAGATGTCCTGTCCCATATATTCCTGAAACGTCACGCACAAGCACTTACACACATGTACTTTTACACATTGAATAGATTAGGAATAAATGACTATTAAAATTTCTACAACAATTCCACACTTTTTATCATTCAGATTACTCATAATCACAATAATAAACAAAAAGACAAATTTTAAGTCATATCATCACACTACTCTTCATCTCTATTTTCACATAACTGATCACTCTTCTTAAACATTTGTGAAAATAACATTTTGAAAAGAAAAAGCTTAGGCTGTTTTTGTAAGGATAGTCCCTTAAGTATTAGCAAGCAGATAAAGAATTCAACTAAAGCCGGGCTAGATAAACAATCACTGTTGTTGTACCCCAAGCATAGCTTGACCCTCAGTCACCTTAGTTAAATAAGAAATAGTGTACAGACTAGTTAGAAAAACAACAAATCATCAATCCACAGTGGTTACATCAAAATATAAAGTATAAGAAAAGTATAATAAAACCCTTCATTTCAAAACCCTCTCCTTGTACCTTATCACATAGCGGATAAGCACAGCTTTTAACCATCTGTTCATAACAAAAACATTCATAGGAAGAAGAAAAAGAAAAGAAAAACAAACACCAAATGTCTAACCCATGTCACTGTAGCTTCCACTACTAGAATCATCATCATCACATTTCTTGTCATTGTCATCATCATTTGGATAAAACTGTCATTTTAACCAATTTAACTGAGCTGGAAACATACAATATTGACAATCCTACCCCCGAAACCCCAAAGAGTAATCAAACAATCCATTCATTTTCCTAAAATACTTTCTAATTAATCAGTGACCAATCAAATCTCGTTGGCGTTGTTTAAGGTGAGATGTTTGGACGGTGGTGTTGCAATCTCCATCCTTGCAACCTTGTTTGTGGAGTGGACCATAGCCTCTGTCACCTGTGAATGGAGATCTTAAGTGTTTTGTTAGTGCTGCTGGTCGTCCTTCTGGTGTGACCTGTGGAATTTTCACATGTCAACAACACAATATTTATACATTTTGGACCAGAATCATTCTGTTAGCTGCAATCCAATCTTGACATTCTGTGAAAGGAAAATTTTAAGTTATGCTCTGCTCCATTCTCTGTAAAGAAAACAAAATGTCGAGGTTATTTTCAGATAGTAAAACTACACGTAGTTTCTTTTGTCTACTGTTCTGCCGTGACCTTCGCTGCCACATCTGCCCCGGCGTTTCCTGTTGAAACAGTCCTGCAAATACATTTACAGAAAGCAAATTTTGTTTGGGACGGCCTTTTACCCAATTAGACCCAGTGTCCTCCCCACATATATTGTCCCTTAGTAAACCATATTTGGCAATTGTTATACCATCTCCCTCTTGATGCACGACACAACTCGAGCATCAATTTAACATAACATTTACCATAGTGTTTTGATAAAGTTTGCATCAACACTAACCCAAACGTTGTCCTTCAGACAAATTTCCTCCAGACATCTTTATCTGCCTCTGAAACAAAAATATTACATTCTTCACTTAAAGCCACATTATCATCTGCTCATCGAAGTATTTAAAGGGCAAAGGCCCTGAGCCTCACAGCGTATCCTGCTTTTCGGGCCTGTTGTTTGGTCTCTTAAATCAGTCATCTAAAAACATTTTCAAAGTCATCAATTGTTTCTATCAAGTCAGGTCGTGGTGTACAGACTTGGTCAATGTCAGTCAAATAACATTCTCATCCTTCTGCCCACAATAATCATACATTTTTAGGGCTCTCTTGATAATTTCATGTTTGACTTAGCCAATATGTCACTTTGTTGTTGCCATGTCTATAACATTTTCATTTATCTCAGCCCATGCCAGATGGTGATCTACAACTCCACAATTCCAATTTACACAAATACTTAAACTGATCCAGAACGTAATTCAAATCAACATCATAAAAGACAAAAGTAATTAATACCAGACAGAGCTTGATGACCAATCAACTTAAAGCTCGTCCTATGTTCTGTATCATCTTTCATCGGATCCACTCACAATTATCGCTTTCTTTAAAATTTGTCATTTGCTTAACCCATCTGTAATGATGAAACAATATACTCACTATTCAGGTGGAATATTAGTACCCTCAACTAATACATACAAGACCTAAAGTGCTGTCACCATCACACACACTCATACTAGACACACATATGTTAAATGCTCATTTTCAATGTTCGCTTTTTTCAATATTAACTCTTTCTTTTATATATTATTGCTAAAAAGATTTAAATTTTAAATAAGATTTTAAACTTCGCATTGTTCTGTAGCTTTTACCTAATTTTACATGGTCTCTTAACCAGTTCCAAAGCATGTCTGTTCATTATTCATTAGATTTTCAGTCTGCTGGGTTGCTTTGTTTAATTTTCCTTATCATTATTTTGCTTCAGCTTGCTCTAGCAGGCCGACAACAGAAAGACAGACACAGTTTATCATCCCTTCCTCCACTCAAACAGTCTCTCTCTCTTATTAACAAATAATAATTACATTAAATTAATCACTATCCTTTTACCATTAAATTTTGTTATCCAGACTTTTCTCAAATCAAAAACTGTCTTCATCTTTAGCCACCCACCATGTCAAACGACCTTCAGGAGTTAAAACTATGTTATAAACACATTAGTTCAAAATCAACACTTCTATAAATTTTCTTATTCTTGCCCATGAGGCAGCCAATACATAAAAAGTTTTGTTCCTGTCTCCCATCACAAATAATGGCAATCCCCTCATGTTTCAGGTGGCTCTTGAACTCCCCCATAGCTCTTTATCTATAATTTTCTCTTCAGGGTGTTGTCCCCCTGGCTTAATTGCAGACACTTGTCACAATGAAAAACAAGCGTACGATTATGCGGTTTCTTCTGGCAAGTGGTATAGAGGAACTCACATTCTCTTGGGTCAGACTGCCGCAACTCGTCACAGCGCATCTCACCTCTCAATGCTCTGCTGACCCCAGTGGCCTCCAGTAGTCAGCGCTCAACTCTCATACCTTTCTTGCATGTACCACACCCCCGTCCTGAGGTGCCCAATGTCCGTGACCCCCTGCGTTAGGCTGTCCCCTGGCCAGGAAGATCATCCTGTCATTGAGTAGCCACGTACACACTGGTACCGCTCACAAACTGGTGACCGCTCTCTCCCATCACACAATCAGTTTCCTTTAACAGAACTCAGCTGCTTTCTGGAGCTTAGGAAAGGCACGTTCAAGAGTCACCAGAGCCATTCTGATTGCCTAATAGTGTTCACAGGCAGACAGGTTAATAACAGCAGTATTTAATCACTTAAATCCATTAACCATCTTAAAATCATCAACCTAGCTATACATCTGTAGCCGTAGCCATCGGGCCTGTTTCAATGGTGGAGACTTAAGATAAGACAAAGAAGTTACTGGTCCTAAAATAAAATAATCAAAAATGTTATTTCTATCATTTAAGGTCTGCATTATTATTATAAAGACTTCTTTAAATTCGTTCAGTTTTACATTTAAAACATTCACCAATACAAATTGCCCTCTTTATGGCAATGGTTTCTTTAACATCTCTGTGTCTGATTTTTCAACTGAGACACTGTGCTTTACTATAAATAGCTTATTATTACTTATGACACAGGGTCAGATAACAGCCTGTTAGCTGAGATTGACTGAGAGAGACTCTGAGGCACTCAGGACCGGTAAACTGTTCTCTCATAAACTTCTAACTTCAACAAAATCATTAAACTTTTATCTATCATCTTTTAACTATCCCAGCTTAAGGCATCTTTGCCAGAAATGACATTTGTTTCCAAATAAACATCATTTTAGTTGTCTTTTGCCCATACAGGGAATTTAGACATTACAGATTTCCACTCAGATTGAGTGTCTGTCGTACTGGCCGTTTACAGCCACAGCAGACATCAGATTCAGATAAGCGAGCTGTTTCATTACAGCCCCTAACAAACTTATCTTTTAAAAGCAAAACATCAGCTTCTAGTTCTCTCATGGTCAACACTTTTCAAGCTGTTTGTTTAATCAGATGCCTTTTACATTTTACATTTTAGGAACTGTTAATTCAGTAGCCTACTGCCTCTGCTTATTTGATCTTAATTAATTATTCTAGTTCTCAATAACATTTCACATTTCATCTTAATTTTAATTGTCAAGTTCTCAATTACCATAGCTTAATATGTCTTCAAAGTTTTTTTTGTTTTGTTTTTTTTTTTCCTAGGAGTTTATCAATCTCCAATTAGGATTCACACTAACTTTGACGAGGCTAGTACTCTCTGCTTGTGATACATCTTTTGTAGTTATTATAAATCATCTGTGAGATTAGTCTCTCTATATTACCTGAATCCTTTTCCAAAATGTTGCATTAAAACACAATCATACTTTTAGTTACCTTTCTGCAACTCCCATTTGTTGGAGTCATTAATTTTGCATCAAACTGTATTCATCAATTCACTTATAATAATTACTATTATAGATATTTTCAAAGGATTCACTTTAAGACTTCAATCTTTTGACCTTGTTTTTTTTTTTTCTCTTATTCTTTCTCAGACGAAATGTTAATATCGTCACTTAAACACTGATCTACTTTCAAACCCACATTATTACCAGAAATGTGTCACTATCACATTTTCAAACCCCTTCTCAGTGAGCATTTACAGTTACATGTTAAATGGTCCTGCTGACCACAATTTAAACACTCTCCATCTGCTCTAACTTACTGCACACCCTTGAAGCAGAGTGTTCCATTGAGGAATGCAAACAGAGCCACTGATAAGCAGTGCTCCATATTCTTTTACAGTCCACCAATGGCAGATACAACAATAGCCGAATCATCATTATTACTGGCACAACATACATTATTGATTTCCGGAATCTTTGGACATAGCTGTCTTTACATTTTACTAATTTGCTATTATCATCAACACTGATTACAGAACAAGTGCATATCTAACATCCAAAAAGCCGGGCTGAATAAGAAGACACTGGTCCTGTACTCTCGACCTTGATCGAACCCTCAGTCACTCCTCAGATATTAAATACAGACATTGTCTGCAATCATAAACACCAGGATATGCATTCGTTTTTTTATAAAACTATAATTTCCAATTCCTTTCATAATAAACGAAGATGGATGGTAAATCCATTCCTTTCACTACCCCCATTAGACCCTTTAGGTTCAAAAACAATGTTTGTCAAACTAAAACTAAACCTAATTTCAATCTTTATTTTACCATTAAAAATATAGAATTGTTCCCCATACTGCTTAAAACATTCTTCATGTCATGTTAATTCCTGTCAATCATACAATGCCTTATTTTATTCTAAAACTGTATTTTCATACCAATTAAACAGTTAATTTGACTTCCATAAATTCTGTCAGACATTTTATTTTCATCACATATAGTTTTCTACTATATTTCTTCTCAATCTTCCCCTACATGCCACTTCTTTCTTTATCCTCTCCTTTCTTTTCTCAAACATGCCAGTTCCTTCATTATCTAACCAGTACATGATTGTTTGCACAATCCCCACATAAACATATCTCACACACCAACCTTCTTGTTTTTTCCCTTCCCTCTTCCATCAAGTTTCTCACTTACAGTTCTCTCTTTTTCTATCACTCTATCACTCTATTTCACACAGACAGCCTTATTGCTGCTTGCTACTTCAATCCTTATCGTATAACTTTAAGTTCTATAGACATCTAATTTCATGCATCCATTTACTGGATGAAGAAGTAAAAACATTATTTCTCCTGGCAGTTCGACATTTTATCTTCAAGCCAACATTTCCTTATCTGTTCACATTTTTACACACATGTTGAACGCAGACACTTTTATTTCTCACTGCCCTGTTCAACTGTTCCCCGCACCACCTTTAATCTTGTGGCGCTCAATATCATACATTTCTGCCCTTAATTTTATCTCATTTGACAGAAAAAACCGGTGTACCAAATTTCGCAAGCTTGCTTTTGAGACATCCCCATACTGCTGCTTCTCTGTTCTCTGTGGATTTCTCTTCAACGCGCGTTTTCTTTAGTCTGTTAGGCGTCCCCAACAAACCCGATTCTTTTCTTTTAACCCAAATCGGTCGGGTTGCACTATTAGTGCCCTCCTAACTATGGTTTACCAAAAAATCTGTTACGATTGTTCTGGTTCCCCCTAATTAGCCTCAGCACCTAAAAACAAATTGCTCCGTGGTGGAACAACTCATTTTCAGGTTACCTATCTGTTTGAAATCTCTTGATCTGTCACAGTTCTCAATTAATCCCAGATTATTTATCTGCTTGAAATTTCTTGATCTGTCACAGACCTCAATTAATCTCAGATTATTTTCCCTCGTATCTGTTTGAAATTTCTTGATCTATATATAGATCTCAATTAATCTCAGATTACGTACCACAGAAACAGCCCTCAGCCAATATGGTTCAGTTTCACTCTTTGAAAAATATTTTAGCCCAAAAGAAAAATATTTTAGCCGTCTCTTACCAGAGATGTCTTGAGTTGCCACGGGTTCGTTTTCATCTGATTCCAGTGGAGCTTCTCCTGGCCCTGATAGCGGTCGGCCCCTCTCTCTGAATCTTACGAGGTAGAGCTGGAACTGCTCAGTCCAGGTGGCCAAACACCGTCCGCTCTCAGGTCCAGGAGGCACTGCCAAGGAATCCCACTCTGACACCAAATGTTGTGGCAAAAACTTCTGTTAAACATCATCACTGCGTAAGAGACACTCAGAGTCAAATTAATAAAAAGAGAAATATTTATTCTTGCAAGAAGGCCCAGTCGCCATCACAGCCGTTACATTCTGTGAAGTGAGTGGCGCGCACCAGGAAGACATGAGACAGCTTTTATACTCTTTTCAAGGTTCCTTCTCACTCGCTGTACTTTTCCACCCAGATAAGGCCCCCACTTCTGTTCAGTTTTTCTTAAGGACACAAACTGGTACTGGAATAAACTAGCCAAACCTGACCATTCCTAAGGTCAAGATGTCCTGTCCCATATATTCCTGAAACGTCACGCACAAGCACTTACACACATGTACTTTTACACATTGAATAGATTAGGAATAAATGACTATTAAAATTTCTACAACACAGTTTTTACCTGATGAAATAAGTAGTATAGTGTAGGAGCTGAAAAAACAACAACAACAATGCATTGAATGCTAAAGAATAACACTTTTTTGGTCCAGGTGACTCACTGAGTGCTTTCCTGTCTGTACGGAGTGCTATATTTAACCAACTTTTGCGACAAGTGGAAAGTGGAGGCTACTCCCCGCTCAGGGAGCCTGTCCATTGCAGGCTACTGAGGCAGAACAGCCTGCTAGGATCCCTCGAGGAAGCACAAAGCTTAGCATTGCTCAGTGGAACAGTGCTTTTTTACTGCCAGGACCCGCAAAAAACACCTCTTTCTCTCTGGCGTTCTACGACCCTTTCAATGAGACCCCACTTCTCCCCCCTTCTCCTCTTCAGAGTGGAGCACAGATGGCGTCAGAAAGAGGGGAAGAGTTTAGGAGGAGGCGGAAGAGTGACTGGAGGGCAGTGGTATTTGGCTGGCTGGCTGGTGGGAGGGACCCTTTGTGATGCAATGTTGCATAAATAATGCCAAAGGGGCTCTAAATTCACTGTTGCCATGACGACCTTTGTGCCTGACTGCACTCCACTTTTTGCTTTCCGCTGGAAGGCAGTCACTACCACTCTTGTAGTTTCTCTAATGACTTTACTCTCTTGATAAGCAGAGATGAATGCAGTCTAGTGGGACAGTGATGCGCCAACACTGCTTGTTCTCAGCACGGACGGCCTCTGGAGTATGGTACATGTGCTGGTAAGAACAATGTCATTTTATTTGTGAAGGCAACAGGTGTTTTATTGTGGGAAGATGGAAAGCTGGAGCAGTTTTGTTGTTGTTGTTGTTGTTGTTGTAGTACTTTTTAGAATCTAATCAGTTGTTGTTCTGTGTTGGTGGCTCCATCATGAACTTGTTGATGTGAAATAAGAAAGGTCAGAGATAATGCTTGTTAGAATCGTAATTGCAGAGTTGAAATGAGCATGCTTTTCCAGCGGAAGAGCTATGGCTAAGCAGCTTGCCTGTTTGATGCAAACGCACACAGAAGCGTCTGCCATATCGTCATTAATTGAGACCCTAGACGTGTATGATGATTGTTGAAAATGCTTCAGTTAGCGCCTCTTTAGTCGTCATGGTCCATAGAGCTCTCTTCAACACTCTGAAAGGGAATTTTTGTAGCCTTCATCTGGGTTTCTGCCCAAAATAGCGTGTGTTCTGGAGCCCTCTTAGCATTAACCGCTCTAGGGAGAGAGTCTTTGACCTTGTGGCTGAGTGAACTCATTTCAGCCTTGTCACAAAAGAAGTGGGAACGTTGCATTGACTGTCGTAGCCCCGGGCGCAGGCACATAGTGCAGTGTTTCTGACTGGATTTTCACAGTGATTACTTTAAAGAGGAGCTCTGGGATTTCATCTCTGATTTAGCATTGACAAGTTTGTCATTAAATGTTAAGCAGTGCATATCTAATTGAGTGGAGAGAAAGTGGTGCATAGTGCTTGAATGGTCCAGTGACTATCAAAGTTCAGAATACTGCCATTGGATATCTGGAGAAATAGTAGTAGACTAGTTAAAGGAGAACTCCGGCGCAAATTGAAATTTGGTCTAATTACACTTTGTTACCTAGTCAACTGTTATCTGAGATTTGTTTTCATGATTATCGAATGTAAATACTTTTATCTCAGTTTACAGTTTAGCCTATAACACTAGTATAACGCTAGTATATGGGGCATAGAGTAATGACAAATAAAAATCGCTAGTTAATACCACTAACAAGGCTCAAAATAGCCCAACACTAACACGGTAGCATAATCAGGGTCCCTACATACAAACCGAAGCATTGAGAACGTTGTAAGTGTACAAACAGTTTAATAAGAAGATATTTTATACATACAGTCAGCTTCGCGAAAACAGACAGGAGCCATCTTTGGAAAACAGTCTCGAGCAATCGAACTACGAACGCCGAGCCACCTTATCACAACAACTGGCTCGTTCACATCTCACCAGCGCACTTGGCTCGGCGTTCTTCTTATTAAACTGTTTGTACACTTACAACGTTCTCAATGCTTCGGTTTGTATGTAGGGACCCTGATTATGCTACCGTGTTAGTGTTGGGCTATTTTGAGCCTTGTTAGTGGTATTAACTAGCGATTTTTATTTGTCATTACTCTATGCCCCATATACTAGCGTTATACTAGTGTTATAGGCTAAACTGTTTTTAGAGATAAAACTATTTACATTCGATAATCATGAAAACAAATCTCAGATAACAGTTGACTAGGTAACAAAGTGTAATTAGACCAAATTTCATTTTGCGCCGGAGTTCTCCTTTAAAGAGAATGTACGGTTTCATTTTTAAATTAATATACTTTGCAACCAATTATCTCATTATGGCCAGGGTCCATAATTAAGTATATATACACCACCGTTCAAAAGTTTGAGGTCAGTAAGTTACTATTACTTTCATTCAGCAAGGACACATTAAAGTGATCAAAGGTGAGAGACATTTATAGTCCAGTCATTTTATGGAAAAAGGTTGAACAAATTGCAACAGAAGCAAACTTTTTTGATTGAGGATTTTGTATCCTCAATATGTCCTGAGTAAGGAAAAAAAAGCCCAGTAGAATCCCATTAGGGGAAAGTTTCGAAAAAGACCCAAATATAGCCCATTCATACGCCTATTCAAGTTTGGGTTCGATTATGCTCCATTTGTCCATGTAAACAAACAATTTAAAAAAAACTTGTAATACATTTTTGTTTGTCTTGATGTAAGTAATAAACTCAGTAATTCTCATGGTGATATCTAAAGGTTAAAAGTTTTACCCTATTCACGTGAGAAAAAGAATGAATAGGCGTATGAATAGGCTATATTTGTGTCTTTTTCAAAACTTTCCCCTAATGGGATTCTTCAGGGCTTTTTTTTTCCTTACTCAGGACATATTGAGGATACAAAATCAGTTGAGTTTGCTTCTGTTGCAATTTGTTTAAGGTTGCCCCCCATTTTGGCTTAAAATGACTGGACTATTATTATGTTACAAAATATTTCAATTTCAAATAATGCTGTTGTTTTTAATAATAAGAAATGTTTTTTGAGCACCAAATCAGCAAATTAGAATGATTTCTGAAGCTGATAAATAAATAAATTACATTTTAAAATATATTAAAATAGAAAACAAAAAAAAACGAGTAATATTTTACATTAATATTAGTATCGTCAGACGGTGGAAGGAATACTTCGAGGATCTCCTCAATCCGACTGACACTTCATCCATTGAGGAAGCAAAGGGCTCAGAGGGGATCTCGTCCGTCACCCAAGCTAAAGTCACTAAGGTAACTAAAGCTCCTCCAGCGGTGGAGGAGATCCCGACTGAGTACCTCAAGTCTCTGGATGTTGTGGGGCTGTCTTGGCTGACACATCTCTGCAGCATCACGTGGCGGTTGGGGATAGTACTTCTGGCCTGGCAGACCGGGGTGGTGGTCCCTCTTTTCAAGAAAGGGGACCGGAGGGTGTGTTCCAACTACAGGGGGATCACACTTCTCAGCCTCCCCGGGAAAGTCTATTCCAGGGTACTGGAGAGGAGAATTCTGTCCGATAGTCAAACCCTGGATTCAGGAGGAACAGTGTCGTTTTTGTCCCGGTCGTGGAACACTGGACCAGCTCTATACCCTCTCCAGGGTGCTGGAGGGTTCATGGTAGTTTGCTCAACCAATCCACATGTGTTAAGGGCTGTCCGGTCCCCGTACGACCGGAGCAGGAGCTTGGTTCGCATTGCCGGCAGTAAGTCAGACTTGTTCCTGGTGCATGTTGGACTCCGGCAGGGCTGCCATTTGTCACCGGTTCTGTTCATAATTTTTATGCACAGAATTTGTAGGCGCAGCCAGGGGCCGGAGGGTGTCCGGTTTGGGGACCACACAATTTCGTCTCTGTTTTTTGCGGTTGATGTTGTCGTGTTGGCCTCATCAGACCAGGACCTTCACTGGGACAGTTTGCAAACGAGTGTGAAGTAGCTGGGATGAGAATCAGCACCTCCAAGTCCGAGGCCATGGCTCTCAGTCAGAAAAGGGTGATGAGCTTAAGAGCTTTCAAAATCTTACAAAAAAGCGTATGCAAAAATAATGCAAAACTTCTCTCATTGCAACATCATATAAAAGCTAGTTTTAGTTCTTTGTGAAACTGTACCTGTCACAAAAGATGACACCTCAAGATTTTATATATTTGTTTTATTGGTTTTACAAGGAGCATTCCACATTCATTTCTCCGTATCGATTCCTGGAGAAGAAAAATAAAAGTTAAATTTTGTCAGAAGATGCATAAGTCATGAAAGATGTTTTCTTTAGTGGTTGGTTTGTATGCTTTTGATTACAATTGGCTGCGTTTCTTATGTCAGCGAGGGTATGACAGTCATTTTTACAGTTCGACTGTGTTTTAAATTGCAGTTCCTAATAAAGATTTTGGAGACAACATTTTTGTGAATGCCAACATTTTTGAATGAATGCAAAATAATTTTTCTCAATATGGAAAGAAAAACCCTGAGTGGCTGAACCCCCCCCCCACACACACACACACAAACAAAAAACACACTTGCACACACTTCACATCTCTCTCTCTCTCTCTCTCTCCTCTCTCTCTCTCCTCTCTCTCTCTCTCTCTCTCCTCTCTCCTCTCTCTCTCTCTCTCCTCCTCTCTCTCTCTCTCTCTCTCTCTCTCTCAGTTACTGGAGCATGTGTAACTGCATGTGTGATATGTGCTATAGACAGAATCAATTCAATAATTCCTTTAGGGCATTACACATATGCTTTGACTGCTTTATGTGTGCAGGAGCTGCAATTTGAGCGACTGACGAGAGAGTTGGAGGCTGAGAGGCAGATTGTTGCCACCCAGCTGGAGAGATGCAAGCTGGGATCTGAGACCGGAAGCATGAGCAGCATCAGGTGGGTCTAGTGGAGTGACACCTCGCAGTTACTCAATCTGTCTAGATCTACATCATCAAACATGTCCATCAAATGCCATTAAAAACATGTTTTTTTTATTCTGTGAAAATATCTTTATGTCCTTTCCCAGCTTATTCCATCATGCATATTTTAATGTAACCACATTCAGAAGAGACTCAGATCTTAACTCTCTCTTTAAGTAAACTCTTTCAATACTGCTAAGTAAACAAAGGGTTAAGTTGTCACAAGCTTTGAATTCAGCCTATAATTAAAATCTCAACAATAAACGAGAACAGATACTATAATAAAACAGACTATGGATTATATGCAATCAGTTTGACCCTTCAGAGGCTGATAAGTGCTTCTAATCACTGTTTACAGCAAATGTTCAAATTGAATTGAATGGCCCCATTGTATTATCCTATTGTTGCTGTGGATAATATTTTGTGTTTATTCATCAAGCCTGAAAACTCAATAAATCAAATGTCCTTCAGCTGTTCAGTCAATAAGACTCCCACGTTGCTTGCTTTGTCAGTAAGATCCTGTTGTACAGGATGATATCAGGTTTAAAGTTATATATTTGTATCCAGGGCTTGACATTAACACCCGCCAACCCACCAAAGACGGGTGGATTTCAGCAGTGACGTGTAACGCAGTCACTTCTACTAGCCACTTTGGCAGGTTGAAATTTATATAATATTTTTTTTTTCAATCGTAGTGCAATGTAGTGTTGTCAAAAATATAGATTTTTCGATACATATCATACTGAAATATCTGAAATGCTCCCAATACTCATATTCCGCAGAATAGACACAATACAGCTGCGCTTTCTCGCTCTCATCTCATCTCTCCGACAGCGAGTTCACGGACACACCCGCTTCCCCTCACTCACTGTTTCATTTGCTCCGCCTCCGGACGAATAGTGTTGCTTAAAAAGGGCTTGAATTTCGGCTGGGATTTCGCGTATTGTGCAAAATTTTTATAATTCCTGCAGATTCTGTGCTCACACCCAAAGTGTGCGCACATAAAACCAAGTATATTAGCTATTTAAAACAGTATAATGGTATAATTTTCGTTGTTTTTTTTTAACAAAACGTTGGTAAAAAATAATAAATATAAAAGGAGAGTTTTTCAAAGCGAGATCAGGTCTTAAAAGTGCGTCAGGTCTTAAAAGTGACAGCAGCCTAATTTACCGGCTGCCAAATTATGAGATGATATTAAAAATTTATTTTTTCCCCATGGTATCGATGCCAAAATTGTGGCCAGTGAAAATGCTGAGTAGCTACTAACTTAAGAAACCACTAGCCACAGTAGGCACTAGCCCTGTTTGTACCATTAGGTTAGTATCTCTACTGTCAGAAGCTATTTTCCCATCAAAAGTTGTGAATTTAACTTATGCGCAAAGTTGGAATATCGCATAAAACATTTGCGAATAAAGCACTGTTTCCATCCAGTGAGCCGATGAGAGCCATATTGTCACTTCCTGATAAACTGGCTCTAAATTTCACAAAAAAATTAGAAGTTGCTGCAGTAGGAGAAGCCACTGATAATTTCCTATATAATAAATTACTTGGCCTCAGAATGTGCAGACGAAACGCAATAAAGTTATCTTGCTTTCGGAGGCGGATGCCTGTTGTTTGGGAACACAGTCGTGTAAGACAGTTCTGGGAGGAAATTATACCAAACCACTTTGACGACAGACTTTGCTCAGGCATTTCGGAACAACCAAAACAGCATTTCAGATGCTGTGCAACAAGATCCGTCAGTTGGTTAATCACATGTCTTTTTTGACGTACATCGAGGAATTTATTCTGTTAATGTGTTTCCATCGTAGTTTATGCGCATGTTTTCTTATTGGATAAAAAGTTTATCTGACTCAGTTGAGTGCTTAAGTTTTTTTATGAGCATTTTCAGAATTTATGCCCCTTATACATATATATGTATAAGTTATAGGTAAAATTAAGAAATTTATAATGACTTCAGTGTTATTGATTGTACCTGTCTTTCATTTTTGATCAAGCTCGATCTTTGAATGTTCTAGCATTTTTTTGCTGGCTGTCAGTTTGTTTAGTCTTAAAGAGTCAGGCTAGGTCAGATCTCTTCTCAAGACAAATACAGCTTACAGACGAACAAGCAGCTCAAGGCCAAAATATAATCTGCTAGTCAAATAACACGGTACTCAAGTATCTAAACAAGGTTTGCATGGATCTTGATTGGTCTCAGTTCATGGTTATTTTACTTTGTGCATTTTATTTTATTTGACTTGTGTTCACTTCAACAGACATATACTTTCAGTGATGGTGTTACTAAATGGTGTTCGATTTCAATTGCATAACAATACGGATACAAAACACTGCACTATTATTTGTTTCTTTTTTATAAGAGAACAAGCTGAAAGTCAGCATCAGGAGAAGCACCGTGGGCTAAAGAGAGCACTTTCAGCCCATGACCCACTTGTTTAATGAAACATGGGTCTTTTCAAATAGCACTCCATTTTCAACAAACATAATGCTGGCCTAGTTCTTCAACTAACTATCTGATACTCAACAAAACAAATCTCTGATTAACCGAATGCAAAATGCCTCTGTGGTAACAGTGGAAATGCCACATGAAGTTGTCTTATTGTCTCTAGTCAGACCTAACCTAGCCACAGCATCAAACATCTGCTGCTCTGAGTGAGGCCTTTGACTTTGACTAGACGTTCACTGTCGAGCCCTATCCGGTAGCATGGAGTTGTCTTGCTAAACGCTGTCTGTCGAGCACAGCGAGGAAGTATTAAGCCAAAGCTGTTTGACAGTTTTCCTGCCAGATTAGTCCACCAGTCTCCTGTGAGCTCGGACTGCGCTGGCACTGTGTACGCGTCTACAATGTGTGCCTCGAGGAGAGATAATGCTCTGTTGGCATGTGGTGTAAATAAGTTGTATTGAGGAGACAATGTGTTTGACAGCTCTAATCTCACTATGGTAAAACGGCAAGCGAGAGCTTCTGGCCATACAGTTGGCAATGGGAAAATAGTATAGTATTCAATTCGTGAAGTATGTACATTATTTCAGCATTTGCTATATGTAGCAACAATCTTTTTGTCTGTTACCAATGTAATCTGCTTTGAATAAAAGCATCTGCCTAAGTGTAAAAAGAAAATGCATGAATGTACTGTACGTCTAGTATTAGATGCCCACTTTGCTTGAAATTGCACGTGAAAAGAAAAGAAAACATTGAAAGGCTTTTCCATTGAGACTGTACTGAAATGCATTATATTTCTATTCACCCTCTAGTTGCAGAGGATAAATTGACCGAAAAAGATGGTGGGCTGAATTCACTAAACAGTTTTGTGTGTGTGAGTGTTTGAGTGTGCAGTAATTGATAGCAAAAATCTGCTACCACCAGCAATCTTCTTTAACTAGGCTTTTAAGTGAGCTGAAATAGCAGTGCATGTGTAAATTAAGTCATGAGTATATCGTTAGTATGTAAATTAAGTTATTGTCGTTCTTTAAATCCAGGCATGCAGAGTAGAAGAGTGCACTTTAAGCATACTACTCTTTTTGCAGGCCCTTTTTTTGCATACTATATACCGGTAGTATGGAAGTAGGCATATTCAGTGTTTTTTTGTTTTTTTGGTCCATTCAACACAAGTTTAACCATATAACAAGACTTTTATTATATGGACAAAGGCATTCTGCAAAACTTTACAACACAACATTTCTTACCCTTTGTTAATGTGAGTTAACAAAAATGTTTATGTTAGTTCACAGTGCATCAACTAATAGTAACAGATAGATTAGAACTTTTGATGTTAAAGGGCACCTATTATGGCATTTAAAATGTTCCTAATATTGTTTTGAGAGTCCCCAACAACCGTTTTGCACGCATGCAATGACAAAAAAACACTTTTGTTGTCTTATAATATGCATTTATTTTTACCTGATTTGCTCACCTAATGATTCGTTCAACGACTCATTTTTCAAACCCCTCCTTTACGTGACGCTAATCTGCGGTGATTGGTCAGATGACCCAATCAGTTATTGTTTGCGTTAGCCCAACGCATAAACATATTGATAAAGCACTGCAGTACTACAAGCCGCTCTATTCTTTATGACAACTCCAATAACAACGACAAACATTTCACATATTTAAAAAAAAATTACATTGGAGACCTAGAAGCTGCGCTGAGCGTAACGTACACAACACACACTTATTGAGCATGCTACAAAACACATAAAAGCAACAATTATTAATAATACTTACAGGTTGTGATTCGGAGGATGAAGCTGATCCAATTAAACTTAGTACTGAACCTTCCTTCAATATCAACCGGCTCGCAAATCCACACTTGAAAGCATTTATGTTTGTAAAGCGATCTTCATTAAAATGACGCGAACACAGCACAAGGTGGCTATACTTGTGTGGTATAGTTGTAAATATAAACTCTAGCCACTGATTCTTCACATGCTCGTCCCTGGACAGTGAAAAAAAGGTCGCTTTTGATTCGCACTTCAGAACACAGCGTCTCGTCGTCGCCATGATGTTGTCAAGTTTCCCTGGTGTCTGCGCGGCGCGCAATGAGTGGGCGCAGCCAATTTGATAATTTTGCTTCTTGACGTCATCTAGATAGAGAAAAAGCATCGTTCGTCTATCGATTCATATCAGCGACTCAGAGTCGACTCTTACTTTTGAGAGACAATAACTTTGTATACGGTGAACTTTCATAATTAAAACTTTGCAGGATGTTTTCGTTCACTTAGATCTGTTACACACTACATGAAAGGTAATTTTCAAAATTCCATAATAGGTGCCCTTAACCTCTTAACCTTCGCCAGAGCGAGGGCGCTCTGAGAGTTTTTTTTTTTAAATCGTTCAAAGTTACTATCAGATTCAATGTTAATACCTTGACAAACTATACATCATTAAAAAGATATAAGACTGAAGGTTTAGTATTTGACCACTATTGTATTCTGAGAATCTTGTAGTGACAGTTATGTCTTAATTTGTGTCTGGAGTTATGTAATCAAAAAATGAGTCGATACCTTTGATATGAATTATGAGCGTCAGCCGCTTCCATTCAGAAAAACACTCCAGTGAGATCGTCACGACAGAGCTTGACAAAACAACGTCCATCAGGGCTTTTAGCTCAAAAGTGTACAGATTTGGAGAAATATTGATAGATTCTCATAGGTTTACATCAGATTTATATAGACAGGAATCATATTTATTGAATATCTACCCAAATGCGTCGATTTAATCATTAAGCGCTGGAGACTCTGATGTACTGTGTTTTCAATACATACAGGCAGCCTGAGGGCGCCCTGTGCACATATGCAGTCCAAATTTGGAACACGAAGAAGAATCACATCATGTGACATTTCAGGAAGTCCATCACGACGTAAACACTAACAGAGATCGCTGTAACATGCAGATAAAATGTTTTGAAGACAATAAACATGATTGCAATGATATTTGGTTTACCTGTGTTCTTCGAGCCATGTCAGGTATTTTCATAATAGTAGATTATATTTATAATGTAATGCTAATCGATATAGACTTTATCATTGTGAAGAATACTATAAAATACTATATTTTCTGTCCGATTTTTTTTTATCTGAAGCCAAATCAGAGCACAGAAGGTTATTTAAAACACTCGACTTGTGCTATAAAGTAAGTTTTAGAGCACAAACATGGTTTTAATCTCATAAATCGTCGTGTATTGATGGTGTGCTAAGCTAACATGCTAGCTAGCCCTTGGTGCACCTGCTACCTAGCTGTTATATTTATGAATATTTCTAAATAGGACTGCTTGCTGAAATGTTTCTTTTTTCAAGAAGGTCATTTTATATAGTTTCAAATGTAAGGTGAGAACTTTGAGAAGTTTCCCTAAAAGAGATTAGGGGTTGAAACAGTGTGAATAGCCAGTCGTTAGTAATTATAATGCAGACAAAAGAAAGCATATTTAGAGCAATAACCAGAGGCTGGAGAGGTGTGAATGTGTGCAGGGGAGACTGACACTGAATGGAGATCGTTTAGACCACAACACAATAGAGAAAATAGACTGAATAGATGCTTAGAAGATGACAATAAACATCAGTTTGCTTTTTAGAGTCTAATCAAAATAAAGTCGTTTGACATGATCTTGAAAAACATTTAACTAAATAAAGAGTTTTAGACATATCATCTTCAGATTTGAAATATAACATGGTCAGACATGTGGCTTTAGCTGCAGTGCATTTCTAGATTGCTACAGGGCCAACTTCAATTTTATTTTCATGAAAATATTTCATAAAAATAAATTTCTAATAACTTGACAAAACTTTGAAGCTTTTTATAACATTTATTTTTCATTATGACAATAATTAATTCTACATTTGCAATAAACTGCCAGGTGTCAGCTTTCAAATGAGATCATACTTGTGCTTTTAGAACAAATGGTTCATGAACTGTATCTGTTTCAGTTTGGGTATACCATTTCTGGGGATTTTTCAAAATTGGGGGTGAAGCTTAACAGGTTAAATAATGTATTAGTAAAGGTTGAAATGAACATTTACTAAGATTAATAAATGCTTTAAAAGTATTGTTCACTGTTCAATGTTAATTATTGTAGTTAAAGGTCCTGTTCTTCATATTTTTTGAGGGCGCTGACGTAGTGATGGGCAATCACTCAATTCAAATCATGGGCATTCAAAACAAATACAATCTGAATCTGAACAACATAATAGAACCAATATTAAAGAAAAAGAAATAACTGAAAGGATTAAACTCCGTCTTTTTCTCTCTTCTTTATTGGCATGTTATGGTTATAACCAGAACTATCCCACTTATGTTTTGTATACCTAGCATGAACACACACACACACACACACACACACACACACACACACACACACACACACACACACACACACACACACACACACACACACACACACACACACACACACACACACACACACACACACACACATGTTTGTTTTTGTGATTTATGAGGACTCTCCATAGGCGTAATGGTGTTTATACTGGACAAACTATATATTCTATCCCCCTACACTGCCCCTGTCCCTAAACCTACCCATCATAGGAGACATGCTGCATTTTAACATTTTTTAAAAAACATTGTTTTTTATGTTTTTTAAGCAATTTGAAATATGAGGACGCATGCAATGTCCTCATATTTCACGTGTAAGTTGTAATACCAGTGTAATACCCATGTCATTATACATATTTGTGTCCTCATATATCACAAAAACAAGCACACACACACACACACACACGCACATGTTTGTTTTTGTGATTTATGAGGACATTCCATAGGCGTAATGGTTTTTATACTGGACAAACTATATATTCTATCCCCCTACACTGCCCCTGTCCCTAAACCTACCCATCACAGGAGACATGCTGGATTTTAACATTTTTTAAAAAACATTGTTTTTTATGTTTTTTAAGCAATTTGAAATATGAGGACGCATGCAATGTCCTCATATTTCACGTGTAAGTTGTAATACCAGTGTAATACCCATGTCATTATACACATTTGTGTCCTCATATATCACAAAAACAAGCACACACACACACACACGCACATGTTTGTTTTTGTGATTTATGAGGACATTCCATAGGCGTAATGGTTTTTATACTGTACAAACTATATATTCTATCCCCTACACTGCCCCTGTCCCTAAACCTACCCATCATAGGAGACATGCTGCATTTTAACATTTTTTAAAAAAACATAGTTTTTTTTATGTTTTTTAAGCCATTTGAAATATGAGGACACATGCAATGTCCTCATATATCACGTGTAAGTTGTAATACCAGTGTAATATGCATGTCATTATACACATTTGTGTCCTCATATATCACAAAAACAAGCACACACACACACACACACACACACACACACACACACACACACACACACACACACACACACACACACACACACACACACACACACACACACACACACACACACACACACACACACAATGGCTCGGCCCCTCCCTTATGCCGTACAATTGGCTGACACCTCGTGTATGATTGACAGGAACCGAATGTTAGTCTGATCAAACACGATGTGTGCGCCTTTAGGCCTATAATAATTTTTTTGTTCTTTGAATTAGAAAATTCCTTCATTATTTCTTTATTACATAATGATTTAATTTCTATAGGCTATATTTTTAAAAATAGAGTCGGCTCTTCAGATATGCGAGCCAGCTCCCGTCGTTCACTTAAAAGAGCCGACTCATTCGCGAACGACCCATCACTACGCTGACGGCACGCAAGGTCTCTCGCTCTCTGCCGCGCGCTGCACGGTTTGGAGCTCACATGTATGTTCTGTCTCGCATGTGCGGCTCTAGATTCCAAGAGAGTTTAACTAATTTACGGGCATCAGAGAGCCGCTATCATTATGCGGGCTTTTTTCAACAATTCAGCGCAACTCCAAAAAGGAGGACAAATGAGTGTCCGGCTTGAGGCTGCGCCGGACGCCGGACAGGGGGCTTAAAATCCGGACTGTCCGGCCAAAATCCGGACGTATGGCCACCCTAGAAGTAGTAGAGGGATGTAGTCCAAACTGGGCGTTCGCTGTATGCTTTGAAAGGGGACTTCTGTTAAATAAAATATCTTGCTAGGCATTGAACTTTGAGCTTTATAATTTTACAGGTATTATTTATGCTCTAACAGCAACATTACATACTAACTAAAGTTTGAAAAATGGAATCGCGAAGAACGGGACTATAATGTTAACAAATGAAACCTTATTGCAAAGTGTTACCAAATATTCTTCAAAATATAATCTTTCAGGATTTTCTATTGTTTACAACAAGTACACATTGAAATTCATCCTGTTGAACTCTTCTTGAAGGGACTGGGTTGAGGACACTGGCAGTAAGAAACCTTCCCATCTGCGTGTGCGCCCAGGGTGTCTGTGCTCAGACAACCCCTCTCCATTCTTACAGGATATTAAGCATATTAAGGGTGTCTAGTGGACTGGCTGACTCACGCTAAGTGTCTCCCCATACAGTACAGGGAATACAGAGCGTATTGATTTAGCAGGCAATCTGTCTGGCTTAAGAGGTGATGAAAGCTTCTTCTGCTGCCCAAGTTCAGTTATAAGCACGGACTGTTTGACTTTAGCCTAACCATGTAGACTTAAACCCAGTCTGGTGACTTAGAGACAAGGATGCTGTCTGCATCTCAATTACTGGGGTGACCCAGCAATTGTTGTACTGCTTTATATGTAGCTATTGATAACCAGATTATGCTGAATGAATGACATTTATTAAAAACAATCATTCTTATTAGTTGTATAAAATAACTCTTTGGAAGAGATATTGTATAACAGATTTTGATTCATATATAGCTAACTTATTAACATTTCTGACAAAAGACAATAGCAGTACTACACTGTAAAAAATTATTTTCATGATTTGTTATCACAACTTTTTATATTTTGTCAAATCAACTTAGATAATTAATGTAGTTCAGATAACATAATATTTTGAGTTTCTATTTATTAAACCAATCTCCTTTGTTGTATTAACTCAAAGTTTTAATTTCAATTAACTAAAAATTTTAAGGCAACCAGGTAACTTACTTTTTTAAGTTAATCCAACTTTTTTTTTTACAGTGTATGGCTCATGCTAATGTTTTAGGTCTTAATATGTTTTCTAGTCTATTTTTACACAGAGGAAGGAGAGGAAAATATATTTTGACAACATTACATGGCTGTCCATGCCAGTGGAAATGTCATCACTAGACAGCGACACATATTCGATGTGCCTTGTGACAAAGCTGCACACTGCTACCTAGCTTAAAGGGTTCATGAACTGAGAAATCAGATTTTCCTTGAGCTTTTGACATATCACAAGAGGTCATCATACTGTAAGTATATCCCGTAAGTTTCAGAACTGAAAACTTTCTTGTTAAACCAAAAACAGCTTTTATTGTAACCAAACCCAGAGAACGACTCATTGTAGAATGTACCTATTTATGACATCATAGATAGGTGAAAGAACACCTCTGAAGAAGAAGATCAACTCTTACTTCATTATCGCAACTTTGGCCCCGCCCACTGGCGTGTTAGTGAGATGGCGAGGAGAGAAGAGCGATACAGGATCACTGGACTAAAAATAACATTACCTTCCAAAGGTTCTAATGCTAGGAATGTGGTTATTTATTTTCAACAATGTGAATGTCTCAGTTGAACATTATTTATTTGTATTATTCAGTACATTTTACTGTGGATTCTGGAGTCTCGCCAAAACTCTCGGTATAATCACTGAATCTCTTATTTACATTGTGTTTGCACTGTTAGTTATAATGAAGGCATTCGTAAGTATGCAGCAATTATATTATATAATTTATAATTTATTCTCTGTCATGTACTGTTTCGATTAATAGCCAGCTGATAGCTAATATTCATAGTCATAGTTAATATTTTTAGTAATTTTTATATATTTATGGATGTGCATATGGTTTTTAGTATTATTTTTATCTATATTGTATGTGTGATATATGTGGAAATCTGTTGTCTAAGCTACTGGATGCCCTAAATTTCCCTCGGATAAATAAAGTATCAATCAATCAATCAATCAATCAATCAATCAATCAATCAATCAATCAATTGAGTTAGAGATACATTTAGAGACGAGATCACTGCAACCTTTCATGCCATGATCTAAATATAGTGCTATAGATCTAAATATAATGATATAATCAACACTTTTCAAGATTAGTTAACCTTGACTGCTGTAATAGTTAAATTTGTGCTAAATGTTTTCGAGAGAGTTCCACATGTAGTACTAGCCATTTCATATGCAAAGATGTTAGCCAATCACAGCAGTGGGCGTTTACACTGAAGTCTCACAGCAGACACGCCCTGATTTTATGTAAAAATCATACTAACATTATAAGTGCACCCCAGGAAACATTATAAAACAACGCAGTTCATGACCCCTTTAAATACATCGGCCTAGCATAGCGCAGATCTCAGCCACTGAGCTCCCTACATGTGACATCACTCACACTGTCAGCCTAATGACCCACCACATCCTCAGATGCAGTCGAAATAACATTCTGTCCTTTTAGAAAGCACACTTACAAAAGGAAATGTGTGATTGATCCTGTAATTGCTCAGGCTAACTGCTGTTGTCTTAGCCTTGTTACTGCACACTGGGATCTATTTTATAAAATCCAAATCAGTCTGGAAACTCCTTTTGAAACATTTAAAGTAGAAATGCAGTGACTTTCCTGAATTTACCATAAATTCAGGAAATTTTACCATAAATTCAACCATGTTTTACTACAAACCTTGTTCAAAACCATGGATTGCATAATACTGATTTGGATTGTTTAGTACTAATTACACAAAATACAATTATTTAACGAAAATGCATTAAATTGCAAATAATTGATCAAAAGATACAGTATACATGTACAACATTGCAAAAGATTTCTATTTCAAATAAATGATGTTCTTTTGAACTTTCAATTAATGAAAGCATTCTAATTTCCATTTGAATCTCCATTTTGTGGCAGCCAGGACAGCAAAGGTGCCTGGGGACTCGTGTTTATGTTACTGTGATTTGTAGTGAAAGCATTTTACCTTTATGTCATTCATAGTAATACACTGTAAAAGAGTATTCACCATAACAGGGCAGCTGTACAGCATCTGTGCAGCACCATCCATTGCTTTCATATCCTCTGACACAATTTTGCTGTGAAAAGAAACGGCCATGATTCAGCACTTCAAGAGGGGCTCTCTCATTACGGGATGCTCTCTCGCACTGGGATTGAAATGTATTCCTCTCTGAGGACTGTGTTACATCTCTCTTGTTTTGTAGTGTATCCTATATCATCCCATGAAGAGTCCAGAAGCCCACACTGCATTGTTTCTGCTTTTCCCATGTTTTTGCTAAACTGACTTTTTAAGGACTGTAGGAGTGCTTCGATTGGCAAAATGACATGAATTTCAGCCTGTTCCTCACAGAAAGATATCATATGGCTTTAGAAGACTTGGTAAATGGTACTTTTATGATACTTTTATAGTCATTTTGAAGCTTAACACTGACAGCTCACATTCTTGTTCATTATAAAGAAAGGAGTGAGCAGGATAGTCTGAAATTCACAGTTTGTGTTCTGTGGAAGAAAGAAAGTCTGAATTTACAATTTACATATTTCTTTTCTTTTTAGGTGGACTAATCTTGCAGCCCTAATGACTAAATGGATTAAATAGATTGTTTCAATCTGTCTAGCTGAAATGTATAATGATAAATTACTCTCCACGTTATATATCTCACATACAGTACCAGGACTAACAAGGACTATTTTAGTCAGACTCATGTAGAGTTTAATAATGGGTGGCCTGGCTCTTACAGATGAGTGCCTCTGCTCCGCACTCATTAATACAATCACGTGAAGCCCTTTCACATGCTTTGTCTGACAGCATGGCCTGTGCACCACACTGAAGACATGGGAAAGTAGTTAGCCCCACCCCCTCAAACGCTTGTGAAAATCACCAGTTAGTTTCATGTGTGTGTAATCTTACTTTTAAATTTTAAGACTATATGGGGTGGTATTCTTCTTTTTAAGCTGTATTTATTTTACATTTAAATTCCTTCTTTTCTATATATTAAATATATTTAGCTTAAAATAGCAAGCAACCTTTTTTTTTTTTGATGGTATGCGTCTGTTTGTCAGTTGGGAGCACTCATTGACCCCCAGTGGTTTAGGGACGGCCTTCTTCTCTCCCTCCCTCTTTCACTCTTCTCACGTACGTTAGCAGTGAACAAAAGCCGCTCTCAGCTTTGTTCCAGCTTTTCATAGCACACTTTCACTCTTTCACATCAAAACCTCAACCTTCTTTCTCCTATGACAAACCAAAGCAAACAGGCTGTAACAAACACACACACACACACACACACACACACACACACACCCCACACACACACACACACACACACACACACACACACACACACACACACACACACACACACCACACCACACAAAACAATTTTTATTACTGCAGTATAGGCAGCTAGGTTGTGTTTCACAGCACAAATGATAAAAATAAAGTTTTCATCTTTTGAATAAGATTGCTTTTACTATAATATATATATGGTAAGTTAACACTTTAGATTAGGGAACACTATTCACTATTATCTAGTTGCTTATTACTGTAGCATGCATAATACTAGCATATTGGTTGTTTATGAGTACTTATATACATATAAAGCACATATTATATACTTATAAAGGACATATTAATGCCTTATTCTGCATAACCATATTCTACATCCCTTTACCCTACCCAATGCCTAAACATAGCCACTACAACAACGACCTTATAACTATCAATAAGCTGTAATTTCTGTAATTAATCATACCTAACATTAAAATGTGTTATATATTTTATATTGTAATACACAATTTCTCACTGAATCTCCAAATTAATGTAGAAACAATATAAACATGGTACAGTATATTTTAATGCCATCCTTGGCGTTAAATTAAAAAAAAAAAAAAAAAAATATATATATATATATATATATATATTTATATATTATATTTTAATAATATATTTCTATAGATAGACTGCAAACAACAAAAGAATAATAATTAGAAAAAATCAATGGCATTTAATTATCACCAAATCTCAACAGGAAGGACATATCACTTTGCTTCTCTTAATGCAACAGGTGCCAGTGTCAAGTGACATTATTCATCAATTTAGCATTAGTTTGCTGTTCACGTCGCTTTGTTTGTTGTTTACAAACCAAGAAGATATTTCTATCTTGTGAATAATTGTAGAACAGACAAAGAAGAACAATAAAAGTTCCAACACAAAGTTTCAATAATAATAATCCAAATAACTGGCATCAGGCTGAGCAACACACAGTAAATGTTACCGGACACTGAATGAAGAAATTAATGAATATTTAATATTTAGTTTGAGGAACTCAAACAAGGTAATCAATGACACACAGCTGATACAAACAAACTCATAATGACAGAAACCATGACAACCAAGGAGTGGCGGGAACAAAGGGAGACAGAAACGTAGTGAATGCAAAGTAAAAGTCCATGATTACTAAACAAACTGAACATAATGGTGACAGTAGATCATTAAATTTAGCCAGAATGGAGGCAAAGAACACTAAATCAGAGTGCTAATTGTAATGGTCGAAAATCACATTGCTCCAAGTGTTTCAGCTAATATGTTGAGTCAATATGGAAATGGAGCACATAAAGAACAGTGATTAACTACTGACCACACAATGACCCACAGCTGTGATTGCCTCATCTGTCATGTCATTATTCTCAAGGTAATTATCTTGGGAGAGAAAAATATCTTCATCCCAAAAGGCTTTAATGATCCCCATGAAGACAGACTCATTCTGTGCCATCAATGTGATGTTATCTAGCCAGATGTCTTCGAGAGTGATATCACAATTGTCAGTCTTATTGCATACTGGAAATTGAACAACAATTTCCAGCCAATGGGAACAAATTATTATTTATTTATTTTGTGTTGTAGGCACTTATTTATTTATTTTGTTTGTAATTACCTGACATATTTAGCCAGTAATTATCTTTTATAGGGAGCTATTAGGATGAAAACAGTTAATGCTTATTTGAAAGCAGGTCGACACACTCATTAAAACGGGGGTTCGTCAAAAAATGCCTTGTGGCTCATCTCTGTTACTCACTCTCAGGGAGCCTGTCTCTGTCTATGCATTGTTCGCGGAAGAATCGGTGATGAATGGTTTTTAGGAGAACAACGCCGTGGCCCTATTAACATGTGGCGTTTTGTTTTCTTCTGCAATTCGTCACCCCCCGCACAAACACAGACAGCCTCACAAAATGAATCCTTACACACTCTCCGGAAGAAAATCAATAGAGTGATTTAGCAGCTGCTGTAAAGATCCAAGGACAATGGGTGAGCGTTTAGCCTCCTGATAGCGTTACGGGTTAAAGCAGGCCACTATATACCGTGTGGTGGTGGCAAACCCGGACATTGATTAGGGGTATGTGACTCGACGTTCTTCCTCAAGCCTTTATTTCCACCCAATCCATAATCATCATAGCTACTGTTTGTGTGTTCTACACAACAGAGATGAAACTTCATTGATCGAGTTATGTGATTCAGAAAGTGTGCAAATAGATTTATGAACTTGATGGGCAAACAGCATATGAGTAGTTTATGGAAGCCAAAGTATTTATTTAGTAACACCACATAGCCAAAAGTATTTTGGGGTCGGTAAGATTTTTAAATTTATAAAAATCCAGTAAAAACAGTAATATCGCAAAATATTATTACAACGTTTTCAAAGTTATGGTCTATTTCACTTATATCCCTTAATAACAGGTGAATAAAATCACGCATATAGCCGTACAATCTCCTTAGACAAACGTTTACTGTAAAATTGGGCCCTTCCAGTGTGACATGATCCTGTGCAGAAAGCAAGGCCCATGAATGAATTGTTCAAGTCTGAACCATTGAACACTGTTGGGATATGATTCAAACTAGGCCCCATCGTCCCTGACCTTACTGATGCTGTTGTATCTGTTTTACCATAAAAAATATTATGATCACTTCAGTGTTTGTGTTGACAATGCATCTAAATCTGTTTTATCCTTAATCCTACAGTTCTGCAGATGAGAAGTTTCGCTGGAACAACCAAGGTAACTGAACTGTTTGCTTGCTAAAATGAGAATTTTCTTGCTCTTCAGCCCATCGTTTTGAAATCCATGATTTGAAACCTTACAAGAAGGTGAATGTTGTATGAAGAGCACCTTCTGAAATGCATTTTGACAGTTGTCATAATCTCGCTGCCCACGTGGTAAACCGTGCATGTCAGAGTGAAACATGTTGACTTTTGACTGTATTGATTGTGCTACAGCAAAACGTTAGCCAAAGATGACAACCTCTGCCTTCCAGAACATAAAACACAGTGGAGAGGCTGAGATTGAAGAGCAGGAGCAGTGCAGCACATAAATGATTCATGAGCTTGTGGTCATGCCACACTCTTTAAAATACTGGGTTCTTGATGAAGAATCAAAACAAAACCAGATTAAGCATCTCATTTTCATGCAGGCTAGTTCAAATAGAAAATGATTTAGTAGATTCCTCAGTGGTTGACTTTGTACTGTAAATCTGTATGGTTTTAGTTCATGCCAGTTTTGGCCTTCAAAATAGGACTACCACAACTACATTATAAAAATGTTGTGATACTATTTTATTCAGTATAATTTAAGGCCAATTCACACCGAACCGACCAATGGGACAGACACATTTTGTCGTATCAGTGTGTTACCCCTGTCGGCGTCTGTTGGCATTGGACGACGCTTGTTTTTATGTTCAATCCGCGTTTGTCGTGTCGTGGAATGTCTGAGAAGTGACATACTGTAATCTGGTGATTGTGCACATTGGTCACCGTCTGTCAGTACTACAGTGTGAATTGGCCTTAATACGTCAGCTGGGGTGTTTTTTTTTTAACATAATACGTATTGTCACAATGCTTCGGATACATATAGACTCAAGTGGTTACTTTTTTTCATAGTTCTTTCAAATTGATTTTTTTAATCCAGTTTTTATATAAATGTCCACAGGCTACCCTATATGAATCAGGTAATCTGAATAGCATATGGTTGGTTTTTGGTCATAAACCTTCATTCTGTAAATACAAATATTTTCACTGTTCATCATTTAGATGTACAGATTTCAAAACCTAAATAAAACGTTAATTTGAATATATAAACTACACATTTGCATAATGTACATTTTACAGTTTTAAATTATGGGTGTTATTTCTAGAAGTTTTTTTTAAAGCATTTTATTTCAGCTTAAACTGAACTGAAATCAACATTGTAAAACATTTTGTCCTAGCTGGGTAACTACCAGAATATTGAAACACTCATTATTGTAGGGAGGGAGCAAACGCCAGCTAGATGAAGTTACCTTTATGTCTTTGTTCACAGACGGACAGAAGGATATAGAGGAGGAGCTCACCACAGGTCTGGAACTTGTAGATTCCTGCATTCGATCTCTTCAAGAGTCTGGTATTCTGGATGCGCAGGAATTCACTGCAGGCGAAAGTAAGGAGCACTTTGAAATGCTGGGAGTTTAACAAAATTAAGAAATTACTGAGACTGAACTATGTTAATGACTCCTAAATGTTCTGATGAAGAGTTGTGATCTTAAGCTGAAATGATTGATAATTTACATTCTCTGAGGGTTCTTAGTCAGAAATTCATGTGTAACAGCCCATAATATGAGCTTGCAGGTGTTGCTCTGTAGAGTGTATTGACATGAGCTTGCTATATTATCCAGCTTTGTGAAATCTTCCTTATTATGCATGCTGCTAGCTTAATGCATGAATTACGGGTGATTACTCATTAGAGTTTTTAAGGAAACAAGTATATTCACCCTGCTGAGAATATCAGACTTCATCTGGACTGATTAAATATGATATTTTTAAAAGGCTCAGTTTCTCAGTGTTTAAAGGAGGTTGAGATATAGTGTAAAAAAGGTGTCCATACACTCTCAAAATGCTGGGTTGTTTAAACCCAATTTAGGGTCAAATATGGACAAACCCAGACGTTGGGTTACATTTTTAAATAAAAAAAAATAGCCCAACGTTTGGGTTTGTCCATGTGGTCACATCTTAATTAATTGGTTACATTAACATTAAATATTATTTAAAATGACAGATTTAGCATCAATATATAATGTTATACATACACAAATAATTTCTAAAGGGGTTAGATCAGGTAGAAATACACTACCTTTTGGGGTCTTTATGTCATTAAGATTGTTCCATGTTCATGTAATTTGAAGCAATCAGTATGCTATTGTACTTCTAAAAGTTATATATACATTTCAAAATGCACTATACTTATATTTATATTAGTTTCTGATCACGACTCCAATATCTACAACTGGTTTTAATCTAGTTTTAATTTATTACAGATACACTGCACATAACTTTTACTAGCCATTGGTGTCAATACCTGACTAATCTGAGTAATACAACATTCAGTAATGTTTGACATAGCTGTAAGCAAACTTAAGTACAAGAAACTTCAACCAAAGCATCATAGAATATGAAATATTGAGCAAACTGCTAAATAAATCAGTGTACATGGACCCTTAATGGTTTTTAATGAACCATCTTACAAGACAGTATATTTTGTATTTATTTACTTGCTTGTAGTGGTTTCACTCTTTCTAGCTGTGAGTTATAAATAGAATTCAGCTGAAATATTTATCAGCTCTGATCTAAAATGCAGGTCATATAGTGTGCAGATAAAACCCCACACCCAAAAAGATAAGTGACCAGCCACCTGGACACAGATCGTCCACCGCACTACCACTTTATGGCAGCAAATGGCATCTTAAGATGTCTGAGACGCTTGGGTTGAGACTGGAGAAGGACCAGAAGTCTGATAATGCATTTATGAAACTTTCTGCTTTTACTGTAAATGTGCCTCTTTTGAATCTGATAGTGACTAAAGTGGTTATAGTAGTAAACTCCAGCCATTTTCAATAACCCCAGTCAGCCAGTTTCTGATATTACTAGGTCATCTGAAATGACCCAGTTATCATCTTCAATGGTTGTGAAGTCGCACTGTCACATAGTCTGTTGTGTGTGTTTGTGTGTCCATTTATGGGATATCTTTTCATAGACCACAGGCCTTTATTGGTTTTCTTTTCATCTTCATACTTGAGGCCCATTTTTGTTTGAAACAGCATCACAGATAAAAAAAAAAATAGCATGTAAATATCACTAAAATAAGCTGTTTAATAATTTTGATTCATCTTACAGCATGTTGTGGCATGTAGATGTTTTGTAAACAGAGATTAATGCTCTGTCATTTCAACTTGGCATCTCTTTAAAAGATGCAACATCTTTTGGTGCTGTCAGACATCCTCAGAAGAGGAGAAACATGCCGAAGATTAAACAGCATTTAAATTCATGTCTGTGCACACAGGTGATATGTGCTGCTATATGGCAGTGATTACCAAACGGGTACAGACAGACCACAAGGGTACAGAAATTTGGATTGTGCTTCGTGCTTTAAAATAGGGCTGAAACTAACAATAATTTTGATGTAATTTTGATAATAATGTGCCCTATTTTCAGAAGTTTGGGGTCATTAAGATTTTTTGTTTTTAAAAAGTTGCATTTTATGATCACCAGTAAAACAGTACCATTATGAAGTATTATTGCAATTTAAAATAGCTGTTTTGTAACATATTTTTTAACATATCTGTTAACATATTTTAAATCAAAGCTGAATATTCAGCACAATTATTAGTCTTCAGTGTCATATGATCCTTCAGAAATCACTCTAATATGCTGATTTGCTCTTTAAAGGGATACTCCACCCAAAAATAAAAATTCTGTCATCATTTACTCACCCTCAAGTTGTTACAAACCTGCATGAGTGTCTTTCTTCTGCTTTCTTCTGAACACAAATGAAGATATTTTGAAGAACGATTGGAACCAAACAGTTGTTTGGCACCATTGACTTCCATAGTAGAAAAAAAAAATACTATGGAAGTCAATGGTGCCAAAGTTCCAATCGTTCTTCAAAATATCTTGCTTTGTGTTCAGCAGAGAAAAGAAACTTATACAGGTTTGCAACAACTTGAGGGTGAGTAAATGATGACAGAATTTTCATTTTTGGGTGGAGTATCCCTTTAAGAAACATTGGTAACACTTTATTTTACGGTGTCCGTGATACAGAGTAATTACTTAATTAATTACTTAGTAGTAGACATTGTAATAACATGTAACAAAATGTAATTAACATGTAACTAAGTTATGGAACAGCCTGTACTTACAAATTGTAATTACACTCATGTATTAGGCAGCTACTGTTACACATATGTAACAGGTCGAGTCGGTTACATATGTGTTACCGACTTGGTACAATGTAACAAGTACTTAAATATGTTACTAAGGTAAAAAGCCTGCAGTTATACATTGTCATTTTGTACCTTCTAAAATAAAGTGTATCAAGGTTGTACTTAAGTGCACTTCATGTGTATCTACATACCTTATCCATCTATATTAACCCTCTAGTTCACAACTTAAATACATGCAGTAGCTTCTTAATTACATTCAATTTACAAAATATTACACAGGTATAAGCTACGTAAAATAAAGTGTATCAAGATTGTACTTAAGTGTACTTCATGTGTATCTACAAACCTTATCCATATGTACTTTAGTTTGAATTAGGGCTAACTCCCTCGTTCACAGCATAAATACATGCGGTAGCTTCCTAATTACATTGCAATTACATAATATTACACAGGGATAAGCTAAAATAAAGTGTATCAAGATTGTACTTAAGTGTACTTCATGTGTATCTACATACCTTATACACATGAAGTACACTTAAGTACTATCTTGACAGGCTTATTTTAGAAGGTATAAAATGACCATGTGGAACTGCAGGCTTTTTTCATAATAACATATTTAAAGGATTAGTTTACTTTTTTAAAAAACTTTTGCTGATAATTTACTTACCCCCATGTCATCCAAGATGTCCATGTCTTTCTTTCTTCAGTCGAAAAGAAATTAATGATTTTGATGAAAACATTCCAGGATTTTTCTCCATATAATGGACTTCAATAGTGGCCAAAACGGTTCAAGGTCCAAATGAGTTTTCAGTGCAGCTTCAAATGACAAATGACGATACCAGACGATGAATAAGGGTCTTATCTAGCGAAACGATGCGCCATTTCGAAAATAAATAAAACAGTTAAAGTATTATTAGCACAAATGCTCGCCTTGTTCTGTCCTGAGATGCGTGTTCGTGATTCCCCTGTTCATTAAAATGAACAAATCTTTTTTCGAGTCATTTCGTTCGTTGAATGAATAAAATGACTCGAAAAAAGATTTGTTCATTTTAATGAACGAGTTCGAACAGGAGAATCACAAACGTACATCTCAGGACAGAACAAGGCGAGCATTTGTGCTAATAATACTTTAACTGTTTTATTTATTTTCGAAATGGCGCATCGTTTTGCTAGATAAGACCCTTATTCATCGTCTGGTATCGTCATTTGTCATTTGAAGCTGCACTGAAAACTCATTTGGACCTTGAACCGTTTTGGCCACTATTGAAGTCCATTATATGGAGAAAAATCCTGGAATGTTTTCATCAAAATCATTAATTTCTTTTCGACTGAAGAAAGAAAGACATGGACATCTTGGATGACATGGGAGTGAGTAAATTATCAGCAAAAGTTTTTTAAAAAGTGAACTAATCCTTTAAGTACTTGTTACATTGAGTAGTACAAAGTACTTTCCAATTGCATTGTACCAAGTCGGTAACACATATGTAACCAACTCGACCTGTTACATATGTGTAACAGTAGCTGCCTAATACATGAGTGTAATTACAATCTGTAAGTACAGGCTGTTCCATAACTTAGTTACATGTTAATTTTGTTACATGTTATTACAATGTCTACTACTAAGTTATTAATTAAGTAATTACTCTGTATCACGGACACGGTACACCGTAAAATAAAGTGTTACCGAAACATTTCTAAGTATTACCAATGCTGAAAACAGCATTTTTTCTTTCAATATTTCTTTTTTGTTACATTATTAGTCTTTACTGTCACTTTTAATCAGTTTAATCGATCCATGGAAAAGAAAAGTATTAATTTCTTAAAAAGATAAATCTTACCTCACACCTTTGAACAGCAGTCTATACAGTATATGCATATAAATATATGAATGTACACTGTAGGATTTTCATGTACACTGTAGGACTTCCAACTACAAGTATTTTATTAACATTTTTTATTTGCTTGTGAATGAGACTTTTAGCAAAGTGGAAATACTCATATGCTTATAGCCTCTTTGGAATATAATATAACACGCTACTCTATTATTATTTCTCCAACAGTTTTTCTTGTTTCACTTACACTTTCATCTTATTCAATTTCTCAGCCAATCAAACTAAATACATTAGTTGGTTTTTCCGCAACAGTATGATTTGATTTTTTGTTTCAAAGTGAATCATGCTTATAGTGTCCAGGTTAAAAATTGGTATTATGATCATTCTGAATGATGAGTTCAAAGGAACACCTTTCTAAGAGTACCTGTCCCTTATTAACGTGGCAGTGGGTGACACACTGTAAGACTAAACAGCACTGGGAATCACTGCTATTTGGTACAGTGTCAGGCTGTCAGCACAGGAGGGCCGAGCAAAGAGAAGGGACTGCGATTTCTGTTCATGCTGACCCCATTTTCCTGAATGTGTGCTCATTGAGTGTCTTCCAGCAGTGATTAATTATGCATGCCTTTTCTGTCCATCTACTCACTGTGAGGCTTGAAATAATGAGCAGTATAAAAGAAAGTAAAACAGAGAAGAAAAGTGCTGTGGATGGAGGCTGGAAGACAATGAAAGAATATGAGATGAAATGGTAAAGCAATTAGCCAATTTTACAAAGGTAAAATGAGGTGAGGGGAATTATATGGACAGAGAAGAGAGGGTAACAAGATTTGCATCTCCTGAAGGAAATACCTGAGCTTGCAAGGCTGCAAAAGAAATAACGTTTTATGCAAGTTTAGATTTTAGGCTTTGAATCTATGTAAATGTAATGCTGATTCATTCCGATTTGACATTGTCATGGCAATCATCATGCATCTTGTTTTCTGTTGGCTGCACACAAGAATCAACAGTCACTGTAAAGGAAGTTAAACATGGTTAAATATATGCAAAGATGACAAAACTAAAGACAATTCAGTTTGCAAATAAAGAAGACCAACTGCAATTCTTCATCTCTGTTGGATATAAAAAAGTGATTGTCAAACTAATGGTATTTCTCTTTCTCCCAAATTCCCCCTTCACAGGACCAGGCATCCTCTCGCAGAGTGCTTTGCAGCTCAATAATCAAGAGGGCACCTTTCCCTATCCAGTCAGTTACCATAGCAACCAGACCCTGGCCCTCGGCGACCTGTCGGCCTCCCAGCCTCCGCGCAGTGGTCAGGTGGGAGGAGCCTTACATAGCTATAATCAGGTGGGGATTCATCTCTTTTTAAAAACTTGACCCTTTTTTCTTAAACTGTTATTTGCCACCTGTTTTTACGAGAAGACCCTCTGGGGGAATTCACTAAGAATTACGTCTGCTAATAGTGCCGATTGTCTGCTGCCTTCATTTATTCAGTGCCTGATCAGTGTTTATTGGCCTTATATGGCCTTTGTCTTTTGATGAAAACATCCTTTAAATTTAGTCCAAATTTCATTATGTCATAATTCATTTTACTCATTTTTACATTTGCATCTGATTTTAGAATATTTAAATATTTTATATATTAAATAATATTTTATTTATAAGAATAAAACTGCATTTTTCATTTTTTGTTAAGTTGATGCATGTTAAAATTGACAGAGCCCCATGTATGACGTGTGGAAAAAATAGATATTGTGGCTAAAAATAAGAACTCATTCCCACGAATTTCTGGTAACGTTTTATTAATTCGTTTCCTAATTTTAGTTAAAACATGGCCTTGTTGTGCAAATTCGTACAATCACAAATAAGTACCACAATTTCTCTACAATGAGGGAACAAATTAATTTGTAGATTTTTTCCCCCTACATATCATGTGCGGGGCTCCGTACACTTTTGACAAAAACATTGTCAGTGTGGCGTTATTTTTCTTATTTTCGTCAGTAGTATAATTTAATTAAAAATCCTTTTCATAAACAAACATTTTTGTTAGTAATTTCATTGACAAGATTACCAGTGCATCAAAAGAATTCAGATGAATTAAAAAGAATGACTTAATTGAAATACTCATTTGCATTTATACTAGACTGCGAGGTGTTTTTCTACTGAATTACCACGCGCTAAAAAGTGGCGCAAGCATTTAGCGAATTCACCCTTTTTTCCTTTGAAAATGTCATGTCGGTCACCATCACTTAGATCATAGCTCCTAGATGAGTAAAATTCTAGCTCTTTACATGTCACTTACCTCCAGGTGACGTCTAATCGTGTTGCACAGCTGGCTGCCAGAGAGACAGCCGCCCGGGCCCATTCTCGAGACTCCTTTGCCCAGAGTCATGGCAGTGCGTTCCACATGCCTGACGATCTGCCAACAGCCCCTGTAAACTATTCCTGCTCCACTCTACCAGCCCAGCGAGTGAGCTCTCCCTTTTCCATGCAGGCTTTGGGCTCCCCCTCCAAACTGCAGAGGCTGGGCTCAGCCTCCGACATGCCCAGCTACGCTACTCTGGCGCGGGTGTCGTCGCCCAAGCAGTCCCCGAGCCGGCTAGCCAAGTCCTACAGCACCAGCTCTCCCATCAACATGGCGGTGGGAGGAGGGTCGTCTTCTTCACCGCTGCACATGGTCGGACCGGGCAATGGCTCCAGCTCGTCTCCGCTACACCAGCTCAGCGCTGCAGTAGGAAGCTACGCCACTCTGTCCCCCACCAAGAGAATGCTGCACACCACCGATCAGTATAAAATCTCTCATGATCTGTACGCCAACGCCACACTCCAGAGACCTGGCAGTCTGGCAGGTCAGTGCTCTTTGCCGGATACAGTCTTTCCGTTTAGTAGAAGCACTATCACAAACACATAAGCACTGGTTATTTTCACTCTTAGCAGGTGTTTGATATCATCAGACTGGCATGGGGATAAGAATTTGACACTATTGTACATTTACAGCATCTTTGTGCTTGAGAATCTGCCTTTGTCCATGATGTAGGTTCTAGGGGTTCGTACAGCAGTCAACACAGTCACCTGGGCTCAGAGCTCAGACCCCTGCAGTCTCCTGAGCACCACATCGACCCCATTTATGAGGACAGAGTCTATCAGAAAGCCCCCCTGAGAAACTTCAACCAAGGCCAGGGTAAGATGGCAGACATCATGTTCTCTAACAATTTAAAGTCAACAACAAAATCTTTTCATCTAGAACATAATGGCTCTTGTACAGACTGTGCATTTATGAAATAAGAGGCTTGTTTCAGCTTTATTTTTGTTCAGAATAGAAGTGTTTTCCCAAGTGCCCAATTAATAGCTGTGAGCAACCAGACATCCTAACTTTAACAGTATCAGATAGATAACAAGTTTTGCTTTAAAGGTTTTAAAGTAAATGTACTTGCGTTCACATTTTGTTTTATCAGTTGAGCTGAATGTAATATATCATAACAACTATAAAATAATAAAGCACAGACATTCCCACACTTATATTACACTTTTGCAGGCTAAATGGGTTTCTACTTAAGTACAACCATAACAAGCAGGTATGCAAGGAAAAGGAGAAGTTCAGTCAAAAATAATTGACTCATTTACTCACCCTCATGTTGATTCAAACCTGCATGACTTTCTTTCTTCTGTGGAACATAAAGGAAGCTATTTTGAAAAATGTCTGTTTTTTTGTTCAAAGATAGTCAGTGGGGTCCATGTTTGTTTTCGACCCCAACGCTTTTCAAAATGCTTTTATGTTCCACAGATGAAAGAAAGTTATACAGGTTAAGCATGACATGAGGGCGAGTAAATGGTAGCATTTTAAATGTTAGGTGAACTCTACCTTGAACCTTTGCAATCAAACTGGTATTGAAAGTCCACATCAAATGCTGTTCATAACTCATTTTACTTCCATAACCTAATGTATTTCCGGGTCAAACCGAATATGGATTATGCTATGGGATAGGGTATGAATTCAGAATTGATTGGTTGTTGAAAAGTGGACATTACTTGCCACAGAAGGGAGCTACAAAAGGAAAATTTGAAAAATAAAAGGGAATGGTGACTTCATGTAAAAGATTTACAAATATGTTTTTTAAAAAGGTCCCACCAGGATTCCTTTGGTGAAATTTTTAGACATCAAATTTAAGTATCTTATACACATTTTGTGCTGTAAGAGTTTGTTTATTGCTTGTCATTGTGTTTTAAACTACACAGGTTTTGCCATGATAATAGCCTTTTGTTCTGACATAAATTAATTAAATGAAAAAAAGAGAGAAAAAATTGCTTTTTCATTTAAAATATTGTGAATAGATGAATAGTGTGCACCAGGCTTGTGCAAAAAAAAAAAGAAGTAAATGTTTGTGTTGACTTTAAAGCGGGAATGTTTCCAGCACGGCTCTGAGCTCCAGTCAGCTGGAAAACTCTGCTGTCAGGAAGAACAGCCCTCAGTGGTGGTTTCTGGGTAGCTATTCAAATCTGAACAAAAGCAGGCCAGAGAGAAAAAACTGTTTTGCATTGACACTCAGACAAGCTAATAAAGCACCTACTGAAGAGCTATCAATATGGGCCAGTTTGTTATTTTGATGGTTTAACATCCTTTCTGTTTTGTTTTGCTCCTTCTGTCCTCCTCCTCCTCCTTCTCTCTTTTGATTGCAATACCTGGTCAACATGTTTTTCCACCTTTTGCTGCACCCAAAGATCCAATGAACCAGTTTTGTGACCAGGTCCTGAACTTTCTGCTCTGTCCCTACTCTCCTGTTGTAGCCCCTTCCTCTCCTGGTGTTGACTCCATACCCTTGCAGCGCACTGGAAGCCAGAACGCCACAGGAACATTCCCCCGTTCCGGGTACGCTACTGGCCCTGGTGCCTCCACCGCCGACTATGCCAACCCCTACCGTACGCTACAGTTCTGCCCCTCCACAGACTCACCCTACAGCAAATCAGGCCCTGCTTTGCCCCCAGAAGCTACCCTGGTCAGGTCGCCCTCTGTGGACAGCATCCAGAAGGACCCCAGGTGAGTCCTCCCATTGTCTAATACATCTTGAAATAAATGCACACGGAGATCTGACCCAGTTAGTGAGAATTAGAGCCGAATTGACATGCTGTGTGATTTACAAATCAAATAGAGCTTCACATGCACAAGTTGACAATGAAGACATTGTTGGGGAGAGTGGTGTAAGCTGTGCCACTGTTGAGTTTAATTTGTGCTTGGGCAAGGAGAAATGAGAACTAATATGGCTAATGACATTTCAGAATTTCTAATGGCAACTGAGTCCAAAATAAACCATCTGTAACAGAGCCATGGTAATATGACTTCTCAAAAAAAAAAAAAAAGAAGTCTGTTAGGGGTAAATATGTGAACCATTTGCATTTTCATAAAATGGCCAGGACAACTGTCACTACATATTTGAATTTTGTGAAATTATTTTCAACATTTTATAATATTAATTTTATCGTATTTATATCTCTTGTATTTGGTGGTAACATTCACTATCATATATATATATATATTCACTTTGTCCCAGAGATATGGTACCGTTCAAAGGTGTAGGGTTTGTAGGAATTTTTTATGTTTTTGAAAGAAGTCTCTTATGCTTTACCAAGGATGCGTTTATTTGATCATAAATACAGTAAAAACAATATAGTGAAATATTATTACAATTAAAATAACTATTTTCTATTTTAAAATGTAATGTATTCCTGCGATAGCAAAGATGAAATTAGCTACATTTCAACATGGATTATTCCAGCACTTCAAAAATTATTATAATATGGTGCTTTGTGACTCAAGAAACATTTCTTATTATCAGTCGAAAACAGTTGTGCTGCTGAATATTTTTTGAAACAGAAATATTTTGTAACATTTGAATATCTTTTTCTTTTTTTATCAATGTAATGCATCCCTGCTGAATGAAAGTAAAAAAAAGAATTACTGACCCCAAACCTTTGAACGGTAATGTACCTAATTAATCGTTTACTAAAGAAATTTCATAGTTTTATACAATTTAAATTCATCCATATTAAATATATTTTAAAATGAAAATCCTCGCTATTTATCTGCATCTTTCAATCACCATCAGCTGTATATGATTGGCTCTTTTCAAATATATGGTCACATGTAAAAAATAAATAAATAAATGTGCATTTGTGTGATTAACGGGGTGACGCATCTTTTTCCACTCTCCTCTACAGTAAGAATCAGACTTCACATGACCTCACTTCCTGTAGTACCAGATTGCCTGTGTACTGTATACTAACAAAATCCAAAATCACAAAAACCTATTGCACATTTGTCACAAAAGTAAACATACTTCAGGAATGATAGCGCATGATTTTATAAAGGTAGTCAGTTCCACCTTTTCACTCTATCTTTGTATTGGTATTTAGCATATTTTTGTTTTTTTCCTGTGACATTAATTTGATGTGCTGAGAGGCCATTGACAATGTACTGTATGACTTCTCTCTTTTTTTGTTTGCTTGCTTTTTCTGCTGATTTGACCTTTTTTAGTTGATTTTTGCCATCCCTTCAGTTGACCCCTCATTCTTTTGTTTTTTCCCATGTCTTCTCACTGCTAGTGGTTATGGTGGAGGTGGTATGACGTGTGATGCATTGCATTAACTGGCTGCAAACAAATGCACAGATATGCACAGACAATTTCAAACTGTTTCAGAACATGTCAAACAATATCGTCTGTTATCTTTGGTTCACTTATAGTGTTTGGTATATTAAAGGGTGGGTCTGGCAACCATACCGGCCGCAGTTTATCACCAAAATCCTTGCAGATTATATGTGAAACAGCATTTTTTTAAATCATTTGTTTCAAAATATGGTATACACACAAGACACTGCATTATTAACATATTGTACATCTTATGAAGAAACAGAAACATCTAGATCAGAGGCATTCAAACTTTTTTAATGACACCAGGGACCCATAAATATGATAATCGCTGCAATACATTTTTATGTAAATAACAGTTTTTAATGTGTGAAATATTTGTACAGGAATATTAGTGCTATTACACATAAAACATGTTTCCAAAATGTAATAGATTTTATATTGTAATTGTTCTAAAGCCAAAATAAATTATTTGTACAGTATTTACTTTGTATTGAGTTGGTTAATCACTGTTAGATTAATATTGGACATATAAACCTTACAAAAACATTTTCAATTCAATTTAAATTAATGTTCAGTTTTCAAATCAGTCTTTAGAAAGCAGAATGAAAAGTAATAATGACAATTTGCGTATTGTGTGATTTATTGTTGTAGTGTTCAATTAATAACTTAAGGTTGAAAACCCCTGATCTAGATGATTGTCTTGATAAATGTATTGGATTTTTTTTCTTCTAAAAGTAGAATGCAGAGGAATTAACCAATATCAGTATTTGCACTGACTGGAAATGTGAAACCTGATCTCCCCCAAAAATAAGCTATTGCAGTCTATACTGTCTGGTTCACATTGGAATTATGTGGATGGGAGTTATTTTCCATTATGTGAGACCCCTCTTTAATAAAAACCAGCAACAAATAAGCTTTATAGTGCATGTTGACAGTCAAATGTGTAATATGTTCATGCAGCAGCAAGAAGACAGCTAAACGTAAAAATATTATTTTTAAAATGTCAAATCCCTTTGTGCTAGACACCTACCCTGTCTCTCTCTCTCTGCCTGTCTCCTGATAGGTACGACCCTGAATTCCTTGTCTGGAATCAAAATCAAGCCGAGCAAAGAATGACAAAGTAATCCAACATTTATTTACATTTCCACTCATCCACAAAAGCACTGTTCTCCTCTCTACTCAACATCATATGCCTGGGCAGCATGACTGTGTTGAGACAAGCTTTGCTTTACAGAATATGTCAGAATATGTTTTTATGGATTTCCTTCCAACATTTCCGCATTGTGTTTACAAGAAGAGCTCTAGGCCTTTATTCAAGGTTAATTTGTGGTCAAGTCTAAAGTCATTTTTGATTGATCAGTTAAATGGAGTGATATAAATCAAATAGTTACATGAAGAACACATGTTCTGATCTCTGTTGGCTTTTCAAGAAGGAGTGATAGGTGACGTCATAGGTAACCAGAGTTTGTTTTCATTGCTGCAAAGCATCACATTGTGTGTGTGCGTGTGTGCGTGTCTCCTGTTGTGTTGTTATTCATTGTTTTGTTTTATGTTAAGGCATGCTTATTATCCTTTTTTACTTTTATTTAACACCATTGTCTTCTTTTCAATGCAAGCAAAATCCATGATTGTATTGTTGTCTACCACATTGTTTATAATTGAATCACTGTATTGGCAACTAAACTTTTTAACAAGGAGATGGATATAATTCAAGTTGACATTTAAGTGTACTGAGTGAGACTACACTTGCAACATCTCTTACAAACATTTACTATGGTAGCCTAGCCACAGTTTCTGTCAAAATAGTTGCTACAATTCGTGTTAGTACAGTAAAACTAAAGTAAAAGTGGCATCGGACAGCATTGACATGAAATGACCGAAACAAGATAAGACGCATTATAAACCTTATGAATGTTATGTCATTCATTCAGTCAGTCCACTACTACTGCAACCGGTTAGCAGAGGTTTCTGCTTTTACTATATTATTACGAAATAATATTTCAAATAAATACTTTTCTTTTGAACTTTCTATGCATCAAAAAATCCTGAAAAAAGTATCATGATTTCCACAAAAATTTTAAGCAGCACAGCTATTTTCAACATTGATAATAACAAGAAATGTTTCTTGAGCACAAAATCAGCATATTAGAATGATTTCTGAAGGATCATGGGACACTGAAGACTGGAATAACGGCTGCTGAAAATTCAGCTTTGCCATCACTTGGAATCTTTTGATTCCAGTATAATAATAGTAGATTTATTTGACCACTTTGTGGAAATCAAATTTATGTGACTGTTTTGTTTAAAACTGTCAGAGGCATTTGCCTCGTTCAGGCATGTGGAAGCATTCATAGCATAATGCTGAGAAGTGCAGTGTTGATTCTCTGATCTGTGCTCTGAGTGGGTGGCAGGAGATGAAGTGGTCACTGAATGTGACAGAGACATTTCCTGACCTCTCTCATTGCAGACGGTTCAAACCGCCTCTCAGGACCATTCAAGCATGTGTGTGCTGAATCCACAACACTACTGACCACTATTTCCTAAATAAGGGGTCAACTGCGGGTCGCATGTTCACACCTTGATAGAGCTTACCTCTCCTGGCTGCACAAATCATATTTATGTGACCGTTAGCAGCTCTGAGTCCCCCAGTTCCTCTTGTGGCTGTCAAAACAGTATGGGTTTGTTCTACTGTAGAGTGAGAGCTGTCAGAATTAGCCATCTGTAATCTCAAACTGACTGCTGGTTAGTTGCCCCTCACAACATGATTTACTGAAGTAGAACATACATAATGTTGGTTCTGGAACCTAACCCATAACCTGCCCTAAAAAAAAAAAAAAAAAAATTATATATTTATACAAACATTGTTCAGCCCCCTAAATGTTCTCAGGAGGGTTGTGTATGACCAAAGAAGAATGTTAATCAAAGGGCCTATTGGGGGAAATAATGATGTCCACGGATAAATCATAATAAACATATCACATAATTTTTTTTTTTGATTTCATTGCAACTTTATATAAAATGAATTGCATAAATGGCGTTGCTAAACAATTACAAATATTTTCCCCAAACATTCCCCCTATCTTCCATTGGTTGGACAATCAGATAATTCCACTCCAAACTCACAGTCAAGCTGGTATTGTTGTGTTGTGGCAGTCAGTGATAGGAATCGTAAAGATTCTGTCAACATTTACTCACAATGTTGTTTTGGACCCAGTTCCTCAAAATGGAATGTTCCACTGAAGAAAGTCACAGGTTTGAAACAACATTAGTTGAGTAAGTTATGACAGAATTTTTCATTTTTGGCTGGACTATCCCTTTAAGTTGGGATAGAAAAAAGGTATTTCAACATCGCCTTTATCCATGACCCCGCCATTCTTGTTGAATCTATTTTGTATGCGCACCGTCTTTAATTGAGCTGTCACATGTTGTTGTTACAGCGCTCGTTTTCTTTCAAACAAAAGCACGCACGAGAATGGAAGTGCATGAAGTGCATGTTTCATGTGCGTGAAGCTTATTCAGCGCTTTGCTCATGTTTGAATAGGAAAGCCAGGGAGCAAGCCGAGAGGACAGAGGAGCTCTATGCTCATTAGAGTGTTTGTTTTAACAGTGTGCACGCTTCAGCGGCTAAGCCACAAGCTAGAGCTGCAGTGATTACATGGGCTGGTGACTGGTCTTATTTACTCTGCTCAGCATGTGTAAGTTCTTTATTCATCTGCCTGTAATGCCAGAAGCTAGTTGTATGACATACACACTGGCCTGCAGTGTGGCAGTTATGTTGGCGCTGCACACACTTTGAATATGTGGCACTTAGTAATGCCACTTCTGTCTATGAGCAAGACATGATAGAGAACGGACTAATTGAGTTCATTGTTAAAGGGGCTATAAGCAAGAATTTTCATGTATTAATCACATTTTTATTGCGAACAACCTGTAATGAAACTTAAAAAACAACTTACCTGATTTCCTAGGTTGTCTATGAAAGCCTGTAGAGAGACTATAGAGGCTTCCGTTCAATGACACATGAAAGGAAAGCTTACACAATGTTCAGGATAATGACAAAAGAGCTATTCTGTTCTGTAATGTGGATGTGTCATGCAAAGAAAAGGGATTCATTCAAACTATAGTCTCACATAGCCAGATCTAGATAGCATATAGTCTCAAACATAGGTCTACTTTATAATCATACTATCATAACATTTATCTTGATAGTAACTTATCCACATTGCTATAATCAGATGCTTTCTTAATTGCTGTTTTCTCACCTCTATTATTTTTGTTATTGAGACTGAGAGGAAAGCTTGCAGAACATATTTAAACGTAGCTGGGTGTTTGTTAACAGTATATTGCTGCAAAGGTATTTCCAACTTCATTTTACTTCTAACCAAAGATCGAAAAAGAACTTTCCCATTAGTATATCCAGGCATTGAATCACGTTCGGTCTCTTGTACGTTACGTGTGCACGAGTGCGAGCAATAAGTTGCTGGCTGCAGTTCACTTAATGGCCACCGGTGTTGCTCATAACAAGGGTTTCTGAATTCTACATAGAGCTCCTTTAACCTTGCTAATGAAATCACTGCCAAAAAGATTTTTACTTAGTGATTAGATGAAAAGATACTGTGATGATAATTAAACAATTGTAGTAACAGTGAAAATATCTCTATGGTTTCTCTAACATTTGTTGCAATTTCAAAAGGAATATTTATTCTTCTTTTTTTCTTTAATATTTTGTATTATTCTATAATACTGTACATTATAATGTTGCGATACAACATTCAAACTATTTATTTTAGTTGTTTTATACTAAATAGTACTATATGTTTTCTATTTTAGCCATTTATTGGTTATTGCCCATAATTTGAAAATAATGATTGTCTTATTGTATAGGCCAGAATTTCAATATCGACATAAAACGAAAAACATACTGTTGACGAGCATACATTGTTATTTGTGACTGAGTTGTTACTATCTTGCAGTGTTCTATATATATTCATATATTATAATAAAAGATTGTAAGAAATATGAAGAAATAATTTAGAATAAATCCAAACATAGTATGCTGGTGATTGCCCCACATTAGCTGCTTACTAATAAACTGAAAATAAACTTTACTTTTTTTTAAGAGGATCCGTGTACATCTCACATAAAGACTATATTAGATTTACCTCTGCTGTATCCCTTTCAAAATATCAATCCGTTTGCTTTATTTGTAATAATCATGCTCAGTCAAGCATCTTGAATGCATAATTTATAATGCTTTTATTGGCTGATTTTTTATGCCACGAAACATTCAGTGGTCCACAAGGGCTTACGCTCTTCTTTCTCTGGCCCCATGGGTTATTTCAGCTTTTGCGCTGCAGCATGAAGCTGAGTTTTGTGGTGTTAATGTTTCAGCTATGGGGATGAAAGATAGGCTCACCTGACTGAACCAGAACAAAAGCTCAAACAAAGACCTGTCACAAACAGGAGAGTTTGTCTCAATCCAGTGAGTGCTCAAATGTTACATCAAGCTCTGCTGAAGGATTTTCAGGCTGCATGCCTAGAAAACCTTTTTATAAATCCACAACAAGACCCATTTCTCACTGTAAATATTGGTAGCATCCTAACAGTCATAGAAACTCACAAATTAGAACTCTACATAGGCAGCAACTCTGTGCACCACACAAACAGAGCCTCCCATTGAAGACTAAGTTGATTTCAATAGAGTTAATAGACATAATTTTGTAAGCCAACCCAGCATCATCTTGCTTCCCAATAGGATTTTTTCCATTGGATTTTTGTGTTATTGCAGAAAATAAGCTATGTGGCTTCCATGAAAAGTGGGTTAATTCTGGTGTATTTTATGTAGTTGAAGAAAATTTGTAAATATCTTGAGATTGTGTTCACCACAGACCTTAATTCAGGCATTTAACCAAAAATCCATTCAAAAAACCTTTTTGGAAAAATGTTTATTGTTTCTGGGTTTTAGAACTCATATCTGCAGCACTCTAAAGCTAACTGGATAATACTCTAATTATCCTAAAATACATCACATCCACAAATATTTGGTAAAATAAATTCATTTTTAATTTTTATCTATAATTTTCAGTATTGAATGAATTTCTCGTCCACAATTTTGGATTTTTTTTTTCACTGAGCAATGAATTCCCATCCTATCTAGAAAGATACATGTTAATTCTCCTGCTTTTTGTTAAAGTCTGTGTGCATACCTTAAAATACTGTCTACGTAGGCAGCACACTAGGTATTTGGAACAGAGCCTCTTTCATCTCTGACTGTTAGAATGAAAGTCAATGCTTAGTTTAATTTTAGGGGGTGGATCCTGCAGGTGAAGTTTAAGGGACAAACGGTTTATTAGTAGACCAGACACCCACAGCATCTCTCCATATCAGACCATGAGGGGTGAAATCACAAGTCTGAGAGCACACATAACGAAAGAGCTCTCTGTTCTCTGTAGCGTGAATGAGTCACTTCCCAGCCAAATCCTTCTCCGGCTTTGGCAGGGGATGACGTTTTTTTGCAGGCCTGGGCTCTGAGCAGACGTTTGATTATTCATGTTTGGTGATTAATGGTAGGTTCATCCCTGCTTCAGCGGCCTGTCACAGTGACTGGAGCCGTGGTGGGGGGAGTGGCTTCACCCAGGCATTAATTGTCATAATGGGGAGGTTAAGGATTTGGCTGCCAGTGACAGACCTGACAGAGAGGAGGGAGTGTCACCAGGCTGCAGCAGCTTGCACTATGCATATGTGTGTGTCCCTGTAGGACTGGCCTGCTGGGGAATGATTCAGGTTTAATGATGCGAACTAGGACGAGCAGGGTGCCATTACTATTCTGACTTTAATCATAAATTATATAGTCTGTTTCTAGAGCAGCAAATATCTAATAAATCTGAGTGCCCTGAATGCACACGTATACTACACGTTTAGTCCTCATCACTTATGTGTGCATTCCTTCATGCTGTGATGCTGCATTATCTACGGATGTAGAGCAAAACTGTGACTCCCCACTTCTTCAATGACCTTGGTACCAAAGATATTTCCCCATTTTTTATGTTAATAAAAAATCTTCAATGACACAACCAACTCGCTCGCTGTTGGAATTCGGGAAAAAGACAGGTACAAGACTGTCTATTCACCTTATTTTTCAGTAAGCTATTTTCTGTGAATTTACCATGTATTAGCCACTATGGGTAAACAACTAGAAGAATAACTAGAAGTGCAGTAAACAGTAAAACTATTTGCGGTACAAACTAGTGTGTTAATGATTACTGTAATAATTAAAATAATATGATAACAAATACCTGTGTGCAACAGCAAGCAGCATAACAGACTATTTTAGAACCGGTAAAATAACTGTCCGCAGCTGACTTTAAAGCCAAAAATGGCAAATTATGCATTTGAATACATTTTTTTTTTTAGTTCCAATTCTTTCAAAACATTGAGTTAATATGTGTTCATCAGAGACGCAAAATGTAATTCTGCAGTGGCTTCACTTAGCCTGGTAATACCAGACTCTGCTACTTCACTTTGCTTCGTAGACACAAGAAGTAACTTATTGTTTATTGAACTGCTACCACATTCACAAGGTGCTTGGTTTTTTATGGTTGGATTATGTTATTGGTTGTGTTATCAATATTATCATTATTATTATCTTTAGCTGCTTACTGTCAAAGCAGCTTAGCTTTAGCTTTTTGTTTTGCTAAACACAAATGTCACTTCTTAAAGAACTCAGAAGCTGGTAACGCATTGGGGCCATGCCTTTTGCTTTATTGCCATCTATAATTACATGGGGTAAACATTGAGTGAATAATTTCACTTTAGTGCACTAGTTAATTAACAGAGTCTTTTTAGAGCTTCTGTCAAAAAATGTACTTACACTAATTAACCCAGAGTTGACTTGCGTGACAGCGCCACATTGATTACCATATAAACTTCATCCATTTTACAGCCATTTTTGTGTTACGCTCTAATTACTGATTTACGCAAACATGATCAATTAGCCCACTTCTGTTATTAATGACAGCTTGCTGTCATTGCATCTAATGCATTGGATAGTTTGTGGGCTGTTGGCCAATTCCGACCCTCTGTAATGTACTCGGTTCCCTGTTTAGGTGAATAAAGCCCTCAACATAGGAGCTTAGTGAGATGTGATTTAAACATGCCTTCATTTCTCAAGGTTAAACAATGATAAAAAACAACAAAGATACAGTGAGAGAAAACAAAGTGCCAATCTTTCAGGATTATCTCCTTTTTGACCTTTTCCCAATGGATTCCATTCTTCTTTTCATGACCGCAATTGCCCTCTCAGGTTTACTGGTTGTGCTAGAGAGAAATGGGACATACTACAATAGATGCTTCCCATGGTGCCTCTTACTCCAGAAATGTTTGTCCATCATGTTGCTTTTTGGCAGCATTGCATTTTCTCTCTGCCTCCACCAATGTCTTGTTTTTCCTCTCTTTCTCTTCTCTTCCATCCTTCCTTTTGTTCTCTTTCTATCATTACCACCCCATCTCTTTCATACAGAATCGTATCATTTGGATCGATTCCTCTTGTTTGACAGCCTCTGAAATGGTTGTAGCATAGAGACAGAGTTTGCTGGTCTGAGAAAGAGAGGGAGAAAAAGACATGAATGTCAAACACAATGTTCTCCTCTCTTGCCTACATGCGGTATGCATGGTTTTTTCACAGCAGACATCAGGATGGTATGTTGAATTTGTTTTTGCTGCTTACCTAAATCATGGTGTTGACTGATATTCAGAGTCGACAGACTCGGGGGTTTAGGAAATGCAGATCTTCTCCTATGGGGTTCCAGGCTCCTTAGGACTGCTCAAGGCAATAGCACAGCTGTCACTGATACCCATGATAAAGCCGACATTTCTGGGAGAATGCTATTGTCTGTATAGATTACCCGTGATCTGACGTTCCTCTTCAAAAAGTATGAAAATCAGAATTTAAAAAACGATCCCTGACGTGTGGTAGCTGTAAAACCTGTTTCTCATGCATTATTTTTTCTATTTTTTTTCTCCTTACGAGCACTGTCATAGATCATATTTTGAGGTTAATTTGTTTCCATTGTTTAGTGACATTCGTTTCTATGTTAATTAGTATTACTCAACTATTTTCAAAGGAGAAAAGTAACAGAGGGAGATCACAGATGTTGGGAGAAAGTTAGAGTTTCTTGAATTCGGTTTGATTAATTGTGAAGAGAAAAAGAAAATCCGTTTACACACCATAGAAGAGAAATATGCTGCTATATTTTATGATAGATACCTTCACAAACATGTTTTTTTAATGTTATATTGTTTCTTTATGTGAATCCTTTTGTTATTCCTCTTCAGGGAATTTGGCTGGAGGGATCCTGAACTGCCAGAGGTTATCCAAATGCTGCAGCACCAGTTTCCATCGGTACAGTCCAACGCTGCCGCCTACCTCCAGCACTTGTGCTTTGGAGACAACAAGATCAAATCAGAGGTAACTCCTGCATACCAACATCAAACACATTCTGCATGTTTTACATAGGCTATGGACTAATAAATCCTTGCAGTGGGGATTTCAGCTTCATTTGAATTTCTGAAATCCCAAAAACACTTTATAATAAGTATACATTTATAAAGTAATTACAAATCATAAACAAACTATTCGTTTATAGTTAATAAATTATAGTCTCTACATTGTTAATATATTAATAGACTATAAACAAATAGTGCGTTCTTCATTCATTATTATGATTGTTTAATTAGCTCGTATGGAACTGTTAATTGGTTATTAGGAGTAAATAGTTCTCACAGGTCATGGAAAATGGGAAAATGTCATTAATTAAGTGCTTTAAACCAACCTTTATTAGAAATTAATTGCATTCATATACAGTGTTCCTTAAATTGTTTACAAATACATTATGCACACACACAATAATAATTTGGTTAATTACAGTGACAATGAATAATGAACTCAGTATTTGTATATATCCTATTAATATATTAGCAATGTAAAGACGATGTACTATATCAAGAACTACGAATGTACTATAATTGTTTGCAAATTATGTGTAAGTAGTACTTTTACTGTATACTTATTATAAAGTGTTACCAAAAAATAATATACAGCCAACTATAACCCATAATTAGGATTGCAAAATTGTCAGGCGTTGTGCAGGATGCAGAAGACGAGGACGAGAGGAACTCAATTTAGATGCTTTATTTACACATTTAGCTTACAGAGATGAAGGGAAACATTCCAGGATTTCAGTTCACACAACTAAACAAAGACGACGACCGACCAAGACAAACTGAACTGAAGCAAACTAAATAAAGAGACTGATGAACAATAACGAGGTGAAGACGATGATAATGATGATAGATGATAATTAACAAGACACAGGTGACAATGATGATGACCAGCAGGTGTGTAAACATGAGGGATGCTGGGAAGTGTAGTGCAGAGACAAAGACAGACTGGTGCAGACGATGAATGTGACAAAAATATAGGCTTATGAACTTTTAACAAGGAGAAAACGCTTTATCACTTGGTGGAAACTAGCCAAACTAGACAGATGCCAACATAGACAGGTCATGTGACATGCTGCCTTCCTCCAAAACCTGTGATGTTAATAAATTATGTTAATTTAATAAATGTTAAAAAACTTTTTTTTTTAAAAAGTGTGGAAACCGTCATTTATTTTGATCAGTGTTTTTTTACTGTCACTTTTGATCAATTTAATGCTCCATTGCTGCATAAAAGTATTATTATTATTTTATCTTATCATACTGACACCAAACTTTTAAATAATACTGCACATGTATATGTTTATGTAGATGGTTGACAAAAGAAGTCTAGTTGATTAAGATAGATAAGCAGACTGGTGGCTATACTAGATAAGCAGACTTTTTTTAAAAATGTGTTTAATATTTGTGTATCTCTGTGTATCAGATACGAAGGCAGGGTGGGATTCAGCTGCTGGTGGACTTGTTGGATCACCGCATGACTGACGTGCACAGAAGTGCCTGCGGTGCACTTAGGAACCTGGTTTATGGCAAGGCCAATGACGACAACAAGATCGCCCTGAAGAACTGTGGTGGGATCCCTGCACTCGTGCGACTCCTGCGCAAGACGACAGACGTGGAGATCAGAGAGCTGCTCACAGGTGCTCAGGACACATTAAGCACATTTATTTCTCATTCCTTCTCCTTTGTTCTCTGATGTGACGGGATACTGGCGAGAAGTAATGTGTAATTTGTTTGTCCACACTGAAAGGGGAAATGCTGCAGAAGTTATGCTGCCTTTAAGTGCACCAGGGAAACGTGTACCGTTGAATCAGGCATTCTCCATTACGACATGCCACACATTCAAATTGGAAACATAACACGGAAGTCACCTAAACCTGGGGTTTTCAAACCTGTCCTGGAGCACCCCCAGCACTGCACATTTCATTATATTATATTATATTATATTATATCATATTATATCATATTATAGTCTATATATAGATAAGAGTTTCCACTATACTTCAATTGACACACCTCTTCCAACATCACAACTTGACAACTTGGGTATCATCTAGAAGTGCAAGTTTCCCACCTTTAAATACAACTGCGTTTGGTCATTCATATGCTCAGAAATTATAATTGCAATATTTCCAGCTCCACTTGAAGGGCAGTACATTTCAAGTATATTTTGCAGTTATATGAAAAGAGATGTTGGACCAATGAGATTCCTCAGTGGGCGTGAACAAAACATCCTGTCTTTTTTTGTGTGGCACCTGATTAGGATGTGGTGTCTGGCCCTATCTTTCAATGCGCTCTATCTTTATTTCCTTCCTCACCACCTTTTTTTGCATGTTCAGCATACAAATACATTGCATATGACCTTTCTGTCACTATCTCTGGCTTCCTTATAATTGGGCCCAATTTGTTAATAAGCTCTCCTAGAATCATCCGCTTGTTACTGTGGACCCCACTACCCATTAAATGATTTGTTAATGATCTCCTAATTGGTTAGGGCTATAATAATTAAGGATAATACCAGTGCTTGGCATAGCCTCTTTAGGGAATTGTGTATAATGAGTCTTGACGCGTTGACAAAAGACAAAGGCTCTTCTAAATCCCCTATAGAAATATTCCTGGTACAGAGACAGTTCCTGAGAGATGTCGGAAAAATTGGGCGGCAATTTGCTTTTTGAGGCATTTCATAAATGTCAGATGCTGAATTGTTGGGAGACACTTCAATAAGACGTTACGGCTCCCTTGTGTTTCAGCCTGGTGAGCAATCTAAATGTCCATCAATTGAAAAATCTCCATCCTCCTGAATCCAGAGCTCGGAGAAACATCTAAAATGTTTCAAATTGAATATAGGAAGAACGAAGCTGAGTGGCACTTGCTTATTACAGCTCTATGTCTCTGTGTACTGTATGTAATCACTTTAGATGAAACATTTGAAAAGAGAGAAGAAGCCATTTGTGCTTTTTCAAAGACAATTAATGTTTAAGTTAGAAAGCGGTTCTGAACAGAAGACAAAGAGTCCTCTCGTCAGTCTGTAACAAGCTACATCTCAAGCTACATCTACGCAGACCCCTATCGCCTGCCGAATGCTGAATCCAGACAAGGGCCTGTCTCGACTGCTGGGGCCGTTTGAGCTCAGAACTCTTGGTTCTCTTGGTTTTATGCAGCCATAAAAAAGGCTGCCTAAAAAATAGGTCTTTGATGTTTAACAAACAAGATTGGATAGGATAAGATAAGTTTAAATTGGCTGGGGCAGGGCTATACACCATGCGAGCAATACAGATGACGTGCCTCCAAAACTGCTCACTTGTATAATGTAGCATGCTTTTCAAATGAAATGTCATGAGAAACAATTTTGATATGTGTTGCTTGCAAAAAGTTTATTTTGTGAGAATGCATGGTCAATTTGGAAGGGGCTGTCAATCGTGAAATTAGCTTTTTAGAACCAGATGGTGTAGTTACAATGTAGTTAATAAGTTACTTTGAGCCCTTGGATTTAATGACCTAAACTGCATTGAGACACCCAAAAAGGAGCCCCCAGGAGTTGGATCGAGAAACACTACTAAGAAAGGTGTTTCTTGCCACTACTAACTCTAGTAATACTAAGCTATTATAGAGTCCCTCATAAACATTTAGTCATTTTGGGGGATGCCAAAGAGGAAATTCGCATCAATGGAGGGTACCAAATCTGCAATACCAATTCCAATCTGCATACTTCTACAATGTAATAAAAGTGTGTACTTCACTGGTGATGCCAAAGTACATACTTTTGAATATGTAGCAACATCACTAGATGTATTTGGACTCTTTGGATGTACTAGCATGTCATAAAATTACTTTTTAATACCACAGTCCCCCATTGCATTCTGTTTGAGCTTGCTTTTGAGTATTAGCATCTACCTAAATTAATTAAAATAATAGCATTTATTTAATTAAATAGCAATTAAATAATATAGTGATTATATTTAATTATAGTTTTTTTATAGAATATTTAATCTATAATAATTCATTCAAATGCATTGTTACTTAAAGTATTGATGCACACTGCCATTTGGCATACTATTTTTTGTGTACAATTTGGGTGGATAGTATGTGATAGAATGTGAATAAAGGACACATCTATGGTGTAGCCGTATCTCAATATCTACCAGCTACTCCTTGGTGTTTATAAAAACTGGAAGACTGGAAGTCTGTGATATTTAACAAATAACATAAGATACAATTAGCTGGGACAAAGTTTTATACCCTAGCAGAAGGGAGGAGGAATGTGCAAAAGTGCTCCCTTGTACACTGAATGAGAGAAGTAGGGGTCTTGTGAAAGGACAAATAGTATGCAAAATTAGACACAGTTTAGCCATATTCTACATTCTAGCAGTTTACAGTTCAGTCTTGATTGTGATGTGGCTTGGACCACACAATCTAACGTTCATACTTACAAGAGCTGAGGGGGACACTAGTGAAACTTCAGAAATGATTTCACTTGAGGGCTCTTGACCAAGACCTCATGCCATATTCAAATGCATGTTCTTAGCCTCCTGCAATCAGTGCTTTTAATTATATATATATAGTGCACAACAAAAACTCAAGGTGAAAGGGAAATTGTAATCTCTGCATCAATATAGTGGGTGTATTCTTCACCACTGGATGAAACACATTTTGGTTCATAGATGTTGTTCTTGTAAACAGGTGTGCTGTGGAACTTGTCCTCTTGCGATGCTCTGAAGATGCCCATAATTCAGGATGCTCTGGCAGTGCTGACCAACACGGTCATTATTCCTCACTCGGGCTGGGACACATCACCCCACCAGGACGACCGCAAGCTGCACCTGCATTCCTCACAGGTGCTCCGCAATGCTACCGGGTGCCTCAGGTACAGCTCCTAATTAATGTCAATCTGAGTATTTATTCAAAATCTATTGTTTTTCATAGGCACAGTTTCTTTGTTTGCTCTTAATCTTCACTTAGAAGCAATTCATTGTTTTATTAGGTGATTATTCAAGTAAGAATTATGCAAATATTATGTAAATGCTTCAGAATTTCCATCTTTCAAAATGACATGATATGATGAATTTGTGTTAATTGATTTGAATAAATAGATTCAGTTGCTTTTGATGAATTTGGCTGGTCTCAGACTCAGACTTTGTGATGGAGCTCGTTCTGCCACTTTACTAGGATTATATTCTGGCCAAGATTGGTCTGATTCAACAATAGGATTCTGTCCACTGTGACTGTGGACCTGGTGGCATGCCAAAACCTTGCCCATGTCCAATTCTCTTCTGCCCCTCCCCCAAAGCAATTACATTTCCTATTATTTTAGATTCCCTATAAATATAGCTTAATAACTAACCGGTTAGCCTGCATATACTCTACACAATTAAGAAAAAGGCTAACAAAAAAGCCTTTTGATGAACCAGAACAAAATGATGGTCATGATGTGACAGGTTTATTGATGAGGGAAAAACAACTACTCCTTAGAGTCCAAAGGGGTAGGATTTGGATGGGGGGTTGGATTTGGCACTACACAGGCATGGGAAAAAGTTTGGCATAGTGTCAAATGTTTATTTATCTGGCTAGTGTGTGGTTTAAAAAGCCTGTCAATATGTTTGACTGCTGTATGTTGTGGCTTTGTCATTTTTTTCTGTGATGGTCACATTATTTGCACATTTAAGCTTCTCCATCGTAATGCTGTTGATATTGTGTTGATATTCTTAATATCATATTTTCCAGTTGCTTTCTATTTTATGCTTACTAAATGGAAATATCACTTAAGCTAGTAGGAGCTCACTGGAAACATCAAAAATCTGCAGGTACTTTCGGAGCGCAGAAACTTTTTTTACTTTAAAACTCAGCTTGACATTAACAACACTTTACATTTATAGCGCATACTATATGCATATACTATGCTCTCTCCCTTTGCGCATCAGCGTTCAGGTCTGAAGCAGCGGGATTGTAGAAAGTGCTGAGTCACTCTTGGATGGCTGGACTAAGCTCCCTACGCCCAGCGTGATAATTAATCCTCTTCATGGATGGCTGAGGAACTAGAAGTCTGATTGAATATTTAATGGTTGGACACAGTTGCCACACCACCTGCAGCTGCCTGAGACACACAGATCTCTTAGAAGCTTCTTGGAGAGAGAGAGAGAGAGAGAGAGAGGACAGGATGTGGTCTTTGATTTCTCACAAGCACCTTCTCAGATCAGACTTCCTGATTTAGGTCTCCCGAGGCTCCAGCTCTTGGGATTCTAGGCTTGTTGCTTTGAGGCATGTTGCTGGTGATTCATAAAGCTGCTGTGAAAATGTTCTTTGTTAAAATACTTTCTCGTATCACAGAGTTGACTTCTCAGAAAGTATTAAAACACTGCTATCCAAATATTGTTCTGTGTGAAAAGAACTTGGGAGGGGGGAGGTGAGTTAGTACTCATTTCCATGAAAAGCTTATTGATGTTGAAGGCCACTTTGGTTAGTTTAGTATTGACTTGAAGCTCAGAACTGCCAAAACATAATCAATGATGTCGATAATACAAAATGCATGACATTGTATGCATGTGTGCATTCTTGTGTTCTCTACAGGAATGTGAGCTCAGCCGGAGAAGAAGCCCGCCGCAGGATGAGAGAGTGTGAGGGTCTGACTGATGCGCTGCTTTATGTCATCCAGACAGCCCTGGGCACCAGTGAGATCGACAGCAAGGTTTGACCTTTCCCTCCCCTGCCTTTCTACCAAAGTTTTATGCATTCAACGGAGCACCACAAAGAGTTCTAGCAGGTTTAGTTGAGTGTTTTTCGCTCCCCAACCATTTTCAACACAGCACTAGAGTACTTTTTCACTGTTAAATGTTAGATGAGATTGAAAACACAATGCAGAATATGCAAAAACTCCTCAGTGAGAAAAGCCAGTTCTGCTGAAAAAAGGCCTGTCTAGACCAGCTAAGTGTCAGACTAATCTGGACCACCCACAGTCCGTTCACCTACACTGTAAAAAATAAAATCGTAAAAAAACGGTCAAATGACTGGCAGCAGAGGCTGCCAAACAAGAACCGTAAAAATAAAGTAAAATATCCTAATTCAAATTGAGTGCAAAAAACTTTTCCAAACTTTGTCCTGAAATGTTATACAGAAAAACACTGTTATTTTACAGTTATTTCCTGAATTATTATAATCAAACACCTTCACTGTGAAAAAAGGTCAAATGACTGTCAGCAATGGCTGCCATACAAAAACCATAAAATGAATGTAAAATATCCTAATTTAAATAATAAATACTATTGGAGAAATTTTCATTAAGCTTTTTAACAGAAACACAGTTATTTCACATATATATATTTACTGAATTTTTACTAAAATACATATTCACTGCATGAAGTAAATATCTTGCTATAAACTACATGCGTGATTTACTGTGATTATACGTCATCAGCAACTACACAGTTACTGCCTGTTGAATAAAGAAACACACAGCATTTCATCAGTGTTTCTCTGCTTATCCTGAACTCAAGCACAGACTCTACTCTTCAACACAATGGTGACACACAAAGCACAACATACAGAAACACTTTACATCCCAACAGAACACAGTAAACACTAAACACTAACAGATCTCTCAAGATCTCAGCATCCTCACTTATTACAATCCAGACTTCCTTCATACTAACATTCTTATTGAGAAATAACAGAGGTTTAGAAGTTGATATTTTATTGAAAATAATAACGTTTGATATCACCATGATAGAGATCAGTGTTGGCTTTAGTTGGGGTCTTGACCCTTCAGATGTTATCATTAGATTTCTCTGGCTGCTTTAACTTTGTGTCTCTGATACATATTTGTTATTGTAGAAAATTGAGAGAAACTCAGCTGATGTTAATTAGCACTTATTAGTGATAATATTTATTGAGCAATTGTCTGCTTTAATGATACCACCTGATCGGTATGACTTACTAATGACTGATGAAGTTGTAATAAATTCATTGTTAATATAGAATGACAGTATTGCTATAGAAGATTCTGCAACGCTGAGATATTAAATTTATGAAGTCATTATGCAGAAAATGTTTTGACAGGATTATACAGACTCACTCAGACATCAAGAATTAGCGTATGAATCTCAACAATGGTGACAATTAAAAAAAATTCTGACCTATTATAAAGTAACTAAAAGGCTTTGTTGATTGTCACCATTGTTGAGATTCATAGGTTGATTCTTGATGTATTTATACCCCTAACAAAATAAACCAACTCTAAACATTTTATTTGGAATATATTTTTTTATTTGAGATTGCTATAATTCTGATGCCACAATATTTCAACAAATCATTTGAAGAAAACTATATCATTAATTTCCTTTGTATAACACTAAAGTCCATCTATATGTAATGTACTCACATCTAATAGAGATTAGACTGTTAAATCAGTACATCAGATAATCATTTGATGACTATAAAATCATCAAACCATGACCATGATCATCTGATATATTCTCTTGCAACTACTGCCATAATAAATGTGCATCAAAACACAGATAAAGCAGCCAGAGAAAAACTAAAGTTAAAACTCAAGAGTCATGAGCCCAACTAAAGCAAACACTGATCTCAATCATGGTGACATAACATTTCTGTTAAAGTTTTTTACACTTTATTTAAATTACGATATTTTACTTTAATTATATGGTTTTTGTTTGGCACCCTTTGCTGCCAGTCATTTGACCCTTTTTTTACAATTTTTTTACAATGAAGGTATTTGATCATAATAATGCAGGAAATACCTGTGAAATAACAGTGTTTTTTTGTTTTATTTGAATTAGAAGATTTTACTTTAATTTTATGGTATTTGTTTGGCAGCCTCTGCTGCCAGTCATTTGACCCTTTTTTTACGATTTTTTTTCACTGAAGGTATTTGATTGTTATTTTACAGGTATATCCTGAATTATCACAGTGTTTTTCAGTTTATTTAATTTAGGATGTTTTACTTTAATGTTACAGTTTTTTGAGGGCTGCCAGTCATTTGACCGTTTTATCATTTAACTGGTTTGTTACTGTTTAATTACAGAATATTTTTGTAATTTTACATACATTTTTATGTAATTTAAGAAAACAGAAAAAATACTGTATGAAAAATACAATCAATTTCCTGTATAAAAAATGTGAATTACTGCAATTTGTCATTAATGTCACAATACCTAAAATAACAGCTCAATTTTTATTTTACAGATATTATTTGTAATTTTACAGTGTTTTGAGTACAATTTAAAATGAAAGAAAATGATCGTCAAAAAATCCAAGTTATTTTCTGTAAAATTAGGATTTTTTTTTACAGTGTACCATCTGATGAATTTCGCTCACAAAACTAGAAATCACTTTCCCTAATCTGGGATTCATTTCCCAAAAGCCAACTATGGTTGCAACTTAGTTCAACCAACTTAGTTCAGCAATTATGTGTTTCCCAAGACCATAGTTCCAACAAACATTTACCATTGCAAGTTATGTGGTTGGATCTACAGCTCTCAACCTGTGGTTCGAAACATAGTCACCTTTATTTATACAGCGCTTTTGACAATACATATTGTTTCAAAGCAGCTTTAAAGTGATAACAGGAAAATAATGCAACAAAGTATGTCTTGGCTGTACAGCAGATCTAGAAGAAAAAAGTGTCATAGTCCAGCTGAGGTAAGTTCAGTTATGGTTCATCTCTGTTGTAAAAAAAAAAAATTCACTTAGTTCATTTATCTATACAGCCGTTGTGGAGACAACAGTGATGTTATCGTCAAGCTCAGTTCAGTTCTCATACAATGGTGTCAATGCAGGCAGATCAGTAATATTGTTGAATATTAAGTTCCCAGCTAAAGCAAGCCAAAAGCCAAATGCAACAGTGGCCTTTGGAACCAAAACTCAATCAGGTGACAGAATGGATTAAAAAACCTTGGGAGAACCCAGGCTCAGTCGGAGGGCTAGTTCTCCTCTGGCCAACGAACAAACAGTATATGATTATGATTCAGGCAGCATTACAGGTCAGAAGTCAGATTAAATAGGTAATCAGAAATGTTAGTATGACACATTTCTGATTGGCTGACTCTGCAGCTTTTATAAGTGAGTGCACAATCACATAGTTTTTTTTTTTTTATCAGTCTGCCTGGAAATACAGATTAACAAGGCACGGGGGTAAAACAATGATCACTTGTGAGTATGAAATAATTGGATTTTCCAAAGTTTTACAAGTTAATGGCTTTTAATCTTTTGTTTAAGGCTTTGAGTTTTGTTTAAGGCCTTTAATAGCAAGTTACCTCGTCCTCTCTAGTTAACTGAGCAGAACTTCATATTACAGTTTATGTCTGCGATAAAGGCTGATTTTTTTTCCTTTTGGATGGGCAGGAATTCTGATCACAAAGTATAGATTATTTTTTCTGATGTTTTCTAAACAGCCGTTCATCGAAACTGCAGATGCATATTTAAATAAGTTGTTTACATGCTGTTTAATATTATTGTGGTATAATATTTCAGATAAACCCATCCTTAAATCTTCCATGATGATTTAGCTACATCACTACACTGATCAAGTAGAGATTTGCCTACAGAAATCTGTTTTAACCAGCTTGTGCATTTTACAGTCTAGCATAGCCCACCGAAATCTAATTAAAATCCATTTTGGATGCTTTTAAACAGGTCCAAACCAGTAGTTTTTTTTAGTTTCAGCTCCTTTAATTGCTTTTACCACCAACAATGTTGTACAAAACAAGATGCAGTTGCTATTAAGAGAGGTTTATGGTAATTATACAGATAAAGTAATGCAGTGACACACCTCTCTATTTTGATTCCATGTTTTGTTTGATTTTCAAGAGGTCTCTGTTACTAGCATAATACTTTGTGAGAACAAGTTTGAATGAGGAAAAAAAGAGTGTCACACTTTAATCCCTCTGAAAGCATTTACAAGATCAAAGTCGTCCTCTTTGTTTTTCCTGCCTCACTGCTCATCACAATAGGATTAGTTCTCCAGTTCTCCACTGGAGTCCGTCCAAAAGACTAATCTAACAAGAGACTATAAGAGTTCAGAGCACAATAATGCACAGCCTTCACAAAGAAGACAGATTGTCTTGCAAATCGGAAAAGACATTTCGATATTTACTGTGTCAAGTAAAGTTAAACTTCTGGAGGTGTGTTAAAGGTGTGTCAATCTGTAAACTTTCTTTTTCCCCCACTCTTTGCGCATCAAACGTGCCCCCTTCTAGACCATCGAGAACTGCGTGTGCATCCTGCGGAACCTGTCGTACAGGTTGGCGGCGGAGACGTCTCAGGGGCAGCAGATGGGATCGGAGGAACTGGACGGGGTTCTGTGCACCGATGCCAGCGGGAAGGATGCAGAGAGCTCCGGCTGCTGGGGCAAGAAGAAGAAGAAAAAGAAGAGCCACGATCAGGTGGGCCGGGGGTTTTTATCCCTGCAGCTGCTGGCAATTAGCATCACTTAGCAGCATTCGCGTACGGGTCGCCTGCGTCGACACTCGTCCTCCTCCAGTGGATAATTACGTATTTTCTAAGCTGATTTCATTTAGTTTCTGAAAACAGATGAAGATAGGGGCATCGGGAGTGTTTGTTCAGCATTTGCATGGGATGAATAGCGAGGTAAAAGGTGGCATTACTTTGCATTGTGGCTTTTAAATAACTAAATTGTCTGTGAGTCATCTGTTCCTTTAACAACGATGCAAATGCACATCTGGCTGTGTGACAGTTTGCCCTGTCTATTCAATTGCTCTGTATCCTAAACAACTAGTGAGCGTTATCTTCAAAAATGTCACTAGTACACAACAAAAGTACAGTGTTATTTCCCTTTGCCTTGCCACTTTAATTATCTTGGAGTGCCTTGTAAATACTATAGTTAATGTATAATCATTCCGTACGGTGGTATGATCATCTAATCTCATCAGTGCACATGACATGTCACATTGAGCTGTTGTGCTAAAGCATTCAATATACATTATGTTTGAGTCTGACACATAACATTACCCAGTCCTGTTTCCCCCACTTCTCCCCATCATTTCCTGATGCCTGATGTCTTTATAAATAAAAGTGGACAAAAATAAAATCGCATCTGGCACTTTCCATGAATAGGGTACAATTTGGGGTCCTATTACACTTTGGCACAAATCCCATGTTTTTTGTTGTGGAACACTATCCATCCTTTATAAATTAAGATTTTTGTCCTGTCCCATCTGCACTGTATCTATCAATTAAAATCAGACAACAGTGTCATAATTTTTGCTGAACTGATATCCAGTTCATTGTTGTAAATACATACACTAATGTTTAAATGCTTGGGGTCAGTAAGATATTTTTTCAAAGTAATGAATACTTTTATTCAGCAAAAGGATGCATTACATTGATCAAAAGGGACAGACATCTGTTGCAATGTCTATTTCAAATAAATGCCATTATTTGGACTTTCTATTCATCATCCAGAAAAAAATTATAATCACAGTTTCCACACCAAATCAGCATATTAGAATGATTTCTGAATATTCATGACACTGAAAACCGAAATAAAAGCATCAAAGAAATAGAAGACAGTTATTTTAAATTACACTAATATTTTAACTTTTGTAATAAGTATTATTTGTTTTAATTACAAAAAAAAAACTTTTTTAAACTTTGTCACACTGTTTGTGCTCAACTGTTTTTGAGAAATACAAGTTTGTCAGTAATTACTACCCCTACCTATGATCCTAAACTTGTGTGTCCCTGCCATGTGACATTAGTAAAATTAGAAACCCTCTTACCCTTTCTGGTTAACGATTTATTTTATTTATATTTACTTTTTTCTATTCAATTTCTTGCTTATTTAATATTTATTGCTATAAAATAAAAAAATAAAAATGTGATTTAAAAACTTCATTCAGACATGTCAAATATTGCTAACAGGGTTGCAAAACTGAATAGAAAATAAAACAACTAATTCACAGTTGATCAATATTTTCTGGAGGTTGAGCACCTACTTTCTTTGACCATTCTTTTTTGGTTCAAGCTCTATTTTGTACCTTATTTGTGGAAGGTTTCTGTACATGATGTCTTTCTCAGTAGTACCATTTACAGATATTCTGTCTCGTGACACTTGTGTCTTTGCTTTCAGTGGGATGGTGTTGGGCCTTTCCCAGACTCCAGTGACCCTCCAAAGGGACTACAGATGCTGTGGCACCCATCCATAGTAAAACCATACCTCACTCTGCTGTCTGAGTGCTCGAATCCGGACACACTGGAGGGAGCGGCTGGGGCTCTACAGAACCTGGCAGCGGGTAGCTGGAAGGTAGGCCCCACCTTAAAACCTGTGAGTAACCCTGCACCTGAAGAGCCACGAACCAAACCAGACTGTCTCTGGCACACACACCACCATTATGACTGACACAAATACACATTCATACCTCAAGGTCATGGAGTTAGAGAACATGGTGAACTTTATAGAGAACAAAGTCTCTTTTACGAGTACACAAACAGTGTAAGATATCTTCAAATGGATACAACATAAGAAAAGAGCTGAATTCTCTCTCAAAGTCTTGAAAGTGTAGACAGTGACTCAAATATTCTGTCAAATTCTGGACATCAATCTTCTTTTGTCCTCATTTTCTGCTCATTTGTTACTAAAAAGGAAAAACAAACAGTGGTGTGACATTATGCAAAGTGGATACAAATCTAATTTGAACGCATCTGTTCAGTTGATGTACTGATCATAATTTTATGGCACCTTTTTGTCCGTTTTCTGTGCCTGTAGTGGTCGGTGTACATCCGTGCTGCTGTTCGGAAAGAGAAAGGGCTGCCCATTCTGGTGGAGTTGCTGAGAATAGACAATGACCGGGTGGTGTGTGCTGTGGCCACAGCTCTCCGAAACATGGCGCTTGATGTCAGGAACAAGGAGCTCATAGGTAGGTTCGGGACATGGAAGTGTATTTGCCTCAAGCTAACAATTTCTCTTTGACTTCAGCAGAGTCGAATGCCGCAGAGGTACGTGTACCCCTAAATTACTTTTAAGGCAGAGGCCTTTCAAGATCTATTTATTTTTGTGTGTAAGTGTGTGTATTTGTTATGTGTGTATCAGTGTAGCATTTCTAGTCAGGTAATGCAGTGAGACGAGGTGGCATTGTTTGAAAGGCTGCTCACGACACGAACAGGCTATTGATCTTTTTAATAGTTTGTGTATTCTGATGGGCCCCCGTGTCTCCATGGCAACCGCTCGCACTCATTCGTCTGGTCTCGGCCCTGCGTGAGTTCGAAGGCGTGTGAATCTCTTTTGGAATATAGGGCAAGAGGAACGGTGTAAAATGTACAAATGTCGAGACGCCGCCGACACCCACGGTATACTGCGTGTTCTTTGCGGATAGAGCTGTTCAAATGTCCTCCGTTATTTAAGGAGATCAGTAATGAAGCGGGAAAAGCTGCAAGTGCACATGGGAACCTTTCTTTCATGCAACTTCAATGCATACCGGTTGAAAGCAGTTTTGTAGCGCAGGTTGTTGCAGAGAGAATTAGCTTCCCAGTGGGAATGGGTATTTCGCGGTCACGTTAAGTGTAAGCGAGCTGTTGGGTATATCGGACGCTTTGGCATTTCCAGTGCTTCAGTTGTTACAGCCTTGAGGTTCAGCGCATTTAAAAAGAGCTTCGCATGCCCACGGTAGAATCTGAATCCTAAATCTGCATCTCTGAAAAGGCCTCTGGTTGTCGCACCTCCTCTTTGACTTTTCTTTTCTGTTCATCTCATCCACGCACCCCAAAGGCAAGTATGCCATGAGGGATCTGGTCCATCGGCTGCCGGGCGGCAACAATAACAACAGCTCCGGCACCAGCAAGAGTATGTCCGATGACACCATTACAGCGATCTGCTGCGCTCTGCATGAAGTCATTACCAAGAACATGGAGAACACCAAGGCTCTTCGTGACGCCGGTGGCATTGAGAAACTCATCGGCATTGCCCGCAGCAAAGGAGACAAGTTAGTATCTTGGTGCTCTGTAAAATTATCATGATCAATTGACAAAAAATGTTCAGCCCTATTATATCCTACAGAATTAAGCATATTTAAATGGACATCAAATTAGTTGGTAAAGGAAGAGGACATGCTGGACTGGATTGTTTATAATGAAAAATGAAAAACTACGTGTGACAGTGTGAAAAACAGCACTTGCCTTGAAGGAAGCAAGCCTCCTCTCAGGAGATATTAGGATAGATAGAAGTCCAGATGGAAGTCCAGTAACTCTATTGGTTTTTTTTTGAGCTATTGTACTGGATCAGTTTACTCTGAAAGTGCATTACAAGATAATGTTTCCTTTTAGCTCTTATGGTTAACATAAAATGCCGTTCAAAAGATTTTTTTTAAAGAAATTAATACTTTTATTCAGCAAGGATGCTTTAAACTTTAAAGCATCCTTGCTGAATAAAAGTATTAATTTATTTAAAAAAAATCAATTTATTTTAATCATTTTATCACTTTAAAATTTAAAGTGATAAAAAGTGACAGTTAATACATTTATAATGTTACAAAAGGTTTATATTTTAAATAAATGCTATTCTTTTGAACAAGAATTCTGAAAAAAATGTAACATGGTTTTCACGTAAATACTCAGTAGCACAGCTGTTTTTAACATTAATAATAAGAAGAAATGTTTCTTGAGCAGCAAATCAGCATATTATAATGATTTATGAAGGAACATGTGACACTGAAGACTGGAATAATGGTGCTGAAAATTCAGCTTTGCCATCACAGGAATATTTTAAAATAGTTTTAATGTTTGCAATGTACTTTTTTCAAGACTTCTTTGAGACTTATTTCAAAAACATACAGTAAGAGACTTCTTTCAAAAGTCTTACAGACCCAAACGTTTTGAACAATAATGTTATTTAAATGAATCTCCTTAGCATTTACTGTAGATGTTATTTTATTTGTCATTCCCATTAGATTTTTTTGTGTCTTTCTATACATCATCAGTAGAGAAATCTTTGCACAAATTGATCTAAACTCAAAACACATTTTCACTGAAATATTTATAATCTATGTCTAGCCAGCAGATGAATACACTGTTTGTTTACAGTATATTGCTGAGAATGTACTTTTTTTTTATTTCAAAATGCAAAATAATAATACTCATCATAATAATGAAGCAATCCATTATACTAGATGCCCCAGAAATGGATTCGAAACCAAACGTTGTATTGTTTATATTATTGCATATAAGGCTATGTATTGTATCCATTTTCTCTTCTATGTTTCCCTGCAGACACACACCGAAGGTGGTGAAAGCAGCTTCTCAAGTCCTCAACAGCATGTGGCAGTACAGAGATTTGCGAAGCCTCTATAAGAAGGTAATGAATTATGAAGACCTCAGTGTATCTATTACATTTGCACCTATATGCTTTTGAATAGGCATCAGATGAGAGAGAGGCTTTTTCCTGCCAAAATGTGTAGCTATAGCATCTACAAGAAGGCGCTAACTGGCCCATTCTGAACACTTGTTTTATCTAAATTATTTTAAAGGAATTAAATCTTGCATGAAAATATGCATGACAAATGCATGAAAATCTGTTTGTTTTTTTGTTTTCCATCTGTTTCTGTCATATACTTGAAACCAGGAGGTTTTGATGAGTGTTGCTTCTGGATGACTCAATAATCATGTTCTTCTTATTTTTATGATAGGATGGCTATTCTCAGTATCACTTCATTGGCTCTTCATCTACAATTGAGAGAGACAGACAACGACCCTATTCTTCCTCTCGCACCCCATCTATCTCTCCTGTGCGGACTTCGCCCAATAATCGATCAGGTGAGAGACGCTCCACCTTTCTCCATTTTGACAACAAGTGATATCATTGATATTTCCTTTGTCTTTATCTCCTTGTCGGGAGTAGATTAGAGGAATAAAAAAAGTACTTGGAATGATCAAAAATACTTATTTTCAAAATCAGTTGGTTGCATAGCCAGTGTGTTGCATGAACACCTAGTCAACTCATCAGTTTGTATAATAGGATGGTGTCAGGTGGACGGAACAGACATCTGTAGCTCTAACAGACATCAAGTTCCCTTTCGTTCAGTCACTTCGAGTTACGTCAGTGACTGACGAATGAGGTTTCGCTTAGAAAGCCTATGAACTTCGAGTATTAAAAAACGAGCCAATGGCAAAGAAATGCCATTGGTCTGCGGAATTTGCATAGCGTAACTCGGCCCTACATCGTGGGTATATAAGGAAGCCAAGAAGTCCTCTTTACTCCTATAAGCCTGTTTCTGAGTGTCTTCTTCGAGACGAGCAGCTTTCCAGTCTGTGTTGTTGTAACGGCGTTATCCAGCGAGTTTCACATTCTTGCCTGCTGATCTGTGCAGTGGTCTGCAACAGCGTGTGTGTTTCTCCCTGGGCGCTTCAGCACAGCTGCTGAGCTTTCCTCTCACAAAAAGAGCTTGCAGTGGCACGTCTTTTTAAAGATGTCTCGCCCATGTACTTCTGGGTGCGGTTGTTCCGTTTTGTTGTCTGATGGGCACGAGCACAGCCTTGCGTGTTTGGGCTTAGAGCCCGCTAAGGCAGCGTTCGCGAATGACTTATGTTCTCATTGCGGGAACATGAACATCGTGATGTTGCGGTCAAGACTCCGTCATCTCACTAGAGTCCCCTCTGCCACACCCCAATCTATCCCCTCCACGAGAGGTGATACTTTGGCTGGTGGCCAGAATGACCTGAGGGTTACGGTGTGGAATAAATCCCAGACGATGCTTCCTCGGGCCACACCCCCCTCTTGCACACCGCAAACCTTGAGTTTTCTGAGTGTGATCGCGGGGCATCTATGGACGTTCTCCGTGTCTCATTCGGGGCTCCAGACGGAGAAACGATGTTGATCGCCGCATCGCAAGGTGGGCTGGAATCTTCCGGGGATGAAGATTCGTCTGTGCTGCCGCCTTCAGGTGTGGCAGCCAGCATTGTCGGAGTCTGACCCGAAATTAACAGCCATGCTTTCCCGGGCCGCCGCAAGCATCGGATTAGAGTGGAACCCTTCGCCCTGTCCTGAGCGCTCGCGGTTGGATGATTGGTTCTTGGGGGCTGCGTGCGCTGACCAGTTCCTTTATTCCCAGAGGTGCATGAGGAGGTCACGAGATCCTGGAAGTCCCCGTTGTCTTCCCATGATCGTTCTGCGACCTCCTCCGCCTTCTCCACCCTTGACGGGGCCACGGCTAAAGGGTACACTGGGATTCCCCCTGTTCAACGCTCTGTTGCAATGCAACTGTGTCCTCAGAGTGCTTCAACGTGGCGATCCCCCCTCCAAAGCCTGTAGGTTTTTGTCTACTCTGGTGGCAAAATCACATAGAGCTGCGGGGCAAGCTGCTGCCTCACTGCATGCCATGGCCATCCTTCAGGTCTACCAGGCCAGGATGCTCAGGGACATGCACGAGGGTAGAGCTGACCAAGGGCTCTTCGATGAGCCGCATGCTGCTACCGACTTTGCTCTCCGGGCGACAAAGGTGACTGCATGCTCCCTTGCCAGGTGATGTCCAAAGCAGTGGTCCAGGAGAGACATATACCTTCGTTTTCACAGTCCCCACTACAATTTGAAAACTGCATTTTCAAAATTATCCACTTGGGACTTGGGAAAAAGATGTGTTTTCAAACGAAAACATAGTGTGGACAAGGCCTTAGTCAACTAGTCAATCATAATGACTAATCCTAAAGTAGTACATTAACAGGATAATAAAAAATGTGGCCATGCCGTTATGTGATCATAGAGGGAACAGAGCTGTCATAATCAGTGTACATCCTGATATTTTTCTATTTTCAACTGATGGCAGGAAGGAGAATTCAGTACTGTCTGTCAGGGCACCATGTGTATCCTAATTACACAGTGCTACAAAAGAGTATGTTCTGCTTAATTAACACGCTTTGTGTAGCAGGCACTGTCTGTTCTCTAGTTAGATATCAAAGATTATTTAGTAGATTCTACTTTTGCACTTATTTTATGTTTAATAGTGCTATGTCATCACCAGTCTGTGAGAAATCTTATTTTACGATGCTCATTATGTTTATTCAGGGCAACCTGCATATTAAGTGCTTATAATGTCATCAAATTTCATGGGAAAAACAAAGAGGGGGCATATTTATTCTCCCTGCTGCTTGGGAGGGTGTGGTGGGGAACTATCCCAAATGAGAATCTCACACATTTTAAATTGTGCAAGTTGTAATCGTCAGGGAACTGAAAATCAGTACATTTGCAAGTAAGATGGCCATCCAGAGGAGTAGACGTTGTCCCGACTGACAAAGTCATGCTGAAAAGAGCAAGAGCACAGAATCTGTCCTCAAGAGCCGATTCATTAACATCCAGATAATTAAATAGATAATAACTTTTTTCTGATATAATGAAATGCTTTTGTTGTAAAATAATCTTTTCTTTTAATAGCTTAGGACATTCTTATTAGGTGGTTTCTTCAACTGTGTGCACTTGTATATCCCAAGGGTTTTATTAAGACTTAACAGATTTCATTTGACTTTTTGTTATACTGTATGAAGGTCACATTAAAACTCTGGAAACGTTTTATTATTAATTTTGATACTTCAAAAGCATTTTATGTATTAAGTAAACATTATTATTTTATCCTTTCCTGACTTGAAAACTATATGAAAAACCATCACAAAAATACTAATTGTTACATTAAAAAAGAAAATAATAAATGCAGAAAAACCATCTCAGTATTTATTGGGTGAATTATAGCAATTTTTACTGAAATTACTGCAGTTAGGTTGTATTTTGTGTCGTCACATTTCCTCTGCAACAAATGTATTTATAATATAAAACGTCATATAATTTAATGTCATTAAACTGTGATTCATGTTTTCACTTTGAATGTGCAATAAGTTCATCTAATATTTTAAGTTAATCCCTTTTATAAAGTGTTTTATGAAGTCTTACCTTCTATACATCACATCTCCTGACAGAAAGCTTTTCTTAACACACAAGTGACTAGAAAGGTGACATAAATTATTGCCGAAGGAAGAAGTAAGAAGCCCAGACAAAAACAATCAATTACCTGACCAATTCCATTTAGCAATTAGGAGCAGAGCACTGGCACTTGTTTGCCTCAAAAGGCAACAAGAGAATTGCTTCATTACAGTAAATGAGTTTTTTATGTAAAATAAAAGATTCCTTGATGGAATGAGATCTTATTGTACTTTCAAATGCGTCAAGACACTTTCGCCTTAACAAGCAGGCTGTTTTCCCCCCTCACTCATTATTGGTTGACTTGCCTTGTTTTTTAGCAAGTGCCCCCACCTCCCCTCGAGAAATGATGAGCTTGAAGGAAAGGAAGATAGACTATGAGACAACTGGAACCAATTCTGGTTACCATGGAAACAAGGGCGAGCACACCTCCAGAAAAGATGCGATGGCAGGTAAGGCCGCAGTTCGGAGTCCTCCAGCGGACGTTTAAAGCTTTCATATAACCGCCATCAAATGACTGACAGAGTCAACAATGATTTTCAGGCAAACCATCACATATACCATAAACAAAGGCAGTGAATTACACCTGAGTGCTGTAATTAGTATCAGTAAATTTGCAACACTTTCACAGAAAGATGTATAATATCTGACCCAATGCATCTTGGTGTGAAGTCCTTTACCTCAACAAAAGTCATGAACCTCAATTCATATATCTGCTCGCCTGTTTCAGGCAGACGTTTGCTGTACCTGTAGAAAAAGTCAAAGTACCTGCCAGTCCTCTGAGAATCTTTATAATTCACTGTCTCCGCAGCTCAAATCTCAAGTGGAACATCTACACTGTTCAGAGGTGCTTACATGTCTCCTGGTGATGACATCAAACATAACCAGGTGAGGTCACCACAGATCACGCAATGTGTAGCTCATACGGATGTTTTGGTAACACTTTGCAATAAGGTCTCATTACTTAACGTTAGTTAATGTATCAACTAACATTAACCAAAATGAGCAATACGATTATTCATTATACAGTATTCATCTTTGCTAACATTAGTTAGTAAAAATACAACTGTTCATTGTTTATGTAGCTCAGGCCCATTAAATAATATTAACAGATACAACTTTTGATTTTAATGTATTAGTTAGTAAATATTGAAATTAACATTAACTAAGATAACATAATAAATGCTTTAAAAGTATTGTTAGTTCATGTTAACTAATATGTAGTTAACTAAAGAAACTGAACCTTATTGTAATGTTTTACTAATATTTTCATGTAAAAAAAAGGGGGTAAAAATAACAACAGACATTGTACTCACTTAGTCAGGAACTGTTACATATATATATATATATATATAAATAAAATAGATTCTATATAGCCAGCTAATCTGATTTTTCAGTTCCTCTTTGGTGTGAATGAAGTACTTGAGTTTTTTTATTGCATTGTGGGGGTACCGAAGACAGAAAAAGAATGTTGGGAAACACTGGTTTAGATTAAGCACCTTTTATAAAACATAAATTTGCTGCTTTTTAACTTTATTACACAGAAGCGAGGAATGTTCTTGATTTGAATTGTAAATTAGATTCTTAGTTTCGAAACTACCGCATAAGATTTATGTCACTTCCCAAAACAGCCCTTACGCTCTCATTATTTCCGTCAGGTCTCCGCTCAAGGCAACCCTCCAGAGGCCTACCCTCCCTTCCAGACTCCCCCAGGAGCCAACTTCGAGGAGCCATACTACGAGGACCAAGCGCATAAACGCCCCCAACCTGCAGCCGACGGCACCATGCACCTGGGACTGAAGTCCACGGGGAACTATGTGGACTTTTATTCGGCATCCCGCCCATACAGTGAACTCAACTACGAGACGAGCCACTACCCTGCCTCGCCAGACTCGTGGGTGTAGAGGCACAGAGGCAGGCTGGAGGCTGGCCTACGAACACCATACACAGAGACCAGCCCAGCATGTGCATGAACACTAGTAGACATCTCACACACGTAAACCTTCAGTTCGGTTCACTGCTCGCACCACAGTGGGCTGCCACTCGGCCAGTGAGCGAGGTTAGGAAAGTGCTTGACGAGAGAGGATTTTAGAGAAGAAGCTCAAGGAATGCCTTTTACCGAACGGACCACTTGAACTTTGGTGTTTTTCGAAGCAGTGGAGGGAATCGAAATGTAAACGGGAAAGTGGAAGATACTGTATGTGGCGCAGAGACGGGACAGTTACGTGAAGCACAAGAAATCGACATTCGACACAAGCTAAGGAAGTAGTTTTCACAATATTTTTTTGGACATTTCTTTATGTTCAACCATGCTTTTATGGAGTGCTCTGTTACACTCTTAGCCTTTGTATATTTTATTTTGTTTCTTTTTATTATTTGCTTGTTTTTGTACCTCCTTTTTAACTTCTAAAGTCTGGTGTAAAGTACTTGTTGTATATTACAGATGTAGATACAAGGTGCATTGTGTATATTACGCAAAGACTACTGTGTCCTCCCATGTGGCTCAATATATCATTTTATTTTCCTGTATTTTAAAAGAGAGAGGAAAATACACTCACTGAACTCCAGCGTCCTGTTCTATGGGTAAGAAAAGCATATAATTCAGAGGTGTCGTTTGCTCTAATGTGTTTTTTCCCCGTTTTTCTATGAGGAAACTACTAATAACTGACAACAGAGCATCACTGCCTGGACAGGGTTTCCACCAATAACAAGAACATTTTCAGGCCTATCTGTCAGTTTGTTTTCTTTTTTCCACAACTGTACTGACATGAAGACTGGTCATTCCACAAGCCGTCGAGTGATCTGTGCTAAGTTATGTGCCAAATGTGGTAATCCCTGACCCAAGGGGTGCTGTAGATCTGCCGTTTAAGTTACATTTAACGATAAGTCACTGGTTCTATCGACGCCTGTTTGTAAATGCTTTTTTTTTTTTTTTTTTTTACAAATGTGTTTCAACAGCATTCACACTGTAACGAAAAAGGAGGGACACGGTCTTTGACAGCTACTTCCCCTCCAAAGATGTACAATTAGTTGACTCTGTGTTGTAAAATAGACATTTGCAAAATCTGCTTTTTTTCTTCCAGAAAAATCAGTGGTTCTTAAGCTCATCGTAGACATATCTGTCAATAGAATATGGATATATATTATATAAATACAAAATATATATATACTTTTTATGTGCAGATGTGGATGTCACTGACGCAGAAACATTGCAAGGAAAAAATGCTAGTTAAAAAAAAAGCATAGGGTTTTGTTCACCTTAATTTTTAACCAGATGTTGACCTCCTGTTGTCATGTTGTTGCTGTTTCAAAGAGGTGAGACCAGGGCTCAGTGAGGGCAGATGTGAGAAAGCTTCTAATATTGACTTGAAAAGGTGCTAAAACAATGCTCTAACATCTTTTGGCCTATGTTGCTACCTTTTTTTTTAATGCGTTTTGAATGTTTCATGTCCTTAGTAAAATGGATGCCACTAAAATGAATAGCTTTGATCTAGAAGGAGAGCTGTGCGTATAGACACGCCTCTTGATTTTCATTTTTTTTTCTCTCTTAGGTAATTGCCTATACCTAATCTCAGGTCATCTTATTGCAGGAGAAGATGGGTGAGCATTCCTCTATTGACTGAATGGAGAACAAAGAATGACAATACCCTATAATTTTTTTGTGATTTTTCCAACCTTTAAACTTCAAATCTGGCGGATTCAGATCTAAGGAAGGTATGAAGCAAGCCCTGGTCTTCCCTTCATGTCAATTTACACTTAGAAGTAATTGTCAGATGCAAGGATTGAGGATGATCCCCAAACTCACATATCTTCAGCACCATCGATAGTGAACGTCTGAGAACAAGCAAAATATCTGTGAAAAAGTAGACATATCAGACAACCTGTATTGAAGATGTAAGTAAAACTTTTTTTCTGTTGCTAGACAAAGTGTTTGAGAGAATTGTGAACCTTTTTAATGCCAGGTTGCAACTGCTATATAAACTAATGGAGAATCACTGTTTTGTGATTTATTTCGTTCTGTGTCTGAGTTATTTCTATCCTATATGGAGGTTTTCATAGGGCAGATCTGACATTGGCGTGCACTTTATTGCCAGATTTGTTTTAAAATACACTTGTAATACATCCAAACCACTTTTTATCTAGAATGATGCTTTCAACACTTTAACAGCACTGATTTTTCCATGTATTTTGTAGGCTATTGAGTTAGTCAACAGCATTTATTGTGTTCCAGACATCAGCACTAACACATAAGAGATTTCTGTTACCTTGTAAAGGCGTGACTTTTCAATTTATTGTATTTTTGATAGAATTCCTAGATAGCTATCAGACGCCAGGCGGGCAAGCTGCGAGCTCCTGTTAGGGTTTCATCACGACTGTTTCATTACCATTTTCCCCACAGAGAGGCATTTTGACATTGACAGGGTATGTGCTTCTCACTTTGTCCTGAGAACCCAGTCCGCAGTATAAAAAAGTGTGGCAGGTGCTAAACGACATCTCATGCCTACAGCTCTGAAACACCAAGCCCTTCACGTCCATTCATTTCAATTTCATCGATGCTAATGCGTAATAGAGTATTAATCCATCTACAGTTCAATTTGATGCATAAAAATGTGGTGATGCTGTGAACTGAGTGTTGAATTTTATTGCTAATGTAAGTGTGTAAGAACGTGTCGTTAGATACGAATATTAAAGAAATGCATTTTGAGAGCTGAAATGGCTCTCAATGTCTGGATTGTGTGTTTTGAGAACATGAAGCCTTACCTTGACTGACTAGAATGTAGGCCTAATACTGACCCCTATTGGAAGTTTACTGCCACTGCATTGCTGGTACAGGGGCACCCCTTGTAACTTTGACTGCTTTTTTGTTATTAAAGGATTTCAACGCTATAGTTTGACATCTTTATCACTGACATGTCTAAAGGAAACATTACCTTATAACAAACAGCCTATATTTCAAATCTTCACCAATATGGACTACGTAGCTCTCAGCAATGTCTATTTGAGCTGACTTAAATATCTTTAGAAACTGAAAATGCCCCCAGTTTTTATTTATTTAAACAATTTACCATTTTTTTGAATAATTTCATTATCAAATTAATTTGTCACCCGGTTTGAACACAAGTGGTGCTCACTGCAAAGCCAAATGACTTCCAACCTAAATCAGGTTTAGGGAGGGATAGGGTAAGGTTAGGGTGACTGGATGTCAAGCTCCACCCATAGACCTAATTCAAGTGATGCTGTGCATACATCTTTTCAGTGGGTTGTACTGTTATTTAATCGGCTTTTCAAATGTTCTGCTGACGAAACACAGCAAAAATATCTTTCCATGAAATTTCAGTTGACAAAAAAACTCGACAAGGCATGAGCTGTGGAAAATTATAATTTTAGCTTTATACACCTGTTAAGAATGCGTTCTGTGTCATCAAAGTAAAACTGGACTAACCCTAAAAAACTCTTAAGAGAAGAGAGCTTTTCCAGGTTTAAAGACATTAAGGCCAGTTCCAGGGGCGCCATATGTTTTCTGGGGCCCCTGTCTAATTTGTAATCGGGGCCCCAAGGCCCCAACCCCCAATTATCTTATCTTTTTGCCACATAACAGTCATTATCTATAAGCGTGGCAATTAATGCATATTTAATAAAGACAATAAATAACTAAATTTGAAAGTTTATTAAATTAGTAAATTGTGCATTTATAACTATAGAAAAATAATTACATACTGCAGTACACCACCATTGTACCATCTCATACACAGACACTATTTAAACTGTCTGGATGTCTTACAAGCTGTTTAATAAAAGAAAAATAAGCTGTCAACTTGCAATTTCTTTTTCCCCAAGTGCCAAGCGACGTGTTTTTCTCACAGCAAAAACTTTGGTCAGATCTTTGAAATCAAGCCGTCTTTCTAAATCGTGTTCAATAGACAGCATGGCCAGACCATTCAGTCTTTCCTGAGACATTGTTGATCTGAGGTAGTTCTTTACCCGATTACGTTTACTACTGAAGGCTTTCTCTCCACTTGCAACGCTCACCGGCAGTGCAAAATATGCTCAAGGCATTTGAGTGAAAATCAACACTTCACTGAAAATCTGGAGCTGCATCTTGTAGATTTCATTAAAATTGTATCATTATTGTTATAACAATTATTATAACCTGCCGACTTAGTCAAGGTTGCGCACTTTTTACTGACAGGAATGAAAACTGTTCTGTGAGGGATAAAAATACAGTGCATTCAATGGATTTTACTGCTGTTTAACAACATTGTTCAGCTGACGAAACGTCTTTCCCAAAAAAATAAAATACTTTCTTTGTTTGCCTAAATTGGTCGTTTTGTGGTGAACAATTCATCCATGCAAGTCAATCCACAGAAAAACATTTTTTGGCTTCGTAATCTTTAATCAAAATCTGAAATTGCCCCTCCCCTCTAGCCTAGAAATCTAGACGTACCCTTGCGGCAGCAAAAAATATTTTGCAGCAAAGTGTGTAACATTGATGTCATGAGTCTGGCTTGCCAGGCTACCTCCCTTCTGCATTGGAGGACCTTCCCTGATGACGTAGGTTTGGCGGTTTTGGTGTCTGCTTAACATCCGTAACCACGCCCCTCCAACTGACAGTAGACAGACACCTACTTTTCTAGATCCAATCAGGTGCTAGTTGGAATAAAAAGCCACGCCCACTATTTTGCCTCATTTAGTATTCCGTTTTTCTCTGAAATACGTACCAACACTGGAGAAAAGTCGTTTGCAACTTCCGGTTCACGGGGACTTTAAAAGTTGCGAGTTGTGAAAAATTACCTGATCTGTGACCTTAATACAGCGCGTGTGCCATTGCAAAGACTGTCTATCCTCACAGCCTCCCTTTTATCTGCATTAAATTCAATAGGCCTATGTCGTCTGACCTGACTATGGTCTATTGCATTATTTCGGTGTTATAAACGTCATTGATAAATATGTTGTGTATTGTTTTAGCAGCTTTTTTACATAACACTCCCTTTCATTAATTCAGTCTTTCAGAGCAATATAAAAAATTAGAAATTAGTCGAATACGTCAAATTTCAAGTATGAAATGGCTCAAAGATGATGAGCGAAAACAAACTACACATTAATTATGTCTGGTGATTTAGTCAAATAGAATGATCACTTAAAAACTAACGTATCAGACTAAAAAAGATTATAGAACTGAGGAGTGAAGTACATGGCAGTCTAAAAGAGTATAGTGTACGAATTGTACTGCTGACCCTCTCACAGACCACAAGCCTTCACAGAGGAAAAACCCCAAGGCATCAAAAGCCACATCACTTTTTCCTCCCGATAGGCAATCTCAACCTATCCATCTGTTCAGCTTTCTTCTTCTCCTCCTTCAGAGCTTTGTACCTCCATTTAGGGATCTGTAGGTGTAATGGGTCTTTTGAAGCCCTGCTAGGCGGACGCTCCGGCGTGAATGCAGGGGCAGGAGCTTTACACAGCATGACTTTAGGCACCACTATTCCAGGACGCACACTGCTTCTGCGCATCAAGTGTAGGGGCAGCAGGCTACTTCTCCTCAGGGCCATGGTGGAAGCCATCGCTACACTTTGCAGTATCTGTGGCTGCAGACTGGCTCGCCGCTCCTGCTTCTTCGGCACCAGCAGGACCCTTGAGTTCTGGAAGAGCCGCTTGTAGTTGTTGAGGCGCTCGGGCCCCAGGTTCTTCAGCTCGGCCAGACGCTGTCTTCGAAGGATGTCCTGTACGGCAGGGCGGCGTTTTCCAACGCACGGAGGGCTGCCCTGGGCACACAGTGTGGCAGGCGGTGGCTATGAGCGGGCTGGCCAGCGCCGTGGTCATGCGCACCATATAGTCCATGGCACCTTCGTCTACAGGGTTGGTCTTCATGCTGATGGAGAGCAAGTTACTGACACAGTCTGAGAACTTCCTCAAGCAGGACTTGGGCTCTTTTGATCGAGCCACCAGTTCGCTTAGCATAGGCCACTCCATGTGATAAGAGTAACAGAACTGTTCAGCACAAGGCTGTTCCATCAGTTGGGACATCATTTTGGCGGTCTCGTAGCGGCCCGTGAACGTGGCCCATTCATGTGGGGTCAGCTTACGGCCAAAGTCCCTTGCTTCAATGTCTCCTCCTTTATAAAGAAAAACATCAGACAAAGGGAAAATAAATGCCCACATGAAGGAACAAAATGGAAGATTATTATGCATGAACTAAATTGGGAATTTATATTCATTTTTCAGCTGATGTAGTACCTGTCATCATGAGAGACCGCACGCATTCGGCTCGACCCTGAATGGCCGCTTTCATCATCGCAGTGAAGCCATGGCAGTTCCTGCGCTCAATGTCAATCCCGGGAAAATAGTTCAGCAGGTAGTTGGTAATCATACTGTGGCCTATAATTCAGAAGAAGATATAGAATACATTTTTGTGTATGCATTTGGCATATGCCTTTATTCAAAGCAACATTTTATGAGTTCATGCATTCCCTGGTAATCAAACCCATGAGCTTGACGTTGCTAGCAACATGCTCTACTTTTTGAGCTACAAGAATACAGACACTAAGATGGTTAGAACTGGTTAATACTCTTTATATAAAGTCGATTTTTGAACGTGTCAAAAAACGTGTTATAAAAGTTATAAATTAACTTTGAACAATACACTTTCTTGTCTTAAGACAACTTTGATTAACTTTTTTGATCCACTTCAAATGTTGACTACTGTAGAAATGCTCACTCTTTGTGACAATGTGACAAACATAACATTTGATCCATATTTGTCTAAATGTGTATGCCTTTGGACTTAAAAAGCCTTAATGGAGTTGTTTTGTTTTTTCGCAATTAAATGGAAGTGGGTGCAACTGAATAGGTAGGTATATATATATATTTTTTTTTTATGTGAAATGGTAAATACCAGTTTGATTCAGCATGTTTGATGTGCACTTCTGACACAAATTATCAAACAACTATCACTGTAACATTTTTATTGTAAAACAGTCAAATATCGATGTTGGAATCTTAAGTCTTTAAGTAAAGACCACACATTATCTTCCGTCATGCTCCATTTTGCGATCTAATATTTAGTTTTTATTCTGTTTTTTTGGGGGTAGTGCTGCGGGGCTACCGGCCCGACGGTGGAAGCGCAACTTGATTTTGGGCTTGGTGCTTTAGGTCCGAGGCTATTGGCCCTGCCTGGCATGTTGTTAGCCCTGGTTCGCACGGGTCTGACAGTGGAAAGGCAGCTATTTAGACCCTTTCTAGCAAGCTCACATTTAGATCTGCCTCCATCCAATCAACAATCATCGAAGTGAACCAAGTCACTAACAATCGTTCATCAGTCTTACAAAAAAAAATTCAGTAATCTGTTTCACTTGGATATGCCATAAAGAAAGGATCTCTCGCTACTTCTGTTCACAGATAAGTGATAATACATTTGCTCTTGTTTTATAGAAGTCAAATGAAGGCCCAGGGGGAAACACTGAGAGTTATTGATCGTAATTTTATTGCCTTTAATAGATGAATTGGTGTCACTTCCCTTACCTGCTTGTGCAGCAGTCATGAGAGCCGTATTCCCTTCATTATCCTGCCAGTTCACGTCCACATGTGGACACTGAGAAAGTGCAATGACCACATCCACGTAGCCCTGGTAACACGCCACTATCAGACCTGTCTGTTAAGCAGTGGATAGGAAAAATATGAGTTATCTCCACAGTCATTTTCCTGAATGTCCATCATTACTGCAGAAGAAGGTGTTTAACGTGCAAACTGCAGAGGCATTGAACCCTGCTATATAGCAGTTCATTTAAGGGCAGGGATTGTTGCAGGGTGAGTTTCTAGATCCATCTCTGGAGGAACAAGGGTTTGGTGTCTTATTTATGAGGTCGATGAGCTCTTGATCTTTAAAGTAAATGTGTCAATTGGTGCTTTGAAGAAGCATAATTAGATTGGCAAGTGTAGCCTATACTGTAGTAAGGTCATTCAATATTACTGCAATGTCACCACTGTGCATTTATATATTTAAGGGTGAAATGAGTAATTTTTTTCTGAACTTTCCCCTCATCTTCCATTGATTGGGCATCAGATAGCCTCACCCAAAGTCAAGATAAACTAATGTGCAAGTGTTGCTCAAACAAGGAATGTTTGAATTCACCACATGAGCCACAGTGTTTACACTTTTCTTGGAAATCTTCTGGGTAACGACTTGCTTAATATTCAGAAACAACTAACGTATTAAATAGAAATATTTAAGATTGAAAAAAGTATGCTATAAATGGAGAATAATTGTTCTTTGTAATGTCTAAAAATTAAGCATAACAAACTGTACAAATGAGCACAGAGACAAATGCAGGGCAGACATGGGGAGGCCTGCTCCTTGAAGGCAGCATATGTAAAATCACAATAGAATTCAGCAAATATTAAAGGCACAGATGAGTGTGGGTTACGAGGAAATAAAAACAAAAGCGTGAGGTCAGAGGCATTGCTGGAATAGTACAAAGCATCTTCCTTTTCTTGTGTGTCTCCAGATTGTGAGTGATTATAAAGCACTGCAGGCAGATGGTAAGCGCCATAAAGACTATTAGCTAAGATTTAGTATGGAGTTTCCTCTGGGCTCGGAGCGCTTGTCTCCTGGCATTTGGTGCTAAGCTCCAGATATATGTTCAATCCTATAATATAATCGATATGCAGCTAAATTAAAATATATATTTATATATATAATTTAGGACTAGTTGTCTATCTCTCTTAGCCGCCATTAAGGCTCTTTTGCAAATATACATATTTTTTTAAATGTATCTCTTAATATAAAGGTTATTAATGGGCTAACAGCCATGAGATAGCATGATATAGCAATTTCTACCTAGTGGTAGATCCCAATGACACTTCATAGGGATCACATTAGGTTACACAGCACAGTATTACAGGGAAGCCAAATGTCATGCTGTCGTAAGATGATTGTGAAGAAAAGCCTCTCTAACCTCCTAAAGCTCCCCCTCCCGGGATCAACAGAAGTTCGGCTGTGAAGGGGAATACAAACTCAAAGGTGAAATATAAACGTTAGGCTATAAATGTGCACCCCCACAGTCGGCAAGTTTCCTGAACCTAAAATCTCACATTTTTCTGTTTAATTATCAGCACTGCAAACAGGTTGAACATTGCCGAGACTGATAAACAGGATCATTATTAGCGCTTAATGGTGCTGTTTAACTGTGCTGCACATATAATGTCCCCTGTGCTAAGGGTGGTAGAATAAGATTTGTATTAAACAAATGATCAGGGATTGTGTTCGTTGAGAGACATTTACATGCAAATGGTTCGTAGAGTCTTAAAGGAGGACTGCGTGTCTTTAACTGCCACTGCAGCTTCGGGGAAAACAAGAGCCTTTTTATCTGTGTGAGTAACCGTTTGTTTCAGTGCATGTGTAGTTTCTGTTCGCGATCATAACATTTTTTCATACTGTGTTGTCCATGTTAAGAGTGAGAAGACCAAGCGTACAGTCCTATTCAGCAATGATGAATAAGATGTTAATTAACAAGTTCAATTCAATTCTCGTACCAAGCGGCAAAGTGCACCAGAGTATCTTTTTCAATATGGTCTCAGTAGCACAAAAGAGGGGAGCAATAGGTGATGCTTCATTTATTATAGGCTATATTTTTAGGAAGACACAGCAGTAGTCAATGCAATTTGAGTTCAAATGATTCACTGAGGAAGGAAGTCATCTCAATTCTCACATATAATGTACCATGACAATAGGTGGCAAAGTCAAATTTAGACTTTTATGGCCTGCAGCTAGACTCACTCATTTGAGTGGAATTACGCTTACATTATAAGGTCTGTTAATGGACAAATTAGGGTTTCTCTGCTCAAATGACATACTGAAAAAATCCCTGTCTACTGTCTAGGCAGAGCCCTGCAGTATTTTGACATCTTGGAGAGCCTTTAAAAAGCTCAGTCATGATTATGATCTGCTCAGGCTGCATCTCAGACTGCAATTCAAACTCCAATCTGTTCCAGGGCTTATAGCTGGCTGGTGCACCCATGAGATTTCAGCTGTAGATCGCAGTCACAACTCACAACTGGACATCAAGTCAAGACATAGATTTGACTTAGAAATGTCATGAATCTATGACACTGAACATTCTTTTGTCCCATTTGGACACACAAAAGTGTTATTTTAGCTTTATTTATATATTATTGCATTTCATTTTAGTTTTAGTAATTTTGCTACTGTGCTTTTTCCTAGTTTTATTTTGTTTTATCTCTGAACTTTTTCATGGACCCCGTAGCCCCCTTGTAGCCCCCTGGCCACTCCTGGACTTGATAATGACCCATTTATTTACATATGTGACCCTGGATCACAAAACCAGTCACAAGTAGCACGGGTATATTTGTGGCAATAGCCAACAATACATTGTATGGGTCAGATCATGTTCCATGAAGATATTTAGTAAATTTCCTACCGTAAATATAAAACATTTCTTTTTGTGAGTGAATGCAGCACAATCGTTAACATAAATTGTCAACTTATAGGCGATTTTCTCAATGTTTCGATTTATTTGCAATAGTTGAATCCTAATAAACCATACACCAATGAAAGCTTATTTATTCAGCTTTCGTGTGATGCATACATCTCAATTTCAAAAAAATGACCCATGTGACTGGTTTTGTGGTCCAGGGTCACATCTATCCAATAAATGGTGGTTGTCATGTCAGTGAAAACCTAATTACAATATAATATTTTTAGACTCAAAGCAATTCCATCATGCCAAGAAGGCACATGTTTTACTTAGATCTGCCATCCAAGCCAGATTTCTTTTCTTATAGATCCTGCCTTTAATATTATGTATGGATGAAAGTCTCAGCCACACAGCATCGATATTTATGGAGGATGAGACAGCCGCCTGAGCTCATTCCCTGAGGAGCACTGTGTGGATCATGCATGTTTAAAGACTCTTTGATATGATAATAGCCTTGCATAAACATGACACTGTTATCACCCACATTGTCATAATTGTAAGCTTCTCAGGGCTAAGGGGAGTTAAAGCCCGTCTCCCAGTCAAGAATGGCATTCTTTAAACACATGATTTAGCTGAATGGATCCTGGAAAGTAATATGTTCATTATTCCAGTATTCAGAAAAATCAAAGCATGGATGGTAATGATAGAGATTCCTGCAATTGAATTCTTATAACTGAGAATGTTTCAACTGCCTGTGCTGCTAAAAGGAAAAAGACTAGTTAAAGATAGAGCACTTAAAAGACAAATGTGAGTCTTAATATTCAGTGACAACTGGTGTTTGATCCTCAGTCTTCTTTGTGAAATTGCAAATAATAAAAGAGCACTACAATGATTAAAGCTGAAATGTGTTATTTTTGTAGAACTATAAGTAAGCCATTTGTAGCTTGACTTCCCTAGAAAAGTGTAAACGAGGCTTTTAAAAATTATTTAGCACCACGACCATCAACACTGATTTAACCAATAGCTTGAGTTTGGGGGCGGGCCTCTGTTTGTCTGACCAATGATAGGGGTGGGAGTGTTTGGGAAACTTGTTTAAAAACAATAATTTTTGTGATTCAGTTTGGTGGCATAGAAATGACACATTTCCCTTTTAAAACATTCAAAAGCTAACTTACTCTGTTATTTCTGTCCACCTCTCGCACCTCCTCCTCCGTCACACCTTGTCTCATCAGGATTTTGACAATGATGGCATTGTTCGTGCAGCATGCTTTGAAGAAGCTGAGTGGCTCTGGGCTCTCAGAAATCGGACATTTTTCGAAGTTGAGCGAATCATCAGGTGGGTAGAAGGAATCGTCCGACATAATGCTCTTGTTATCCGGTAGTTTTGAAAAGTCCAACTCCTCAAATTCTTGGTAGATGTCGTCGTCGTCATCATCATTATCAGAAAGATGGTGATCTTCATCATCTGCGTAATAAGAGTCCTCTGTTGGCTCCGCAATAGTGGAGCTCTGTATGGAGGACTCCTCATTGTTACCGCCTCTTTCTTGGTTGACACTGGTGCCATAATGATTTTTGACTGGAAGTACGCCTCCTGCAACACCATTCTCAGTTATTAGCACCATTTAACTGTCCGACAGGTGGAACACAAAAACAAAAATCTTGTAGGATCCAGAATGAGACCGTCACATAATGAATGGCAATCCTAAACTCCAGTTATTGACACAAGAAATGAAGAACCAGAAGTCATAGACCTTTTAGAATAATTTTTCCATAATATGCACCGCTGCTCAAGAACCAGTTGTACTTATGTCCACCCTTGTTTTCTGATTATAATATACATACCCAAGCTTGTTTTTTTTTCACCAAAACTATCCCATTTTTTCTTCACTTAACTTGCTCTGTGAACCAATCTGACTCTTGTTGGAGAATTCACCATAGCTCAAAGTGAGGATGAAGGACTTCCATCGGAAATGCTCTGACTGGGATGGGCACTGTTTCGAGAGAAGCCTCCTAATCGCCTTAGTCTCTTTCTGTCTGTCTCTCTCTAACCTCCCCCTCCCTCCCCTTCAGTTACATGTGCTGAACAGTAATCTTACTGTCCGAGGAATCAATGCAGTACATGTTCCAACTGATGCAACACAAATTTGCATCAGTTACACAAAACAGTTCTCAACACAACTGATGCCTGTTAATGTGCAGAGGACTTCTATCAGGATACAAGTAGTCCTGCCATTATTACTCTTATCGCTTCTATTTTTAGCTGACTTTGATACTCACAAGCACATCAAGAGCGACTTTCCACACTTTGATAGCCTATATTTGACTGTGATCAACTGTCGGCAGCACAAGCCTCCTCGATGGATTAGTGGAAGGTTAATTGGATGCAGTAGAAATAACATTTTGTTGTGGATAAGCTGTTCTCTCATTTGCATTCTAAAAAAACAATAACACAAAACAACACAGTCACTTAAGTTGTACTAAGACTGCTGTTTTCTAACAACTCTGTAAAAAATTAGATGATCAATAAGTTATGACAACATATGTTTTTGCATTGCTTTAACTCATCAAAATAAGTTAAAAAATGTATTGAATACATAACAAAACAAAATAGTTGAGTCTAATGTAATTTACGTTGAAATGACTTAGTTTTTTTAAGTACAATCAACTTGGATGTTAAAGGCAGCAACATTTTTGGGCTTTAGAATGATGTATAAATTATATTTCTGGTGGAAGCAGATCCTAGAGGCCGTTTTGGGTAAATTAACCCAGAAAATTTATCTCCTACCTAAACTTGCTCATGTCACTTTAATATCTTCACAAAAGGTCACGTGATCTAAAATTTTCTATCTAGAGAATAAAGGTAATATGGTAACTGCTACGGCCAATTATATTTCATGATGCCAGCTATCAACTAAACTTAGAATTAAATTAAATTCACATTTATTTGTATAGTGCTTTTCACAACACATATCGTTTCAAAGCAGCTTTACAGAAAATGCATGCGTCTTCATTACAATTTAGTGATCTGTTATCAGAGGTGACTGTGTCCAAGTTTTGGATTTCAGAAATATACATATACAATCACAGTTAGCTAAGGCAGAAACAATGAGCTCATTTAAGTATGCTAATTGTTACAAGTTGTGATTTAAATCAGAGTTTGCGTCATTGAAGTCCTCGCATGAGTTTGAGTCATCTCTTCACAGGAAACTAAACTTAGAAGAAAGCATGATCTACAACCGAGAAATATGTCTTCTCCAAAAAAGTGGTACAGTGATAGCTTGCCTTACGTCGGGATAAACTGTCATGCCAAGAGGTGAGTTGAATAATTGTTTTAGTATTATTGTAATATTTTTTTATTATTATTATTATTTAATTTGCTTTAGTAATTTTGTTAGGTGCTTTTATCATTTTTTTTTATTTCTGTTTTAGTAATCAACTTGTTAGTAGCCAGCCAAGGCGACATTTCTAATGTATATATTTTAAGTTACATTTTTTTTTCATCTAGTGTTTGTATTTTATTTAAGCTTTAGTTCAATTACTGAAAACGTTTAATAGTTTCAGTTACAACAACAACAACACTGATGTATAAGACCTTCACAACTGAACAGCACTGTATTGTGGCATTAAGGCAGGTCATTCTGTAACTCAGACATGACACATCTGTTACATAACCGTAGACTGTAAAAGATTATGTGACTGAGCCACAAGGCATATTAAGGCTGAAGGTTATGAACTTTGATTGAGCATCCAGATTGTTAACTGGTCACTCACATGCTTGTATTTACAAAAGGTTACTTTTATTTTGCTGTGTAAAATTCCATTTTAAAGGAATTTAGGAATACAAAATATTCTGTACATCATGCCAAACAACATATATAACAAGAAGTTAATTTAACAAAATGTCAATGCCCACATCAAACAAACTAGCCCAATGCAATAACGGGAAACCATAGCAAATAAAAGCACTGGTAATGAACCAAGAGTCCTAGTAATCTGTTGATATACTTATATGCACCATTGTTTCACAAGGTTGATGCCATTATTCTACAGATGACTAGGACATGACACGTTTACAGTTTGTAATGAATGTATGACAAATTATGCTCAGCTAATAATGGTTATGATACATGTATAAATAATGTATCATTAGACATATGTGACCCTGGACCACAAAACCAGTCATACGTCGCATGGGCATATTTGTGGCAATAGCCAACAAAACATTGTGTGGATCAAAATGATCGATTTTTCTTTAATGCCAAAAATCATTAGGATATTAAGTAAAGATCATGATCCATGAAGATATTTTGTAAATTTCCTACCTTAAATATATCAAAAATTTATTTTTGTGAGTAGATGCAGTAAAATCACCAACAGAAATGGACAACTTTAAAGGTGATTTTCTCAATATTTAGATTTTTTTGCACCCTCAAGATTCCAGATTTTCAAATAGTTGTATCTCGGCCAAATATTGTCCTATCTTAACAAACCATACATCAATGGTGAGCTTATTTATTCGGCTTTCATGTAATACATCTCAATTTAAAAATGTGGTCCAGGGTCACATATCAGAAGTCTTAATATATTACAAATACAGAAATACTTGTGGTCTTGTCTTGCATTGTTGTTTTTGTACCACAAACCCCCACCAAGTTTGTTAGCTTTTAGTGCGGTTCTCATTGTGCGAGTAGTCCGTTTAATAAATCCAGATGTTGCAAACCCCATTACTGTTATACATCAAATCTGGTTAACGGAGTCATTCGTATAATAAACATCTTTATATCACAGTTTGTAATAAACATATTAATATTATAAACAGCATCTCAAAAATGATTCCAAGTTTGATTAAAGACACAAAAGCACTGCGAGTACCACACTTTGTGATTTAATATTTGTAATAAAAGTTTTCAACAAAAAAAAAAAAAAAAATTGTCTGCCATTATGAGAATGTAATTGTTACAGCGAGAGCCTCCTAGCAGGAGGTTTGAAAACATTCAGAAATACTGAATACTTTTCACACAAACATGCTATGAAAAGGCTTCGTAAACCAGACATGACTGTGTTTAGTGCTGGACCACTACCTTTTTTTTTCTGGATTCTACCTGACCTCAGAAAACTTAAAGAGGATATCAAATCAATGGCTGATCAAACATGAAAACGGTGTCACTAGTTGCACATATAAAAATAGAACATTTTCCTTTCAGAGGAGCGCAAGCTATCAAGAAGCATACAGTATCCAGTTTCAGTGTAATAAGATACTATAAGGTCACTTATAGAATCTCAGCGCTGATTAACACTATCTCTAAAGCCGTCTGAGACAAATTCTTCGGGAATCGTGAACCTGTAACAGACACGGCGAATCTGAAATGGAGAAAAACATAGACAAAGAAATGAAAAGTTACACTATTTACAAACGTGTTGTTGAGGATCTCCTCCTTACCTAACGACACGAAAAAGACTTCTCTTCTAACAAATCGAAGCAAGAATCATAAACCACACGTTTCGACTGAAATCTGATCAGTTTTGATGAATTCTACAGTTAGGACTTAAAATGTTGGTCTAAAGGGTTTCTGAACTATTGCTGCTCTTAAAAAATGCTTTTTTAATTAAAAAAAAGTGCAACCTGTGTACGTGCCAGTTACATCTATGAGAAAGTGTTGCTAGGCCATGCTGAGCACAAGACAGACATACAACGGTCGATATCAACTTGAACAGCAGACAAATATGCTAGCTCAACCACTGAGGCAATTAGCACTCTAAACGGTCTTCTAAGCTACTCGAAAGGCTTTTTCAGAGTTGAACGAAGAGCTAACAGGCAGAGGTAGGCTTTGCGGCTCACTGTGAGCCATAAACACTACCGTCAAACTACGCTTCGTCTGCTAGATACTGACTCTGCTTGTCTTCTTGAACAACAGTCGCACACTAACTGTTGGTGAAACGAAATTCGCTCTTTTCCACATGACAGGAAGCGGATGGGTGTTGTGTAACCTTTACATCCGCCTCCATCCACTTCTGCTTCGCACATAAAACTAGGAGGTTAAAGCATCGAGAAATAAAGGTAAGACACACTGCCAATTGCACCAAATCAAACGAGACCCCTCTCATTCAAAAACTTCAAAATCATCATATTTCATCATTGAAAATTCAAAACTAATAAATAAAAAAAGGTACTAATGGGACAGTCCAGCTCCATTATGACCCAGACGTTTGTCCGAGAGACATTTCAGCTCTGGAGTCTGACTGGCCTCTCCATGAGATTGATGAAAGGAACCATGTGGGTCGAGTCCTACCACAAACAAATCTCCACAAATAAGGTAACAACAAGATTTAATAAATTAATACACATACTTAATCTGTTTTTTTTTTTCTGGGTTTTCTTTTCCTTTTAGAAGCGAGACATTCTTTTTAAATCCACGGTTGGTTGGCTGTAGGGTTTCCCTCTTTCGCCCCATTTATGTACATGGCTCTTTCGCCCCTTTTTTGCTGGCAGAGTCAGAGAGGCCAGAGGTCAGTTTTTAGAGTCTTAGTGGACGTGATGGTTGTATGGACGCACGCATCACGGGTAAGCAGAGGGAGCAGGAAGGTTCATTCAATCGTTCACGCATGCTCACACATGCTCGCTCGCTCACACACACACACACAAAATCATGACTCCAAAGCAATCCCAAGCTCTTTACTCCTGCACTGAACTGCTGTGTGTGGTAGTGCTGGCCTTGCCAGCTTTTCGTTCATAGTTCACAAGTCTCTGTCCAACAAGGTACCTGCATGGACAAATAAAGAGCAAAAGTCAAATCAGAACTAAACAAAGCCCAGAAAAACAAGGCTGTAAGTATTATTTATATAATAAGAGTCAAAATGCTACTAAAATTGAGTTAAAACAGTAGTTACAAAAAAATATTTTAATTTAAAATAATTGTTTCCGATGTAAATACGTTATAAAATGTAATTTAATCCTGTGATGTCAAAGCTGAATTTTCAGTATCATTACTCCAGTCTTCAGTGTCTCACATTATATGATGATTTGCTGCTCAGGAAATATATCTTATCATCAATGTTGAAAATAGTTAAGGTTACACTATTTCAATAGTTTAGACAGTCTGCTAACTATTAGTAACTTTGCAACTACATGTCAACTAACTCTCATTAGTGTATTAGTAGACTGTAGTAGGATGTTAGGTTAGGGTTTGGCTTGGTTTAGTCAACATAAAGGTGCAAAGTAACTTAGTAGAATGTCTGTTGGGGACAATCAAGATATTAAGCAGACAGTCTACTAATACTTCAAGGAAAGTTAGTTGCAAAGTTACTTATAGTTAGTAGAATGTCTAAAGCGGACTATCGAAATAAAGTGTTACCACAGTTTCTGCTTAATATTTATGTTGAAACTGATACATTTTCCGCCCAGAATTGTTTGATGAATAAAGATTTTTTTTGTAACTATGTCTTTTCTGTCACTTTTGAATGGTTGAGTAAATGCTCTCAAGGTACAAAATGTCCCTGAAAATGTAATCCACTAAGCAAGTATTGGCTCTGAAAAAATTAGTTAATTACTGCTCAGGACTCACTTGTCATTCTTGATGTGCTCATAAAGGCGCTTGAATTGTCGGATTTGGAAAGAGAGGATACCCATCAGCACCACTACCATCAGAAGGAAGGGGTAGATTCTCCTCTGCACCAAATTCTGCATCTCCATAGTGACCCCTATTCAGAGAGACAAGAGCTGGTTAGAATAGGTAAGAGCGGTTAATGAGAGCATGAGAGAAAACCCCTGGAACAATCAAACTGGTTTTTGTACTTAAAGAGCTCAAGTAGTCATTTACAATGCATCTGTCAAAACTAAACTTTTACCCCATTGATTGAAGACACTCAGAGCCCCACGAGATCAAGCCACACTGAAACCTCTTTAAACTATGAGAATCAAAAAATGTTCAACTGCAACAACCGAGTCATTTGTTATGTGAAATTGAGGGTGAATGAAAACTAAAAACTTATATTTTCTATATGTAGGGGTCATTTGAATGAATAAATAAATGTGAGGGAAAACCTTAAATACATAGATAAATTAGTAATAAACAAAAAATAATAAATAAACAAAAAAATAATAAAATTATTTGAACAAATATAGAGACTTATTTAAGAATTTAAATATAATGATACAGATCAATACAAATGGAAATCTCTTGTAACATTATAAATGCCTTTAATGTCTCAATTTAATGTGTCCTAGTTAAAAAGTTAAAAGACCCAAATAAAATAAATGATACATTTTACTGACTCTAACACTTTTAATGGAATATTCCCATTTAAATGTTAGTTTTTTGAATGGATCTTATTTACAGTGACTGCACCAAACTTATGAAACTTTGATAAAGATCAATTGTACATGAAATACAAAAATGTCCAATTACAAAATGTTATATGAGAAACAGAGCTTTGACTAACAAAAGTCTTGCTTCTACCCACCAAGAAGGGGGACGATGCCTACAGAAATCACGTAGGGGATGCAGAGAGAAAGCAGCAATACAGCGATAACCGGGGCTGCTAACTTCCTGATGATGAAATGAAGGTCAATGTTCCTGATTCCATTGGCATACACCTAAAGAGTGGTAAATCATTCAGTTAGTGTGTGTATCCATCTACAGTAGAGCGGCACGATTCTGCATAAATTGAGAATCGCGATTTTCAAGCAGAGATCACGATTCTGAAAAGACAACTTAACAAAATAGAGTAATTTACTAGAGGTTCTGACAAAATGTTAATTGCTGCAATCTAATTAAATTGTTTAATTAATCTGAATTATATATATATATATATATATATATATATATATATATATATATATATATATATAAAAACTTGGTTTGAATGATTGATTCAATGACTACCTCACTTGTTTTATAACTGGATGAATGAGCATTTTTGAACAAATCTATTGAATGATTCAATAACTACATTTTTAACAGTCACTTTGTTGCCACCTGGTGGTGTAAAAATGTAATCGATGCAATCGTTATTTGAAGCACCAAGTTTCTTTCAAAAGGTGATTTGCTCTATTTTTATCGCTTAAACAGACATCAGTGTTTTTATTCGATTCCAAACAAAACTTGTATATTATAATTAGAATATTTGTAACACAGAAATAACAAGACTGTGTTTGAAAAGATTGCTGGTGAAGCTGTTTCATACCCATAGATGATAACTACTCTCTCTGGCCCATCCACAGCGCAAAAACAGATTTGAATGTTCCGGTGTGATTTTGTCCAGGTTTTAATAGTCACAGGCGAATCGTTGTCGTTTATGAATAAGATCGCATGGGTGTTTGAATAAATTTAACAATAAATCACGCAGCTCTAATCTACAGTAAAGCAGAGACGTAACAGCACCAAAGAGATCATGGACAAACAACAGCCACTAACCTGCTCAATAACGGTCTTCAACCACCACTGGGGACCCATGAGGGTGATGGCAGCAATGATTTTGGCATGCAGCACTCCTAAAGCCCAGTCCTTAATGATATAGAAAAACATATAAGAGTCAATATACCTCAGCCCAACTTTGCGCTTGTGGAAATAAAGGTCTCCAAACATGATGGATTAGATTTAGTAGGGCAAAAAGAGTCTCTTTTTTTTTTTAAACTGCCTGCTACTGGTGTAAATCCAACCAAAAATCTGTTTTCCTGTTCATCAGTGACACAGCTCATTAGTTCAAACAGAGAACAGTAGAAGCACAAAGAAAAGCTGGGTCAGATCAATACTGACACACAGTGGACATGTCAGATAAGAATAATGTCGCATGTGTGTGAAAACCTTTCGTGTTCCACAGAAGAAAGTCATACGGGTCTAAAACAACATGGTGATTAAATGATACATTTGTCATTTTTGGGTCGCCTTTGTCTTTCAGAGCAGCACCCCTAATCATGCTTTACCTGCCAGGGGTAAAACAGAGGCGTCTGATCCAGCGGCACTCTGAGCGGAGCTACAATCACCAGCTCGAACAGCAGTCCCAAGAGCAGAGGGATCACTCCAGCCAACAGCACAGCCACAATCAGTGTCTTTAAAATCTGAATCCACACAGAAAACACAATCACCAACACGCTTTATTATGGAACATTCACAAACAGCTTAATTACACACTACAGGAAACGTAATATCCACAAAAAAAAACATAAAAGGGGCACATTATCCCACAATGAGACCAATGAATTAAGTACCATGAGGGTCCACTCCTGAACCTTGAGAAGGATTACTCTACGCCCCTGAGGCATCCAGGCCAACATCACTGTGATCGCTCTGATGGAGAGCCAGCACACATACAGCCCACATGCTGCAGTGTACAGCTCATGGATCTTAGCACTGCCCGTCCAGAAGGACATCAGCCAGCGTCCAGTGAACACTGCCATAAACAGAAGAAATCAGTAAGACAAAATGTACGCTCTCTCTGAAAGCATAAAAATATATCAATATGAAAATATGTCCACTTTAGGGGACAAACTAAAATGCAAACAATTTTTTAAACTGCCTTTTGCCACATTGAAGAATGCAAGTCACACAAGTTTGGAAAAAAAAATAGGGTGAGCAAATTATCAGAAACCCCAATTTGCTTGGATCTTACCTGGTAATGTGAGACACACCAAGCTGGCCAAAAGCAACGTCAAGCACATGAACAAAATCAGCAACACAATCTATAGGGTGCATAAAGAGGAAAATAAACATTTAACACCATTAATCTGAAAATCAGATTTTAAAAATCATGACATACACTAAAGGATAAAGTATACAAGACAGAGTTGGCATACCCTCAGAGGGAATTTCATAGGTCGGTGATAGGGCTGGAAGCCCACTGGGCCGCCCTGCTGCAGTATGGCCTGATGGGCAGCGTGCAGACCTTCTCCCACCACAGGAATGGCATTGTTACGGGCCTGCTGGTTGATGATGTTGGCTTGCTGGTTGGCATTGTTCTCATTGTCTTCCTGGTCTCCCAGCAAGTAAGAGTGCAAGTCTCTAAAAGGTGTGGCACCAAAGTACGATTGATTGAGATTATCATTATGACTTCAAGATTCAAGAAAATTCAAATGCAAATTAGAGATATATTCTGCATGTGGACAGCTTTACTTATTTTGGATTTGTAAAGTGCAGAACTCTGCACATGGACTGTTAGTGAACTCATGCTGAACTGCGAGGCATGCTATTTAAGTGACAGTTTTATTAACTCTTTCCCCACTAACATTAAAAAAAAAAAAAAAAAAAAAAAAGTTGCCAGCCACCACCAGCGGTTTTGGTATTTTCACAAAACTTTCAAGTTGAAACTTCAATATTTAGTTGTATGAATATCTGAACACAATAAATCAAAGGAAAGAACAGACCCTCTGTTTTTAAACAAAACATAAAAATTATGATCAATAACATAGATGGGGTGGATCGAGTCCATCAACACCCCCAAAGCTTCAAAGTCCTTCCTGGGTCGACATTTCATTTAGTAACATTAGGCCATTTTGATTTCTATGCTGTTTATTTTCATATGCATCTGCTTACATGAGATCGCTCGGTTCTGCTTCTTTGTCAGCGTTTTGATCTGGAGATACTGTACTCATTAAGGAGATGCGTAATAGTGCCCCTACATATAACAGTGATAACACTGAAAGCAGTAAAAACTCATTGGCAGGGAAGCGTTATATCATGAATGACGAGATAACTTGTCAATGACAGGGAAAGGGTTAATTATAATGGAATGACATTCCATGAAGTAATAACTGCTACTATAACATCAACAGAAATATTCAACAATTAGAATGTCATAATCGTGCTGCCCTAATACAAAGTTCAGTTCCAGTGATTTTTTTTAGGACAACACAGAGAGAATCAGGAAAAGTCATTTCAGTTCACGAGGTTATCGGACGTAATGGGCAACAGGGTAAATATGTGAGACTCACAGCAAGTAGCCAGCGGTCACGGTCCAGGCTCGTACCAGACCTTTGAGCCACTGTCGTGTATGTCCCTGTTCCAAAAGAGCAGGAAGAACAACCTGCAATAACAGCAACTCCAGTGACAGCTCACTCACTGGAGCGTCGCTGAAAGAGAGAGAGAGGAAGTCGTAACAATTCTATATAAAATACTGGCATCACTGTTTTCACTTAGCAAAAGTGCTGTTCAGGAATGGCATCAATTTGTAGGCCTATGGAATATCTAATTGGTTTTAAGAATAAAATACCCTGGGAGTCATCTTACCAGATCTGTGGCATTTTTCACCCCTTACAACACTCATTTGGTTGTCTTAAAATAAACTTGTCTGAAAGTCACGGTGTGAAATATTTATTCAATTTAATCCTTTCAATTCTTGAATATAAACATTTAAAATAGATCCTAGTCTACTGCCCCTTTTATGTGCGCATGAGCTTGTTGTGCAATTCATTCGATAACTGCTGTGGTCTTTATGTAGCAACTTGTTGCAGCTTTTAAAGCACATCATTTCAAAATAGAATTATAACAGTTATAACAGTCATTTGTGTTGTAGAACAAAATGTTTTTTTTTCAAGTAATGGTTAACCACATACATTAAGGACCATTCACACTAAGAATAAGTATAAATATAACTAAAATGATAACTATACTCCACACCAATGCTTGATAATGTTCTGTTTATTCCAATGCTTGCTGCAAATATGTTGTCTTCTGCTTTAAATGCTCAAGCTCTTTAAAGTACGGGTATCTGATTGGCCGACAATGTTTTTATCATAAATCAGCTGAAAAAAAAAATTCTAGAATTACTCCAACTATAATGTCCGTTATCATTATAGTTGTGGTGTGGGCTTCCCTATTCTCATAGAATTAGAATGATTATTAAAACTTTAAAATTACAGTTATCAATATAGTAAAATAGTTATTGTATTTGGTGTGCACTCTGAACAGGCTTTTATTCTACTCATAAATCGAAAACCATTCTAAAAACCTCTACATGTTATGTAGAGTTAAAACTAAAAACACCACTGCATAGAGAGTTCACCCATAACTGAAAATTCTGTTCATTTGCTCACCCTCATGTTGTTCCAAATTTGTATGACACTTGTTCTTCTGTGAAACACAAGAGGATGTTTTGAAGAATGTCTTTTTTTGTCAATACAATAAAAGTCTGTGCGGTACAATGCTCTTTTGGACTTCACTGACATTCACTGCATACAAGAAAAAGTTGAAACCTTAAATCAAAATATCTTCTTTGTGTTCCACAGAAGAAAAAAAGTCATGCGGGTTTAGAAGTCCAAACATCAGCTTTCTTAGTCATTCAGACAATATTTAAAAAACCCCAATGGCCTCTTTCCACATAAGTCAGAGTCAGTGCCCCAACAAACACTACAGCTGTTCAAAGTACTCTCATAGTGACGAATGTAAAGCTCAACGTTGCTGAGAGAACAGAAAGGTTACATAGGGTAAAATACACAAATACAGAGTAAAGGGACTTTTAATGGCATTATTGTTGTGGACACCATTATCAGCTCTCTGCAAGATCAGACTGAAGTAAGGTCTGCTGGGATTCTGGGAATGATGACATCAGGTGTAATACACCTGCTAAATGATGCAACAGGCCCACCTGACACTACAGAGAGAGTCCTGGCACTCATTAGGCAACGAAGCAAAGGTCTGCCATGATGACAGCAATAATTAGCACTTCATATTTATGGCCCTTTCTTTTAAACATGATGCCACATCAAGAGAGAACTTTGCTTCTACTGGTTGTAATCTCTGACCAGAAAAACAAGCGAAAGCACCAAACGACACTTGTCCTCGAACTCTGAATTGGTTTACCCCCAAAGTTTAGGCAATTATCACAAGGAACATTCAAGTTTAAGACTAATGAGGTGGAAATGCATCTCATTTACCTGTAAAGCATCACATTGTAGGGAAGAAATGAAGGGAAGATGTGTTTGATTATCCGGATAGGAAGCCACAACATGAGAAGAACGATCGAGCCAAACACAACCTGAAAAGAGAGCAAAGACTTTTCATTCAAGACCATGGAATCCAGAAAAGTACAGAACTTATAAGGAGACATGGTAATGGGTAAAAAATATTATACTGGAGTAAATATTTTGTTCGCTCGCAAAACTTTTGACTTTTCTTGCGAAATTATTGCGTTCCCTCGAGAAATTTTACTTTCGCTAGCAAAAGCAATTAAATATGGTTTTCATCCCACCAAATTTAAGGGCTCCATAGGATACAGTCTCAAAAAAAAAGTGCAACATACTCACCACTGATAGTATGAATCGCCTCAGGTGTCTGTATATTGGTAGGTGAATCATTTCCTGCACTGGGTTAAAATCTGGATCGTTCAGATTTCTGAGAAACCACAAGACTCCAGGCCTTAGAACCTGAGAGATAAAGGAACAGCATCTAAATTTCCCAAACATTTCCTGAAATATATACTCTTATGGTTAAACTGATACAGAAATGCTCACCTCTCTGAGCAGAAGAATAAAAGAGGCAAAATAGAAGACGTAGACCATCCCCACCAGCCAGTGAAGGAACATGGTGGTCCCTGGTGCGGATTCAAAACTCAACTCTCTGTCTTTCAATGAGGCATCAAACATTTCCTACAAAACAGGTAGATAAAAAAAAAAACATTTTCCTTTACTGTATGACAAACACTAAGGTTAAGGTTCCTAAAATAAACTTACCAAAAACGTATAAAATGTAAAGATCTAAGAAATAAAGCAGAGCACTGAAGATCAATGAATGGGAATGATAACTGACTTTCTCCCGTTATTACAGACCTCTTTGGGCCAATTTGAACAAAAATGACTGAGTGCACCTTAAATTAGTATGATAAAATGAAACTAAATACCAGAGAGCAGATATCAAGCCACCAGCCACAGATGAGGGGGAACACGCCAATCTCTACAACTACTAGCAGAGACACCTGGAAGAAAGATAATTGAATATTATACTCAAAGTACTGCTATTTAACTAAGCTAATGTAAGACATATAAACACACACATAGTTGCATAAATACTGTAGGTGTATTAGGCACAAGCCTGTAATCTAAGCTTAGATAATGTGACCTAATTACTGAAAACACAGCATTAAGGTAAAGCCCAAAGATCTTATTCAAAACCAGTTGTTGCAAACAGTGTTAGGCACTAATATTAAGTCATTGTTCTCACCTTTTCAAAAGACTCAAGTTTAGCAAACAGCACATACTGTACAAACTGCAGATATAACTGACCTTTACCACAATGTAGCAGACTCCTAACAAGCGGCGTGATCTTTGAAATCTCACCAGCGCTGCTAATCCCTGAGATCTGAATTAAGGAAAGGAACATCAAGGGCCGTATTACAGAGACTTCCCATCTTAAGATATGAGAAGTTCAATGTTGGGAAGTTCAGAATCTGCTTGGGAAATTCCAAACTGCATGTATTCCTATCAAAATTACTGGATTCTGCCCATAAAGATTTGCCGAACAGTGGTAAATGTTGGGCAATATTAAACACCTTAAATATTTTTAAACTGAAATTGTATGACTTGAAAGTTGATTTAACTAAAAAAAGTAGTAGTAGTCGTATGTTGTATAATTTCCTGGTCTTGAAGACTATGTAAACCAGTGCAGGCTAGTTATGTTGATTGGGATTGTTTTATTCCAGGTGTTTCTGAGTGTGGAAGGATACATGACACACGATGAGTGTGATGGCTAAAAGGACATATCCAACTATAGTGGTGATGAGACCCTCAAAGTGTGAGGCACGAACCTGAAAACAGATGAGAGATTGTTGTCAATGTTAACACTGTGTTTACATTCAAATCTTTCAATCAAGATGGAAAAAAGGACCTTAAACAAATCTGATACTCACATATTCTTCAAAACCAAGTCCAACCACTGAGAAGTGGCCAATATGGTAAGGACAGAAAGCTTAAAAGAAGTTGATTTTAAGAGTTGAAGTTGTAATTGGAGAACAAATAGTAATAGTTTTCATATTGCTGAACATTATTGAATGCATGTTATAATCTGATTAAAACAAAAATGCAGCTATGCTTACCAAACACCAGGATGAAGAGTGTGTTGAGTGAGACCACCCAGAACACATGCTCCTACAGCAACAACAACAAAAAAATCCATAGATTGTTTTGCTCTCTTGAATGAGATGTTTATTGAGTATATGTATAATGCAGATGTATAATTACTTACCAGGAAAACCAGGGACCCATCAAGCCCAAGCATCTGGAAAAAAGGGGAAGAACAGGTTTAATGTTTCTCTGAAAGATTTTGGTATGACTTACAATATATGGCACACCAGTCTCACCCTTTCCCAAGTGAGCTCTTCAGCTGCCCGATCCCATTCCAGAGCATTCCAGTTCATATCATCTGTACAGAAAGAACATACACACAACTCTATAACTACAGTTCCCCACCAGTCATACCCATTTAAGAGTTTCTAACTTGTTTAATTAAAGCATTCGTACCCTGTGCTCCATTGTTGGCATCTGCCGCATCTTCAGCTCCTCCATCCTCCTCATCTTCATTATCTAGCTCCATCTCTTCCGCAGGATCAGCGGGGAGGTCAGGAGCCTCAGCAGCTGCAGCGTTCTCTCCTGGAGGTTCAGCCGGGGCGGGCATGGGCTGTTCAGCACCTCCATTACCCTGGCCCGGGGCCTAATAGATAAGATATTATATCGATAATGAAGAAAAATCGACCCGCTGACTGGAGGCAATGATGATAGAGTATCTAAATAAGAGGATTTGAAAAAAAGGAAACTGCATCTGGTTCAATTCAAGAAAGAACAAGCAACTATTCTGGTAAGAGAGCAGTCTCTAGAGATTCAGGGGATAATGTGGTATTTGAAGATGACAGAAGGTCAGGCAGGCTATGCTGTGCTCAAAACAAAATGATAATTACAGTAAGTAGAATGCAAAGTAAACAAAGAGGGTCATGGCGCAACCTGCATAATTGGTCTCTGAAGAATATCAAGCTTCACGGACATAAACCGCAATAGGAATGTCATTTTTGCTCTCCGAGAGAATATACGTTCATAAACAGAACTTGCTTGTGTGGAAATGTAGGTGGAAAATGACATAAAATGGCAATTAAATTTTTGGGCCCCAAAAGAAAAGGCTGACCGAACCTGTGAAAATATTTATATTTTGAGATAATATGTTTTCTGCACCTCATAATAGCGTGCCAAAAATCTGTTCTGTTTGGAAAGGAAATGTTCAAAGTTATCAAACAACGTGCATTAATATACAGTTTAAAAGTTTGACGGAAGAAGGATTATTTTGAACGAAATTAATACTTTATTGAGCAAGAATGCATTAAATTGATCAAAAGTGAGTGTAAAGACATTAATAATGTAGGGCTGGGCGATATGGCCTAAAAAAAAAATCCCCGATTTTTTGACAAAAAATCCGATTTACGATTTAAATCGATTTTTTTTCTCTCCCTACTTAAAATCAATCCTCAGATGACAAAGAAATTGTTCAAAACAAGTTTTTACTTTATTTTGTTTTGATATTCCCTTCTGGGATATTATCTGGATTAAAGTGCAATCAGAAACAACAACCCAAAAAGACCAGAGGGTCCTGTCAATGTAAATAGCCTAGTGTAAATGTAACATAACATAAAATGGGTGGATTGGGGGGGATGTGTAAAGAAAAAAAAAACTTTCATCACAAGAAGTTTATTGTGATTGTCAAATTATTTGGTAACTAAACATCATTTTATCAAGTTTATTAACTAAACACAATGTTTACATGCATAAAGACTGGTATGCTACTGTTTTTATTATTGCTTAACACAAATTTCACAATTTCAATTCAATTCATGTGATTTTGATTCTGATATTGATTCAATATCAATTCCTTTGGATAAATATTAGGTACAGTAGATATGTTAATGTGTTATGTTAATTGTTCTCCAAAAATAAATCACCTAATGCTGTAAACAGAGCCCTGTCAGCTGGTATTATTAAAGGTTAAAACTAACTCAAATTAAACATAATGAGTTTTTTATAATAACAAACGTTATAATATTTTAATGATATAGGTAAAATATAATAAATGTGTAATATAGTTATCATATTTAGCCAAATACTCCTCTCTATAGCAATTATTTTAAGTCCAACTAACATGCGTGCTATGGGTCATTAAAAGGCATCCTGAGGTAAATGTAACGTTACGTGACACATGTTGTTCTCCAGCTGTTTTATGGACATCTTTCCGCGGTTGAAAAACACTGATCGATTGATTTTATTAGCTACATTTGGGTAAGTTAGTAGTGAAGAGTAACAGATGATCGGTTCATGTGCCGCTTGAACTGAGATCTGTCAGCGATCTTTTACGTCACATCTACAAGCGCCAAAACGGTGTTTATTGTTTGAATTTCGTAATAAAATTAACAGAATCTGAGAGCCGAGAATCTGTTTCATATCAACAGTAACCTGCTCTGTCTTGTATGTCGGTGTCAGTGTCCTCTTTGCTTCGCGATGTTTCTCTGCGTGAGGAAATGGATGTGTGTGTGAGAGCGTGTAAAAAGTGACAATTGCGTGTCTCTCAGTGAACTCGTGAGAGTTGGCGGCCCTGCAGATTCAGTTTGTAAATGTTTTCGGCGGGTGTGCTTCTGCTGCCGCGGTTTTGTTCATTTGCCATGTTGTTTGTGTATCTCTATCATGGCAAGCGCTGAGCGCGGTCGGAACTACGGGAGCCCATATGGGCGCGTCGGCGGTTGTTAAAGAGAAAACCGATTTTCATTAAAAAAAATCGGCGTAAACTCGCGTAAGCTAGCTACACATTCGAGTTAATCGATAAAATCGATTTATCGCCCAGCCCTATAATAATGTTACAAATAATTTCTATTTCAAATAAATGAAATAGATATTATAGCTCACTGGGTTTTTGTACTTTCTATTCATTAAAGAATCCTGAAAAAAATTATTATGGTTTCCATAAAAAAAATATTTTACAACAATAAACAATATTGTTTATAACAACAATAAAATGTTTTCAACATTGATAATACTACAAAATGTTACTAGGGCAGCATATAAGCATTTTAAATTGATTTCTTAAATATTGCGTTACGGCTACTGAAAATTCAGCTTTGCCAAAAGAAAGAAAGAAATATTTATTTTTTTATTTTATTGTAATAATAGCCATGGTGGTTTTTCAAAAACATTTTTTAAAAATCCTACGACCCAAACTTTTGTACGGTAGTGTAGACAGTAATGTAATAATGACAACTAAAGTAAAAAAAAAAAGTGTAGTTTTATTACACTTTAATTTTATTTTAAATGATTTTTTATTCTAAATCATTTAAATTTGAGGGTGATCTGCATTGAGTCTGTTGGAAAGCGGTGTGGATATTCTACCTCATTGGGCGGTCCTGCTGCATTGGCAGGCTGCTGCTGGTTCTGCTCCAACCATAAAGGGGCTCCACCATGAACAATCTGCTCCCGCAGCCACACCAGACTGATGAAGGCGCAGAGGGTGCAGGTCACAACAAAGCAGCCCTGCAGGCAGTCAGCCAGCAAGTTCTCTCTGCAGAGGATGGACATTCGCTGATCATCACTTCTGAAATATCCAACCATTACAATTCACCACGCAACCACATCCACAGCTAAACCCGAGACCGTGGCGCTGATTGAAATAACCCATCATGCTCAGAGTTCACAATGAGCCGATCCGCAATGTAAATGAATATTTTAAGAAAACTTGAGCTTTCCTGTCTGGTACGTACGTGGAGAGCATGTCTAATGGCAGAGTCAGGAGGGAGCTTACGGATCCAGTGAACAGACACTTATAGATGCGACCTACAGGAAAAGGAGAGCATTATATGAGCAATATAGCAAATATAATGCACAACATATGGATAAAGACAACGTACTACTCCCAACGTAACAGACTGTGATATATGGGCATCGCTTACATGCTGTTAGAGGTACAACCCCCAGCCAAGCGAAGGCAACAAGCGTGTAATGAAACCAGTATCGGATTGCCGTGCCTATACTGGTGACCAGTCCTGCGAAAATGTCTTGCACTGGCAGCCGTGAAGGCATGTCTGGAGAGTAAACTGAAAGGAAAACAGATCAGGACTTTAAAACATTTTACATATCTATCATAGATAAACATTGTAAAGGTTTTTCATAAATTAGTGGAAGTGTAGCATTTAGTACCGAGAAATATTGACTTTAAACTGATTTTATTCAAATTTAAGATGCTCAAAATCCTTTGCAACTATTTGAGTGCAGGCTTGTTTTGATTACTATGTAGGTTATTTCCACAGATGTTTATAATATACATCTTGCTCTCAGATCATGAAATGTCTCAAAACCATAACTCTACAAATAGAAGTACAGAAGGAGCAGAAGTGTCTCAAGTATGTCATCAAAAACTTCAACTTCAATCAAAACAACAATTATTGTCTACATAAACACAGATGGGAACATTTGAGAGCAGACATAAAATGTTAAGAAGGATACAGCGTCTAAGGTTATGTATCACATTGAAAAAAAAAATGTATTGCTTTTTTGTAGAGCTTGTCCAAAAATGTTATATATTAATGACAATAACATAATAATATTAATATTATTATGAAATAATAATAAACAAACCAAGACATATTACCATTGTAATATTTCACTGTAATAAAAGAGCATTCAAGAAAAAAAAAATTTCTTAATAAATAATTTTAATAATAATTCTTTTTTTATTAAAGCTGTAGTTCGTAACTTTTTTGTGTTCAAAATGTACATTATTTATATAATGAGCAAGTATGCTGTGAATCCATTTTCCAAACTGTGTTTTTGTCTTGAATCACTAAGGTACACTAAGTGTTTATATTCTGATTATTATAGACTGGTTTGGGTCAGCACCTTTGCGGAGTAGCACATTACCTGCATGACACGTCATAGACATAAACAGAGAGAAGTAGCTCCGGCTACAATGTTCTTCCGCAAGACGCATACAGTTCTGTTTATGGTTATGGACTGCAGCTTTAATAATTTAATTTTACTGTACACTACAACTGTAAAATTTCAATACTAATATACGGTTGTCTTAATTTCCGAACATTAAATCATCAAGCTTAGCGGCAGAAAACCACAGAGACCCCAAAAAGCTTCTCTTTTATTGACGACAGCACTTTTCATAACAAGTTTAGGAAGATAGAGGCATTTTGTGACCCCAAATGGGTGTTATAAGCAACCTAAACTCAGAGCACATGCAGAGATGAATTCATGGGGAACATCATTTTCTGTAAACTGAGCCGCTCTTACACACTAAAAACACTGGATCATGAGCTGTGTGTAAAATAACAGTGCAAGAAACTGGAACTAATGGTTCCCAAAGTGCCTGTGTTTAAATTTGTTACGCTTTTGTCCAATACTCAATTATGACATCTTCATTGTAGTAAAGCCCAAAAGCCATGCAACAATGACTCACTCTGGCCTGGGTATAAAAACCTTGTTTCACCTCAGCAAATATCTACGTCAGACAACACGAGTGCCGTGCTTTTAAATCACATGACTCAACCCATAGAACCCTATCGCTCTGAAGCACACAATCACTGCTATTGAACAGGCCATTCGAGGCCGTTGTGACTATATAGAGCTTTGGCTTTACCTCCCCTGAAGAATGTAATGAGAGGGGTTTACTTACTTGGTGTGAAAGCAAATCTGTGCTTGCATAATTCACAGTACTCTTTTCTGCTGTGTTTAAGCCACTGCACCAAGCTGTGAAAACACAAAAGGAAGCAGGCATGAGGGTGATGATCTGACGTGTGTGAAAAAGCACTGAAAATCCAGCCTTATTTCCCATTTACACAGGGGAAGAACAACAACAGCTGGAACTCCATAGTTAGGTTTACCGTTACATTGATGAGGCCCCCTGAGCTCATAAGTTACAGCTTGTCATTTAGTCAAATGGGTGTTGCTGGCTCTTTCTATTCAGTAACCAAAAAGAAAAAAAAAAAAAAAAAAAGAAACGTTTGAACACAAAGCCTAACAAAATTAACTAGCCCCAATAGAAAGGATAACCTATATATCGCTATCAGAGGCAATGATCTACTGACAGCTGTTCTGTTCTACAAAGAAATGCCAAAATTGTGCGAATTCTATTACAAAAATTCCTCAACTGGTTCTCATTCAATGCAATATACCTAAAAAAATGGTTTCAGGTTTGTTTGTTTTTTGCTATGGCCATTGCAACATACACTACTGTTCAAAAGTTTGGGGTCAGTAATATATTTATTTTCTTAAAAAAAAATCTAATTAATATTTTTCAGCAAGGATGCATTATATTGATCAAAAGTGACAGTAAAGATTTCAAATACATGCTGTTCTTTTGAACTTTCATATTCAATTTCTCGCTATTTCTCTTTTTGCCATTACCGACTCATCTTTGAGTAAGACACCTAGAATTATTACTGCAGGACATAAGGTTCAGTGTAGTTAACTGCTCAAATTACATCTTCTGAATTTTATTGCACTCACAATAAACTAATAATAAAGAGACTTTAGGCATGATGAACCAGGTTTCGTCATTGAATGTTACTTCCAATATCCCATTTCTAAGTCAATAACAATGAAATATGTAAATATGACACTTTGGAAGACATTTCACATTGTTTGAAGCATCTCATTATAACAATTATTGCAAAGGGAATACATCGCTGACCGATCAAAGCTCTTACCATTCTTGGTGGATGAACTTAATACTTCCAGTACACACACAGGGATGGTATAGGGGTTTGTCTTGAGTTCCCTCAGATCGACAGACCCTACATATATCAGCTGTCAAAAAAAGGGCAGAATAAGCATATTTTTAAAATAACTTTAAATAACATATTAAAGTAAATGAGGATGAACGGGGTATGAATGTTGCAACAAACCCAGAATCTACAACAACATGAGAGAATACGAGTTATGAAAATAATAATAATACTTTATTAGGTTTTATTTTAAAATTTTACTGACGAAAACAAAACAAGGTCAATGCAAGCATGATTTTGGTTTGCTATCTTGCCAATCAATCTCTCTGCCCTCTTGTTATAACTGTAGAAACCTTGACTAGATAATGAATAACATGAGACAACTACCACTCTTCCGCACATAAAGTTAAAACAATTAATGAGCACTCATTGCAGTGTTTCAAAGATGGTATACGTGATTTGACTGACCTACTAAGTTGAATTTATCATCATATTTCATGTGCGTTTAAACCTGGCCAAAATATGCGTGAGTTATAGTTGTTATGATAAAGGCTAAAACTATGGTAACATGATTAATGTGATTCTAAACATTTCCATGACATTATGTTAAGTCAAACTCTCAAAATATTAAAGCCATCTTTATTTGGACGTGCTCGGAGGATGACAGCTGTACTAAAGACCAAGCTGGCAGGGAAGCATAGCTCGTTAGCTTGCAAAGGCCACATCAATTGCATATTTGCAAGATGCATATTTGGTTGAGCGCCCCGGCTAAATAACACATAATGATAAACAATCTTCAGTCAAAGCGCATTTAAAAATCAACTACAAACAGACAGCAGACAGAGAGCCTCGGTGTCTAGACAGCTTACCTTCTTCGGCAGTGTCCATCTTGTTCGGTGACGCACTGTCCTCTTTACAGTCAACACATAACACACACCGCGGAGCAAAACACAGTATCAGCTCACAATTACGCTAAAATTAAACATGACAAAATCGATCCAAGCATGAACGCCACATTATCTCCGACCGGACACTATTTATTCGTGTAGTGCACACAAACAGCGAGGTTGAAGATACTTGTTGGTCGACTATTTTACGCTCGGCTGAACATGTTTGTGGCCTCTAGATCCGAATGTGCTGCTAGTGCTACCATAGACATAATATAATACATAGACGCCCTATTGGCCGCTGGAGCGCACGTCAACGGCGCCGCCATATTGGGGATGGCAACTTTCCCATACCTCTCATACTGGGAATGAGAAAAATGCCTGTTTTGTGCGCTGCTTGGGGCTGTACAAATCGCCACACAATTGAAAAAAAGCTTTCGAGGAATTATCTTTCACAGGCAAGACTGAACGTTTGTTTTTGGTTGTATTTGGTCATTATTTAATTAGTAATAGTAACGTTCAGAGGATAAATTAAAAAATACTACTGTTATTGTGTCACGAAATGTAGTTTTAATAGTTTTTCAGTCGACAATGTAGTTGTTTAAAGCTTAAATATGTGGTTTGTTTATAAAGATAGCGCCTATTTAAAAATTTGATCTGACGGTTTCGGAGTTGTACGACGCGATCACCGGGCGCTCAGCACTCAATAAGCCCGCAGAGGACAGCCTTACCTCGGCCAGAGCGTCTGAAGTTTGCCGCCGGCTCGGATGCCTCTAGTCTAGTGATTAAACATGAGATATTATTCGTCTTGTGTATATCTAACGGGCGATCTTTGGTCTCATTAATCTATAAATGGTTCCCTGGTAAATCGTTTTGGCTGAGGGCAAAGTGAAGTTTCATAACTTTATATTTAGGCTTTTTTAACGTTGTATCCTGCTGTATGTTTGACTGAAGCTACTTCTGCTATTACTGATCAATAAAACTGAAATTTAACAAAAAGAGTTAAATATTAAATATAAGTCACTATTTAACTTATTTTTTATTGTGTATATTCTGTAATTAATATTTCTTATTCTATTGCTATTATTATAGTATTATTAATAAACCATATGCTATTATCAATATTTTTGTGATTGTATTATTGTATGATATTATATAATTATACTATTCATTACTATTTTATTTGCTGTATACTATTTGTTTATGTTATTGACTAAACTATTTACTATTACTTCTCACAAATGTTAGTTGTACCATAACATATGTATTAGCATGGATCCATCAGTTATCTTTGTTATTGCTCAAATCTGGTCAATCACAGAAAATGCTTTTTCCACAATAAGAAAACTTAAATTATATCTCAGTATGGGGGTCTTCATCATTCTTATCCAAGAATAAAAAGCCAGATACATGACAAGTCTGAGCTTTGACCATTCTTTATTAAAACAAATATTTTACAAGTGTAACTATTGAGATTTTAAATAACTAGAGATGGAACTTTTTGTACACCACATACAAACCACTGAAATCGGTTGATAAATATAAAAACAGTTTTTGTTTTTATCCAGAAAAAAACGCAGCTCACCCTTGATTACAGTGCAGTCTTGCCCTCCGCAAAATGGCGGACCCGTTGACGTATCGCAGCAACGTTCCAAAGCGGCCAATAGGGCGTCTATGTATTATATTATGTCTATGAGTGCTACGGTTTCGATTTACGACATAGCAGCGCGCATGCGCAGAGAACGCGACGACACTTTCTAGCGTTTTCCGGTGGTGACTGCGCTGGATTGTATGTACATGGGATTGTAGATCATTTTCATACGGACTACTACAACTCGTTTACATCCTTATGTTATCGTATTTTTAAGTTACTACCCTTAATCTTTTATTATTGTTATGAATACAGGTCACAATGCGAGATGAGCAGAAAATACTAGAGGCTTTGAGATTTGCATGCATGTTAAGGAGGTAAGGGATAGGACTTTGAAACTTGTCACACCTGGGCATGTGCAAAACACAGAAACAAAACACACCTTTTTCTACCAGGGTAGGAACTTTTCATTGGCTGCTTTTTAGTAGTAAGTAATTCATATTTTGTATGGGTGCATTTGGTCCCTACGAAGCAAACAAGTTTATTTAGTGGTGTGTAAAGGCTCTGAAAGATGTATATATAAATATAATTTTTTCTATATAAAAAATCATTTTCTTTGTCACATAATAAAAAAGCTGAAAGAATAGATTCTTTTTTTGTACTAAAACAAATGGATATTTTATTGTTAACATAACACCAAAATAGTCTGAATTTTACAATGATATTACAGAAAAAATGTTTGTCAATATTGTAAAGAAAGTAGTATTTGTTTTCCTAGGTCATCATCACTGCTGAAGACTTATGGCATCTCTGGTCTTTCACTATCTTTATCATTTCTGATGTGTGGTTTGAATGTCTTGGCATTGTAAACCCACACCGTGTCAATTCCTTCTCCAGCTACATCATCGGGAGTCCAAGTGGGAAATGGAAAGCGACAAGCTACTACTTTGGCTGAACTCTGGAGCTCTGTTTGGAGCTTGACTTCAAGCTGCTCCATCTGTGGAGAAAAAAAAAGAAAAGAATGAATGTTTGTCTGATCTTAGATTAGATGCTTTATCAGGGAAACACACACTTATAGATATTAAATATGCATTATATTACCATTTGAGGAACCCCAAAGATGACCACATTGGAGTACTCTGAAAAACTGACCTATGAAAAGAGTTTAATGTCACCATGGAATCAAAATGGACAGTTCGTGTTTTTATGGATAAAGCAGTATTTATTGCACAGTTTCACTTTCAATTGCACATTCACTCTTTTCTGATGATGTGTTTACCGGCACGAGGGCGGGACAACCTGTCACTCACATGAGATTAAGCAATAGCAAATCACAAAGATCCAATAAGTTGTGGACACCTAACTGGATGGACAAAATCAAGTCCCACCCTACTATTCTTTATTCAAGCAGCAGTTTCACTTATATTATGTCACAATAGGATACATCATGACCCTCAAGTGCCATGCTCCCTCCAAAGTCCCCATATGAAGGGCTCTGCCCTTCAGAATGTGTGAGGCATAGGGATGTTTGTTTAGATGACATTTTTAGCACATGCACTAATTTTTAGATCATATTGAGCTGTAGTTGCTTAATCAACTGAATAAAAATACAAAAGGAGATCCACATTTAGATTATAATTGGCCTGTTCTTACCTTCCAAAGGTCTGAAATATTAAAAGATGTGCTGCGATGAACACCTTCCCTCCAGGCTTTGTAACGGGAGTACCAGACCAGCCATGGGTTCAGCTCAAAGCCAACTGCCTTGAAGCCTCTTTTTGCTGCAGCGATAACCTACACCAAACCAGGAATAAGATTTTTAGGAGATATTGGGATAATGGTTCAACTATAAACAGGTTACTGTGATTAACTAACATCACATCAATGCTGTTATTTAGTTGAATGGTAATATTGATATACCACGGTACTGAATGGTAACGTTACTGTTTGTTGGTGCAAACTCCAAATCAAAAGATAGTCCGAATCAGGAAACTCACTATCCGTCCATCTCCGCTGCCGATATCCACCAGGGACCCTGATCTATTTTTCAAAACCTTTATAACGTTTTCAATTTGTGTCCTTGTTGCAGGTACGAATGGCAGACAAACTTTCCTCAATGCTGGTGCAATAAACGGCCCGGTGACTGCATACAGAGCGACCAATGACCCACCGACGACACAAGTTGCAATAATACCGAGTCGTTTTTTAAAAGTACCTTCACCCGCTAATCCCTGTTTATAAGTCTCTGAACGTAGACTTGAATCTGTGCCAAAGTCAGACATCCTGAAATGAACCCACTGAGTGACCTCCTTACTGAATGTCCAATGACAGCACGCAGCTTTTGACAACTGTGAGGTCAGATACGCAATGAGCTAAACATTTAAATAAATTAACAACGTTGGCCTGGAAATATACAGACTAGTATATATTATATAGATCTGTATACAACAACCACAGAACTTTTACAGACGATAGGCTCTGGGCTCAGGCATGAGCATCTGTGCATCTACTTATTTGTCCGACGACAGACTGGAGCGCCGTGGACATTAGTTCCACTCTCTGTGTCACTTCGATGGACACAAACTATGAATTCAAGAGATAATTAAAAAAAATGAGACATGCAGAAACCCAACAAGTTTTTGCTTAAAAACGTTCCACCTGTTAATTTACAGTCCTTTTCTATAGGTATTTTGAGTGGTGAAAGTTCCTCCGTTGCAATTACTTTTGTAGACCAGTGGGAGGCACTATTATGCGGCTCATTACTCATCACAACATCTTTTGGCGGCTGGTATTTTTTCAAAATTTAACCTTTAATAAATTTGTAATAAAACATCACTTATCACTAAATCTTATTTAAATGTCATTATGACGAGGATTACACATTTTTAGTAAATGCTACCAATAGGCGAGGAAAGTGGAGGCATGAAAAAAGAGCATTTTGTTCTACAGTACATGACATTTTATAATAAAATCAGACTGCATTAACAACTGTGCTTGTTTGTAATTTTATCAGTAATGTGATATGAGAATGAAAATTGGAGTATGAAGGGTAACAAAGTATAAAAGAAGCACAAATGTTCTCACACACAGGCATAAAAACAATGGATATACAAATGAAGTCAAAATTAAAACACAATTAAATTAAACTACACAGTTCAAGAGAGAAGCCTGTTACAGATAACAAAAAACAATGGTAAATTTAACCATAAAAGTAATGACAGGACTTTGTCATGTTTTAAATAATACCCGACCCAAACGAAACAGTATGAATCTTAAGTATTTACAAACATATGCAATGATCCTCTGTCCTAATATCATTTCCCGATACTAGGAGTAAAACAAAAGTGCATAACAGTCATCAAATTATATGGAATAGACAGCAAGCACACTGTTCTAAGCAAAACAGGGAAATAAAACTGACAGTAATACAGTTCAATGGTTTATTTAATGCATACAGTCATGTTTGGTGATTGATATTCCTTTATGGATGCAAAATGATGAAAATGGAGTGACTAGACAAAGAAATTTTGTCTGTCAACAAACAAAATGCTACAAATAAAACCAAGCCAAAAGACAAAAAAGAAACAATCTATCCAAAAGTTAGGCTGATGTGCATGGAAAACCATCAAAAGTCATTGGATATTGACCGATGCACAGTTCTGTCCATTGCAGCTCGCCCGTGGCTGGTGGTGGGCCCATCATAAAGTTCATCATCCAGGTCGCACTCTTCAGCCCCATCGTGCGAGTAGCTGTGCTTCATCACCAGAATATTCCTGCGGCCAGTAGGGGTGGCTTGCATAGGGAACTGGGGTTGTTCTGACTCCTCCATCTCTGAGAGAATGGCAGCAGCATCTCGCATGCTGAGGTCGCTGCGGCTGCCTCGAGTGCTGGACACCCCGGAGCCACAGTGGTGGCCGTGGATGCATTTGGAGGAGGTGCGCTGCAGTTTGGGGAAGTCCTCAGGTAACACCTCATCATCGGATGAGTTTGCTTGCCGTAACGTGCACAGCTCGTAGTGCGGGGGTTCAAAGGCCTCGTGAAGCAAGGTGGGGTCAAATTCATCCCTGCGGATTATGTACTTTTTCCGTGGCTGTTTTATTTGAATGATTATCGACACGGTGAGGAGGATAATCACCACTCCGCAGGTCACTCCAATAATGGTTACATTGGTATTGTCAAGGCTGTCCAGGATAGTGGCTTTTCTTTTCTCTGTATGAGAGGGGCATTAAAACTTTATGTGGTATAGTGTTTTGAATTTAGAAATTAATTAAATGACTAATGGTTAAATTAATATACACTAACATTCAAAAGCTCGGGGTCGGTAATATTTTTAAATGTTTTTGAAAGTTGTCTTTTATGCTCATCAAGGCTGCATCTATTTGATCAAAAGTACATTATAAACAGTAATATTATGAAATATTATTACAATTTATGGATGAAGTGGTGTAGCCTACTAAAAAAAGGAATAGTTCAATCATAAATGAAAGTGCTGTCATCATTTACCTGTATGACTTTCATTCTTTTGTGGAAAGCAAAAGTGTAAAAAAAATTTTTTTTTTTTTTTCATTCAATTTTGTTTTGGACCCCAATTGACTTTCATTGTATGGACAAAAACTGTTTTTCAAAATATTTTCTTTTATATTCCACATAAGAAAGATTGTCATATAGGTTTGGAATGACATGAGGGGGAGTAAATTATGACGTTTTCATTTTATTTGGACGAATATCCCTTAACTTTTTACTTAATAAGTGGATTTACATTAGCTTTGTAAATACATTTGCAAGTATTTAATTTCGGAATATGTGATTATATACCTTTGCAACCATTCTCATCCCAAGGATAGACACAGTTTTGGATACCATTGCACACCAATGTGTGGTTAATACACATGTTGCTATGGCAGAAGAATGCATCTCCTTCACATGGAGCTGAAGAGCAAAATGATAATTATAGAAACCAAATGAGACACTATCATATCATGCAGTTGAAACAGCTAAAGTGACTCAGTACAGCACTCATAATGTGTTAGTCCAAATATGCAGATAAAATAAGAGGTAAATCACAACTTTAATGCTAAAAAGCAAGCTATATGTGCTACTGAAATGTGTTAAGATAAAAAAAAAAACCTGCTTTAATGACTCACGCTCGTGGAAGGTGGTGAAGAGGATACGAAATCGGCTCCTGCGGCTGGTCTCATCGGCCCACATGCGAATCACACCTAATGAAGTCAGCAGCATCACATCATTGGCCACCGTGCTGCAGAATTTATTCTTCAGATGCTCCACCGAGCTGCTCCCATCATACACCGCCACAAAGTTACGCTTGCACTCGTTCGAGTTCTGCATCTCATAATCCAGGAAGCGCAAATAGATCTGTGCAGGAGACACATTTACAGTCATGCTCAAAACTTTACATACACATTTCAGAATCTGCAAAATGTTAATTATTCTTTTATTTAGTACTGTCTTGAATAAGATATTTTACATAAAATATGTTTACAGTCCAAGAGACGTCCAATTTTTTCTTATTTTATTTAAATATCAAATGTTTTCACATGTTTCCCGGATAACAAATTAAGTAAATTGATCTTTAAATTTAAAAAGTTTTCACCCCCTGGCTCTTAATGCATCGTGTTTCCTTTTGCAATAGTTGCGTATGAGTCCCTCAATTGTCCTCAGGGTGAACAGATGGATCTTAAAATCATACATTCACTGCTGGAAAGGGTTCAAATATGCAAAAGATGCAGAAAAACTGAAGAATTTGTAGGGCCTGGAGGATTGTTCTGAAAAAATCAGGCAGTTTAACTGCTCAGGATAAACAATGGACTCAAGAACAAGCATCACAAAATATTAAAAAAGTCATGGATCATCCAGTTAACGAGACACAGTATTAAGAATGAAGGGTATGTGAATTTTTGAACGAGGTCATTTGTATAAATTCAGCTATTTTTTTGGTTTTGTGGACTATATGTAAACATCTTTTATGTAAAATATCTTATTCAGGACAGTACTAAATAAAAAATAACATGCGTTTTTTATGATCCCTCTTCTTTGTTAAAATAATTAACATTTAGATTCTGCAAGGTGCATAAACTTTTGAGCATGACTGTATATTGACATTTGTTTGTTTTTATTTTATTTATATTTTTAATTAGACATAATGGAGAATAACAGGATATTATTGGAAAGAGAATGTGGAACAAGATAAACCCTATGGAAAAGACTAGCTTAGACCAACATGTTGTGTTTTAATTTAATTAAATACAGTTGTGAATAGAGGTTTACCTTAGAGCCAGGAGGAGCTCTTATGAACCACCTGCAGTCTACAGCCTCTGTCTGCAACGCTTTGCCCTCTTTCGCAACCATTACAGACTCCACAATGCCCTCTGGCCCGCTCATCTCAAACTCACAAACTACACCATGAAAATACAGCAATAAATCGTGAACTGGTTTTGATATGCAGAGGGTTAACTTAAAAAAAAAAAACACTTAACTTACTTGGAAGAGGTGGTGGAACTCCAAGGTCCTTGAAATCAGGATCTGCCAATATATACAGAGGAGAGTCGGGGATTAAGGATTTGAATAAGGCCTTGATCTGTTTACAAGGTGAAAATCACATGTGATTTCATATTCAAATAAGTAGCTTTACACAAAATATTGTCCTAAATATCAAAATGAGATGTTGTGAAATGAGTGTTGTAAAGACATTGTGTCATGCTGTTTATCTTCAAGAAACACTATTCTCCCCAATTATCTTTCTGGAAAAATTTGGTCAAGTTTTTGGAAGGAAAAATTTAGCAAGGAATGTCATGCTGGTTACGAAGCCTGGCAAGGACCAGCATGCAAAACAGTGTACATACACTACCGTCCAAAGGTATAAAATATTTTGTTTTGAACAACTGTTTTGACACTGAAGATTGGAGTAATGATTTAAAAAATTCAGCTTTGCCATCACCGGAATAAATTACTTACGTCACATTGTAATAATGTTTCACAAGATTACTGTTATTTTTTTTATTTTTTATTAAATAAATGCAGCCTTGGTGAGCTTACTTTTGTCAAAAACGGACCCCAAACCTTTGGACGGTAGGCTGCATTATTTCTTCCTCAGAACATGGGAACTATTTTAAAACAGATGTTATTTCATTTCCCTGATGGTTTCAAAGTCTAACACAGATAAATGAAACACATGGTCTACTTCTCTCCCTGACCTTGAAAAACTTCTATCCCAGCACAATCATTTATTTTCTTTTTGCCTAATAACTGAAACACGTAGGATTAGGGAATGAGAATGATGTCCAGAGGCTTGAGTCATGATTGTACGTGGATTAATAATCCCTGCACCAGACTCACACAGATTAGGCTGCACAGTGTGAGAAAGCAAAGTAATAAGATGTAGGTGTGTTTACAGAAGCCTGTTTGTATTTAATATATTTTTGCACAGTATTTCTTGCTTTAGTTAATAGGCTCTGGTCAGTTTATAATATAGATCAGTTTATAACTAGATCTAATCTATAATTTCCCAAAAACTCACTAGGATATTTCAGAGTCCTTTAGGGTTTCAATCTAAAAATCATTCAGGGATTCACCATAATCCTCTCGTGTTTTCTTACCTCTGGTACAGCTTGGCTAAGATTATTCTTATGATGATGTAACAGGATGCATGTATGTAGGTCTCTGATAAATCTATGATTTATGATGTGCATGATTGTATTTTACAGTATTCCAGATGTACATATAACCAAACTCATTGATTGTAAAACTAAAATAAGTTTGCCTTTTGTTAAAAAAAAGATTACTTTTTTTCTGGTTTCCGCAGTGTGTAGATGTCATAGTGTTTGGCTGTGATGCAGGGATTTGTGTTCCTTTATTTCAGGGCTCTCAAAATTCACAAGGCTCAGAACAAAAACGTTATTGCAGGTCCCCCTAGACCAGGACCTGTCACGGGTTCTCCCTCATGTCCCTGCTTCATTACTAATATGCTTACCATATGTTTCAGTTTAGGCCGCTGCGATTAACACTGGTGTAATCAGAATTTAAGTTTAGCCTAACATCACATAATTAGGGAGACCAGCCCAATTTAGTCAAGACGGACATCTTTCTCGAACCTCAGTCGAATATAGTCAAAAAACACTCTCATTTCAATTTTTACTTTGAATGATGTGACTATGAATTCATCTCATAAACTCTTACAAATAAAGACTCCTCATTGACATTGATGGTTCAAAGAAACTTCATCATCAATGAAACCTTTTTTATTGGACATTGCTCAAATGTTCTTCACACTAATAAAAAATGGTTCTTTTAAGAACGGTTCACTAAAAGGTTATTTGGGAGGGCATCACTGCAAAAAAACTTAATTTGAAATCTTTTGGAACCTTTATTTTTTTGTAGAGTGTAGATTTTCAATAGGATTTGGTGAAGCTGAAGTAGGAGGACAGAGCTCAGGACATGGAGCAGACTGAGTGTGCTCCTCTGAAGACAAGCTTTCATTAACTGGGATCAGAGAAATCACAAACCTCCCCCACTCAGCTGCTGCATGTGTGCCTGCACTACAAATGCAGGGCCATCAGACCTGAGCACTGAACACAGCATTTACCAAAACAAGTAGGATTCTTACTAAGAATAAGCCCCCAGTACTAAACCAACATTATAACTGTGTACTGTATGCGGTTTGTTTTGCAATAGATACAGCAGAGTCCAAAAGTCACAAAATCTGCTATTCAAAAGGTAATTTAAACCTTTAACATCCTGAAAAAAATATTTCAGATTTTACACTTCTTGAAGGTCGCTAATCAAAAAAATTACTTTGTGACATGGATCATATCACTCTTTGTACAGACGGTCAGATGTTCTTCTACTAAAGAACAAGATGCTCCTTGGTTCAATCTCAAATCATGATCTAGACAACATGATCTTCAGGTTTTACAAAAACTTGTATAAAGAAATAGATATATAATTGGTTGATGCATATACTCAGGCCTGGCACCATGGATATCCCTGTGCCCCCCTACCCCCACAACAACCCTCCCCGGCGCTGGACCAGATCCCCGGACCTGCATATAGGCTACTCATGACACAAACAGAACTCTTACCTTGGGAGAAATTGTACCGAGCTGAAAATCCAGTGGATTCTAGTTCACCATCTGCCACAAATTTTAACCAAAGGTATCGTCCACTGGACCTAACATAATTCGGGCTCTCTTGTCCACAGAAACGGCCGATGATAGGAGAAAAGCTGAAGGGTCCATCCCTGACTTCAATGTGGTCAAACTTACACTCCCACGATGGCTCAATAGCATACTTATCATCAAAATACAGGTCGATGCATTGCCTTGGAGAAGCTATGGCACAATTAAAACCTCTAGTTAGATATAGAAATATGACTCATTAACAATGGTCAAAATGTATGCTGAATAACCTTCAATTATGTATATGCATTCTCGGTCAGGAGGATATTTCTCAGGATAGTTAGGAGATGTAAAAATTCCTCCATCAGAATCTTTGACCCAAGAACCGCACGATCCCGCTGGTGTCACACCCGAGTTGTTTTCAACTGAAGAAACAAAGCATTAAGAAGTCTGCCATGAGATTAAAACTACTAAACAACTACAATGTGCATTGTTATAATCATTCAATCCTGATTTTGCACAAGATCACAAATTGCCCACTTAATATGTCATTGTTAATAAGAGATAATTACCTACAGCTTTCTTCGGTGGTGGTGCTGTTGGTGCTCCAGAAAATCCAAGATTGACCAGACTTGCAACGACTGCTAAAAAAAATAATAATGATCAGAGATAATGATGGTCAAGGATAGCTTGCTTCATCCTTACTAAGTTCTTAAATGTGCCACTATAACTCTAGTGTACAACATGTATACTGTCTTTGCATTTAATGTTTATACTGTGTAAGTGTTTTTGTTACTAAATCTTATCTATGTATCTATCTATCTGTTCGGATCAATACATGCATGACTTCCTTTAAGTTTAAGCCATATTCTTATATTTAATGTGTAATTCTTTTTGCAATTTGTTCTCAATAGGTTACTTGGTCGATAACAATAAATGAAACATAACATTTATGTTCGTTTTCATAGGATAACGGACTGTTTTGATATTTACTCACCAAGAAGCAGTTTTACCCGCGGCACCATGATTCTCCCCAAGGATTTCAACTTTGAATTCCATGAAATACGATTTGTAGTGGCGAAGCGAAGGATACATTTGAGATATAATATAACTTCAATATATAAAAGTCCGTCATTAGAAGAGGCTGCTTGAAGGACGCGACCCAAATTATGTGAGATTCATTGCAAAAAATTGTTGAAGCTATTCCCAGAACTCGCGGTGTAGAGTTGAAGACTGTTTGATGGAACAGGTTGAACACAAACACATCTGCGTAATAATCCGCCTCAGTGCACAGAAGACCTGCAGACATGAAGAGTGGATTAACGAGATCCCTTCTCTCATATGTGGACAGACTTGGCTAACAGCGTATTGAATAGGCTACCCTGCCTCAGATGAAGTTTGTCCAAGTAGGCTATTCTGCCCTACAAAGCAAAAAGGCAGTAACTACGCAGAGTGCAGAACAGAGAAAAATGACTTTAAAGTTATCCTGTCATCCAGCCTAAGTAGTTGTAGATAGATTATTGGACATGTGGCTGTTTTGTCACTTTGTATTAGCTTATTCTTTGTACATATCAATCCTCATATTTAATTTGATATTTTACCCCTATTTTGCAGTTACTGTATTCTTGCATTGTATTACTTACCAAAAATGTGGCACCCTACCAAGGAAAAAGGCAGTAACTACAGATTCTCCAAAAACAATTTTGCCAAAACTTGCTCTGGGTGTGTTAGACTGTATTTGAAATAATTGGAACCATTTGGAAAACATTTTTGTGTTGCGAAATAGTGTTGCGGAGCAGGCGTGTTACGGATACGTGGTGTACATTTTTAGTAATCAAAAATCATATCTAATTCATTGAAATCATGAAACTTTTATTATAAACTATTATTAAACTTATACAATATTTTATACTATACGAAATTCTAATATATTAATTACATTTATTTTAATCATATGAAATTAAACAAACATTTTTGGTCAAATAACATGCTGCACAATGAGCTTTAGCCTACTTTTATAATTAAAACATTGAAGAAAAATTGTGATTATTCCTTTAAAAAATAAGTTTTAATCTTAATTTATTTGTTTTAGTGTTAGAAGTTTTATTACATTGAGACATTTATAAATTCTACTGTACAACAGTAATATATTTCTGTCAAGTTAAACCGAACTTTTATTTTGACGGGTTGCCGTGAAGACCTTGAGTTTCTGTGTTTATGACATGACGATAGTTTTTCTCAAATGAAGCGGTTAAATGCTTACAAAGTGACTTTAAGAGCGGATCTAGATTGGTAGGGAACAATTAGGGAAAACACTGCATCTCAAACAAAATTTGTGTGAAGTTAGAAGGGTGAAATCGCAAATGTTAAAACCGTCCCGTGTGTTCACCATGGCAACAGTAACTACACTGCGCAGTAACACGGTGATTTTTTTGTGGGGTAAAACATAACAAGAATACAGTAATGGATGTTACTGTACTCTTGCTTTGTTTCACTAGGGCTTTTTGCAGTTACTGTACAAACGACTACCATTTTTCTCCAAAACGACACACATTTGAGATAAGATGTTTTGTCACATAACAAAGGATGCCTTGAATGTCATGAAAATGATAATAACTCATTTTTGACCAAAAATGCAGTTACTGCCTTTTTGCTTTGTAGGGCAGTATTGTTAACCAATGATTTGCTGATAAAAGTTGGCCTACTACTTTGAGCACTTTGAAATATGTTTGTTTGACTGTCGTGTGCCAAATGAAAATGTGAGTTTTGTCAAGTTCCTGCCTTTAGCAGCATATTAGATGCACCTAACGATAAGACTGTTCAAATAAACTAGATATAGTAATGTGGAGGAAAAAGTGAAAAATAAGATACTAATATCATGGTCCCAAATGCTTTCTAAACTGGCATTCTCTGTGGGACTGCTTTTCATTAGCATCTTGTAAACAAGAAATAATGGATGCTTCAGAACTGGGAAATACTGCAAAAGATCATGCTTCAGTCTAAATCTCTCATAATTTAGCTGGAAAGTAATTTAATTTGTCATAAGAACAAAACTATTAAAAATGAAATGGTATGGCACTAAAATTTGTTGTGTGAAAGACGATTAATAGATAATCTGCAGTAAATGTGCATCTAAGAATAGCCCATAATCACACTTTAACAGCATGTAAAACTGGTGCATACACACACCAACTGATTTAAAGCTGTAGTTACTGCAAAAGGTTACTCTAAGAAATATGTCTCATAAAAATGAATTAACAGTTCTGACCACTAAAGCATATTTTATTTCCATAAGGTTATGTGTGAAGTCTGAATACTAAAATGCATAGGCTTGAAATTTGAAACATAAGAGAAGTGAACATATTTAGGTTCAAAGACAAAAACAACCAGGATGTTTTAGTCATTATAAAGTGCTATAATCTAACTTTATTCTGGCTGCAGATATCTATTTAATATAGGCCTATATCATTTTCAGTAACCATTGAGAGTTGCTACTTTCATTTAATTGTTTTCTGTATTACTCAAGTAGTTGACATATAAAGTTGTCCTGTGGTGTTACATGCTACATGCTAATCATGCTAATCTAAGTCTAAACAGCATTTTGCTAATTTGTTTATAATTATTATGCATACAGCCTTTATGAGCTCATATGAATTGAGAGGCTATATGGAATAATTGTATATTCATTTGTGCACTACAAGACCAATGAAAAGGTGAAGGCAAAAATGGTGACCAGTCAGAGGATCTAAGATGTACAGTTTCTATTATACATATAGCCTATAGCTTTAAAACCATTGCTGGGTGCAATGCATTACTAATTAATTACAGCTATTGAATTATTGTCCCCTTAAAAGTAAAGTAAGGGATTACTCTTATTTTTTTCTGTGATTTAATTACAGTTACTTCTGATGTAGCCTAATTATTACTCATTAATTATAAATCATTAAATACTGTTTATAGATTATAAAACAACTCTATATCAAACAATAGTGGATTTAACATCAATATGCAACATCTAATAATGTAAAAAGTATGTATCCCTTTAAATACTTTGGTCAGTTATTTTTTTTCATATTATTTATTTGAAAATAAAATGTATTGAATTTAGATTTTTAATACAGCGACTTTTTTATAGTAGCTAACTTACCCAAAACTGGTTTTAACCTAAAATATTGATGTTGCTAAAAGAAAAAGCCAAATGGCCATGACTGCGGTCTTTTGCACGTTTATATTATGATTTAGGTTTATAGGATAGCCTACATCTTTCATTTGATTAACAGTCTCTGCATGTGTGAATTCAAATTTGAAGAGCTTAATACTTCGCTAGTTTTAATTTAATGTTTTAATATCATTTTACAACCACTGGATGGAGCAATAGCACATCATATTCTTTTTATGATATGAGTGTTATGTGTAGCTACATAAGTGTTATATGAGTGTTATGATAACACTCACAAACCAGTGTAGCCATTGTCATCTTACAGTGTTACATTGAAATGAATTTAGCCATAAATGCCGAGCAGACCTGTTAAAGTTAATAAAGTGGTATAATAAGACATTTGCTTTACAGTAAATTGGATATAGTAGCTTACTTTTAAGGAGATGTTTGGACTAGGCAAGCAATTCAACGCACAAATCCTCGTTTGCGATTTGTCGTAGTTTAGTAATACGGTTAGCCTAATTTTAATTATATGTGTAGTTTAGCTGTAATGTATCAGGTTTGGATTTGAACTTGATTGGAAATTAGTGCTCAATTTAAAAACTTAAGCACATGGTGAAATTTTAGGGCGTTGTTTTCAAGTAAGGCGTGCGCACGCTGTGTGTGAGTGTGGATGGAGAGAGAGAGAGAGAGAGAGAGAGGAGAGAGAGAGAGAGAGAGAGAGAGAGAGAGAGAGAGAGAGAGAGAGAGTTGCTGTCGTCTTCACTGATCTCCTAAGAGTGGCCGTTAGTATTTTTTGCTCAGAGGTCTTCCACAGTCATGTTGAGAGCCAGGGAACAGGGCTCTTTGGCCGTGCTGGCTTACACCCTTCTTGTGGGATGCGGCGTTGCGTTTTCCCTCGGACAGAATGAAACAGAACCGGTTGTTTTGGAAGGAAAATGTTTAGTGGTGTGTGACTCGAACCCGTCCGCCGAAGGAGGAGTGACCTCGTCGTTTGGGATATCTGTCCGGGCTGCTGGTGCTAAAGTGGCATTTTCTGCTGTCAGAGGAACTAACCACGAACCATCAGAAATGAGTAACAAGTCCATGACAATCTACTTTGATCAGGTCAGACCCTTTTTTCTCTTTTCTTTTTTTCCTTTTACGCATTTCTGTGAGTTAAGTTGGCTGTAACATTAACCCCCCCCCCCCCCCCCCCTCCCAAAAAAACAAAAAAACATTTTAACTAAGTGAACACACACCTCTCTGCAGGTACTAGTGAACATTGGAAATCATTTCGATCTTAAGGCGAGTGTATTTCAAGCTCCTCGTCGAGGCATTTACAGCTTCAGCTTTCACGTTGTGAAGGTCTACAACAGACAGACAATCCAGGCGAGTCTATGTTTACATTTGCTTCTTTTTACATCGGCTTTTGTTTATCATTGCTTATACCATGGTCTGGGTGAATACTCGATTCTGATTGGCTGCAGGGTGTCCGTTAAAAAGTGATAGAGGACACCTAGTAAAGAAGTTCTGGTGAAACTGCCTGTTTACCATTCGAAATTAATAAATAAATGCGCTGCCTACAACAGCTGTGAGTAACCATAGCAACAGGCAGTCCACACAGGGCGCGCGCTCGTTCAGGGTCCTGGGTTGTGCGATGATGCAATCGGCTGTTCTGGGACTAATACAACAATGAGCGACTTCGTTATTTCATCTTCAGTCTCTCACACTGCTCTCACGGACTGACGGAGCCCAGTAAGCCCGCAGACTGCTCTCGCATCGATGGCCTGTCACAGACATTATTTGACGGCTCTCCAGTCCAGCATCGGAGAGTCGACCTAACGTTACAGCGGTGCTTCGGAGGTTGTGGTTAGTGTAGACAAGTGTAACACATAGTGTTTTATGTGTAATAAAAAAAAAAAACTATGCCTTTTGTGTTTCATGAACTAAAAATGCATTTTTGAACCTGAAGGGTTCTACAAGCTGAGCGGACTATGAATATCTCCGGTTGCTAAATAAACCGTCAGGCAAGTTATTATTTGTAAAAACTAGAGATTTAGCCTAATTAAAATATAAACTAATGTTTTAAAATGTTTTATTTGGCAAGTGACCATGGTATAAGCGGGTTAATGCCCTTCGAGGTGTCCGTTGTAAGGTTTTAATGGACTTCGGCGGAGGCAACCGTCCTCCGCTGCGCGTCGGCCGGTTTACACCTCGCCGTCGTCCATTAAAACCTTACAACGGACACCTCGTCGGGCATTAACCCTTACATATATTAATTAGTAATTTCTGGCTATTGAAATGGCTGCTGGTATCGTTTCCAGTTTTACTAATAGGCTACATTTATTTGACACTAATACTCATTCTTTAATTTAATAGTTCCAGTTTTCTTATTACTAATTGAATATTATTTATTAGACACTTGTGTATTCCAATAGTAGGCTAACACTTACTAGAAAGATTTTAATTGAACTGTATAGTATCATTCTGACTAGTCATTTCATATGACAAAACAACAAATAAGCTAAGAAATGTTACTAGTACCATTAAGGATAGATACTTGTGTCTCATAAATATGTAATGTAGCCTACTGTATTAAATGACCACTTGCAAAGCTGGAATACATTTTAGTAACTCTTGTTAGTAACTAAGAAATAGTAAAATTGGAATAAGTATCAGCAACAATTGGAAGTCATTACTAGTCTAAAGGTAATATTTCAATTGGTAACTTCAAACCAGTAAAACAGAATAGTTTGTTTTTACTGTTGGAATAGTGACTAGTAGCAAAGGGAAAAAAGTACTAGGCTAGTGGCTTATTAAATTGAGACTAGCATCTACTGGAATAAGGACTATCTAACTAGTACTAATAAACAGTTTCAAGTGAAATTTAAATGATGGCTTTATATACCATATACAGTTTCCTTCTATGAAGTAAAGGTTAATCTGGCTTGTTGTAATGCATATGATCACATCTTGTGTTTCCATGCCATTAGGTCAATCTGATGCATAATGAATACCCAATAATATCTGCGTTTGCCGGGGATCAAGACGTGACCCGGGAGGCAGCGAGTAACAGTGTTCTTCTACACCTGGAGCGTGAAGACAGACTCTATCTCAAACTAGAGAGAGGGAACCTCATGGGCGGGTGGAAGTACTCCACATTCTCTGGCTTCCTTGTTTTCCCTCTCTGATTAAATATAGCCCACTTTAAATGGCCCAGACTGAAGACCAAGGGACATTTCCATATCTGCTTTCAAAAGTAAAGGTAGCAGAGAGAACATGGAATGCGTTCTAGTTTCATTTTATTTATTGTTAGGATCTGAAGAAATGTAATGAGTTTGTATGTTTGTGTGTGTGTTTAACTATTTGTGAGATTTAAAAGCAAGTAGGATAGTGTCAGTATTTGGACCAATTGATGTCTGCGTATTGCTTTGGAAAAGAGCGGTATGTTATTGTCAATGACATTTTTGCATTCAAGAGCATATTTTGCACGAATTGTGTTTTGTAATGTGCTCGTCATTGTATTTTTTTTGTATAGCCCTTATAAATTTGATGTTCAATATGAACGAAGTAAGTACAAAAACAGCTATTTCTCTTTAATCGTTGTTGTTTGGCTTAATGCATAGATAAGCAATGATATCTTGCATTTTATATTACTTGAATGTAAATATACCATATCATAAACAGAAGGAATGTATTCAAAAACTCATTTAGGACTTGAACGTTTTATTTTGCAAAAAGGCAATAAAGTCATTTAAGAAGGAAAGAAGAAATCAACGCTGTCCGTGGTGCTGAAAACAGATGTCCGTCAAAAACTGCAATCTTGTCCAGTACACATATGAATGATTTATTTAATTATTACGTAGAAACACGCAGTGCAACATTTATCCGTTACATTTGTTTTGAATACAAACAATACGTCACCATTAACAGCGTATACCTTCAATGGCTACCAGGTAACCAGGCTGATTAAGTCTATCAACGGGGCAGTTTTAGGAAGGATGAAAGCAACACCCACCTACAGAGATCAATATGTGCACAAACTAGAAAGATATAGACACCATGCAGTCAGAGTTGTTGTCTCTTTATTGAGGGCAGGGCAATGGCATAGCACGTGTTTCAAGATACTGTCTTACGCAACAGTGAACTTTAAAAATTTAACATTTATAGCTTTATATATATGGCTGGGAAATGGGATGGAAATTAGGTAATTTATTACCAAGGGCACAATTAAAATCTGTGAAGACAGCAATTTTTGGAGGTGAAATGCAAATGTGATGAGCTATGAGAATGATGTGGGCGTTAAGTGTTAAACTGTGAAATATTCCTTTCAAGAGTAGGGCTTAAAAAGATACTTGCATATATTTTCACTGATCAAGACCGTCACATTTTATTGTATCAGTTTATACAGAATGTTTCAAGGGGTAACGAGTGGTTATGTTAGTTAATAATTAAACATTTTATTTTATGTTTGACCTCATGATCAGACCGTGAACCTTTACAAAGTAAGAAAGAAAAAACAATTTCTCTCTCTTGTCTGTCTTGGAACTTGATTTGGCTTGGAAGTAAACATTGCCCAAAGGCTAAAAGCTGTCTAATGTCTCTATCTGACCTTTTCTTTTCATAAAGATGATTAAGAATGAAAGCATGACTCAACAGCACATGTCGCTGCTAGGTCACTAAACATGACTTTGGTTTTGGGGGACAAAATGCAGAAAATGTTTTTATGCATAATTCTTTCATTTGTCCTTTAAGGACATACATCTTGTTTCTAAAACATACTGAATTCTTATATATATATTATGTCTCACCCCCAACAGTCATGATTTAATTATTGTAATAATTATGTTGAATGAAATATCATGATTTCATAGACATGTGCACGCTTTACTCATGGCTTGTACTGTTGGGTGCTGAAGAATACTTTGACAACTTTATCATTCAAAAGTTTATGCTATCAATATCATAGACCTATGTTCAATTATGTGAACCAGAGCTAAGAAATGAAACTAATGGAAGAATAAGAAATCTGCAGTGGCTTAAAAATGCTCAATAAATCAAAACTGTTTTAGTTTCTAAAGTAGCCACCTGTTGTCTAGATTACAACTCTGGGCTTCTCTCAACCAACTCCCTGAGGTGCATCCTGGGATGCGTGTTAAGCAGTATTTGGCCTGGTAAGCTGGATACTTGTTGGCTGTTGCTCCAGCAACTGGTCCAACTCCATTTTATTTATTTTGTTAGCTTTGTAAAGAAGACAAAACTAATCTCAAGCATTTAAGCTCCTTGAAACACAATTTATAATGCAAAATAGAAATTCAATCCAAAATTTTGACCGTAGAACTGTCTACATACACTAACGTTTGGAGTCCACGATTTTTCAATGTACCGGTATCTGAAAGAAGTCTCTTATGCTCGCCAAGACTGCATTTATTGAATTAAAAAAATATTAAATACAAAATAAATACAAATTTACAATTTAAAATAACTGTGTTCTATTTTAAAATGTAATAGATTCCTATGATGGCAATGCTGATTTTTCAGTCTCATTACTCCAGTCTTCAGTGTCACATGATCCTTCAGAAATCATTATAAAATGCTAATTTGGTGCTCAAGAAACATTTTTTTCTTATTATGTTGAAACAGTTGTGTCACTTAATATTTTTGTGGAAACAGTGATGCATTTTTTTTTCAGGATTCTTTGATAAATAGAAAGTTCAAAATATTTTCAAAAGTTTTTACATTATGTCTTCACTATCACTTTTTGACAAATTTAATGCATCCTTGATGAATAAAAGTATTATTTCTTAAAAAAAAGTCTTACCTATTATTTTTGCTGCTCAAATGCAAATTGTCTGATTGTGTTTGCATTGATCTACTGAAATAGATTTGATCAGATGGTTTAGTGACAGACCAGAACCCATCAGGGAGTTTTGTATAAGGCCACAAACCAAAGGAATAACCTAGATGTGATGATAAGATGGGATCCTATAGTCCGGCAAATGTTTTTTACTTAATTTCTCCAATACAAAAAGCTTTAATAACAAAGTGCATGCATAGGATCATCCTAGATTGCTTCAGACCTTTGGCAGAAAGCATTATGCATTGAAGAGTCGTTGTCCTATGAAGAAAATTGCAGTGTTTTTTTGGACTGCAATCAATGATTTATTGACCAGATTTTACGCTTAACAGTTAAACGTGTTACCTCTCTTGTCTAGGGTGAGAAATCCTAAATGACCTACCAAGCAAATACAAATCAATTTTCAAGCTCTCCCTTTCTTCCTCTCTCTCACCATCAACAGGAGCATATTTCATGTCGCTGCATCTATCTTTGGGCTGTAATGTGTGTTAGTGTCCTCTGTCCCTGTTCAGATGGTAAAGGCACAGCCTCCTCATCTTTCCAGCATGAGTGCAACACGGGGCCTTTTGATGTCCGTACCCCTTGTGGGACGCATGCTGGGAGAGCCGGAGTGGCAAAGCACCGGTCCAATCTGTGACCAACTGACACATGGCATACGCAGCTCCATAATCAGCCCGGGCGCTGCAGACTCACGCCAAGCTGGCCTTTACAGGCATGAGGGACAGAAGCGTCTCCACGGCCATCTCTACCGGGCATTTAGCTGCATCAGGATATCAACTCTCAGCCTGCTGCTTCCTGTGCTGGAGCACGCATAGCCCAAGCAAGGTATTAGACAATTGGAATGGAACAAAATAGTTTGAGACACTAGATATTGTCTTTGAATCAGAATGATTTTACTGTAAAGATGATGACAAAATGAAAAGCATGCAACTCTGCTTGTAAGAGGCAGATATTGTGCTGATGGCACGATGCTTACAGTTGTAGTAATTAAAACATAATTAGGTGTTATGCTCCTCTGTGCCTCCATTACACCTGGAACACTACCATCAATCTTCATTACACCCTAACATTGCATTAACCCGCTGAATAAGCTACTGTACAGTACTGATGTTTCCCATATAACAGTGTTTTTACATATTATGCTGTAGGCCTATCATTTACTTATTTATACTTTTGTAAAAAAATAAATATATATATATATTTTAAATATACATTTATTTAAAGTTAAATATTAAACAATGCCACACACACACACACACACACACACACACACACACACACACACACACACACACACACACACACACACACACACACACACACACACACACACACACACACACACACACACCACACACACACACACACACACACACAAAAAAAAATTGGAATATTGGAATTCCAATTGGAATAACGTGCAAAAGTTATAATTTTGATTATTATTGCTTACAGCTTATGAAACCCCCTAATTCAAAATCTCAGAAAATTTGAATATTACATGAAATCAATAATAAAAAGGATTTCAAATACAGAAATACTGAAAAGTATAATCATGCATATGTATATAGTTGTGAAAATATATATATTCGAAATATATTAGTTTCACCTTTTAATTTGAATTACTGAAATACATCAACTGTTGGACAATATTCAAATTTTTCGAGTTTCACATATACAATTTGTATATACAGACAGTATATATATATATATAAATATGTGTGTGTGTGTGTGTGTGTGTGTGTGTGTGTGTGTGTGTGTGTGTGTGTGTGTGTGTGTGTGTGTGTTGTGTGTGTGTGTGTGTGTGTGTGTGTGTGTGTGTGTAAATAATTGTACAATGCAAATCCCAATAATTAAATATCTTTATGGAAAATAAATTATATTTTATTTTTTATATTATATTTAATAAATTAAATGTATATATTTTTAATAGTTTTAAAAAGAAAGTATTATTATTGTCAATAAATAAGCATCATAGGATTTTAAAATCATATAATTTTATATAATTTTAATTTAATTTAATGTATTAATAATAATAATAATAAACAAATACAATACTTTGAAATCCTCAAGAACCTTAATAAGGATTGTATAGGTAAAAAACAGTGTGTGAATATATCAATGTGTATCCTTTGTCCCTGTCCTGTGGCCCCAAACATATTCTCACTTTATGGGCTCTGAACAGGTTGTTTGAATGCAACAGTTCACTTTGCATGCTGGCTCCATCACAGACAATGGTTTATGGTGTCAAACTTGGCCAGAGCATATTGACATTACAGCATTCACTTTTCTGCATCTAAAGCATTTTTTCATACCCCATCTGCTGTGATTTTCAGGCCGCTTAACAGAGTATGGCTTATCATAAAATTTATGTCCAATCTGTTGAAAAAAGTTGGTCATAAATTTGCTCCGGTTTGAAATACATGGGACAGCAATTCTAGAAGAGTAATGTCCAACAATCAGTAATATTAGATTTTTTAAAATAGTCCTCAGAGGAGCACTTCAGTTTTGAATGCAAGTACAATACAAACAAAATTTGTCTAGAGTGTCTAGTTGGCTCAGTAATTCAGTTATTTTGTCAAATGCATTAAAGAGAATCTTAATAATCTCACAATCACCAGCACAAGAGTTTGAGCATTTATCCTCTGTTCTCAGAGCCTCCTGGTTGTCTTGTAAGCTGTAGACCGTGATGCCAACTGAGAAGCTGTCTCTAAAGGATGTCAGTGGCTGTATGTAAATAATAAATAAGGGCATCTGCTGGTTCCTGTTATGTACCCTTTACTTACTTCTCATTAAGTCAGTGAGCCTGAGAGAAGAGCGCACTCCTCACTTCTAGTTATTGTCTCAATGATGAGCACATGGTGTGCTGATGATGCATGAACAATCTCATAGTTGTGTATTTATGGTAACATTAAGGTTGGATATGTTAACATTATTATTACTCTCTTAAAAACACTGATTACATCATTCAGCGATTTTCTGATATCCAGCATCATCTACAGCAAAACTGTATCAATCTGCTCATCTGGATAACTGAAACCGGCACTATTTTCACATCTCATACTCACACTGCAGATTCACACTTCCTTTAAACTCGGATCTCTTTCATGCATCTCAGTTGTTGATTGTAAAGAAAATGATCTTAAAGGACATTTTAATAAGTAATAATACTAGTGTAGCGGTATTACAGTATTAATACACTGTAATATTGTTGCAGTGTTCATACATTGATTGTAATGGACTATTACAATGTGAGAAGTGACAGATATAGAGGTAAGAAGATACTATATATAAACGTAAAATTATCAAATAATTTAAACTCAAATCAAAATTTCGTGTCCATGTATTCATTAAGTATATTTTTATATTAGCGAGCTAATGTACAATCAGCTGGTCACTGACTACATTATCCATACTTAACATATTAACATGAACAATATGCATGCATGCTTTGAGTGTGTTGTTTAGCTATAATAGAAGTTGCGATAGTCTTTTCTTCCCCTGTGACGTATATTTGATTTAAATGGCTTCTCGTACAAGAGAAAATGTAGGGCGGGACTTGATTTTGTCCATCGGGAATTGATTGGATGAGTGCTTCTCAAACGGAAGGCTGCATCTAGCGAAGCTGTGTCTGTCATTCCTTCTGAGACAACGAACGCTAGAATGAGACGGTCTAGTATGCGGCACGGGCGTAATTTCCTATGGGGACAGGGGGGACATGCCCCCCCCCCCCCCCACTTTTCAAAATCCTGTTTGTGTCCCCCGCAATTTCAAATTCGTTTTGTTATGATTTCTAACTCAAAGCAATTAAGTCACCTGTTGTTTCTGTCGTTTCATTGCCGACTGTGCCGCACCCGCGATACCTGCTCATTATAACTTTCAGTGAGCTATTTTTAGAGTGTATGTACACTCGACGTTCCTGGACGTGGACGCGCATCGACACAGGCTCGGTCCTGCTCCTCCACGGCACTGTCAGCGATGAAAGGCCAGAAACAACAACAGGTGACTTTAAGCTCGCGTCATATGATCCTGCTCTTATTATTATTCATGTTTGTTCATTTATGCGCGACAATAAAGAGAACGCGCTGCTAGTGAATGTCCTCCTGACACACACAACGCACAGAAAGACGCGCGCCAGTATCGAGTTCTATTTCGCCGAACAAAAACACACATGTATGCCAAAATGTTCAATTTGTCGAGTATCCTCACAAGAATAGTCTTAAATGAGTTAAAGAAAATCTTAAATGGAATTGAAGAGTAGTGAGAGAATGAGATGCGTGAGATCCTGTCAGCATCGGCAGATCTTAAAGTGACAGCAGCCTCTAATTCTCTCTGTCAGTAAAGTTAACCAGAGAACAAAGGGAACAGAAAAAATACTAACTGCTCTTGATCTTGACTAAATAATGCTTGTAGCTTTAATAAGGATTAATCTATATTTAATTTATATTTATGCAGTGCGGACTGTTTGATAACCTTATTCAATTTCTGTAGCAGGGTTCCAGACTGCGACCAAATTGGTCGCATATGCGACCATTTTTTGAGAATGTGCGAGTTAAAATTTTATGTGGTCGCATTAGTGCGAGTGGACGCTCGCGCAACAGAACGCTGTTGTATCAGCAGCTGCAGTCCGTAATTTATGTTCAAAATGAACGAGTACATCATGAATCCATTTTCCAAACCGTGTATTTGACGTATCCTGATTCACTACGGTACGCCTAGAATAAGTGTTTATATTCTGACTATTTTATCCCGGGATCGGCTCGCCTCGCCTGCGGAGTTTCCAACGCTATCTCACGACCAATTCGTACGAATTTGTACGAGTGATTAAAATGTGGCTAATTCGAAACAATTCATACGAACTCACTCGTACGGATTCGTACGATTTGTCTAAACCCACGTGATGGGTAGGTTTAGGGGCGGGGTCAGGGGTAGGTCATTCGTATGGATTCATACGAATTTGGAATTCGTAAAATATGTACGATTTAGCAAAAATCCTACAAATTCGTACAAATTCGTACGAGTCAGGTCGTATGAATTGTTACGAATTAGCCACTCGTACAAATTCGTACGAATTGGTCGTGAGATCGGGTTGGAGTTTCCCAGTGCCTGCGTGACTCGCCATAGACATTAACGGAGAGAAGTAGCTCCGGCTACAATGTTCTTCCGCAAGACACATGCAGTTTATTTATTGACGAACGTGGACGTCACGCGCATTGCACACTGATGGTGAAACGCGCCAATTACGAATTCACGAATTAAAGGCATATAAAAATGAAAAGGTCTCACGAAACACCGTTCCCCTACGTCTCTCATCGGTTAGATGAGAGTAATCGCTCGACAGGAAAAGGAAAAGATTATAAAATCCAGAAGGTAAGGAGATTTCTGATTTTTGTTACAACTATAAACTTTGATAACGATAAATCTGTATCAGCGTGTTATAAAACTCTAATCTTTTAAAATGCAATGCATACATTTGAATGTTTAATGATTTTTAAAAGATAGAAAGATGATGCTGATAGAAAGATGATAACAGACAGACAGAAAGATAGATAGAATATGATTCAAATGTAAATAAATAGATTGTAGGCTATATAATTCAAATGTAAAATGCTTAAAATTACAGAATAAAATTACTGTCCAAAATCCATGAAAATCCTGAAATTTGGCAATGATAATTACCAAATATTACATGTGTTTTTATTATGTGTTAATATTACATATGATAAACTTTTATCATGTCTTGGAGTATCGCAATAATATTGTATCGTGAGTTCAGTATCGTGATATGTATCGAATTTTGACATGAGGGTATCGTTACACCCCTAGTTTTTATATAATATTACAGGTATTTATTCTGCAACCCAGAAAGCCTTTGCTAGCCTTGGTCCATTAAGACCACTATTCATAAGCATGCATTGATTAATCCCATGGCATGTAGCAAAAAAAAAAAAAAAAAAGGTGCGACCAAATCGTATGCTGGTGCGACCAACTGAGAAAGTTGGTAGCACCAGTGCAACCAGTGGAAAAGTTTGTCTGGAGCCCTGTGTAGGCCTATAATACCTGTTAGACAGGAAGGCACAGGTAAATATGACGTTCATTAGGGGTTTATGTAAGGTTTGTTTTAAGTTCACTTAAATTATAAGTTGTTATATTTTTTTGAAGCCTAATAAATGTTTAAAAAGGGGGGGGGGGGTCATTTTCATCGAGACATCAGTAGCTATATTAATATCAGTGATACTAGCCTTCATTCATAAACAGATGCCATTAAACAATTATTTTAAATATACTGTCTTTATGTTGTTTCTACATTACAGTGGAAATTGAGGCTCACATTATTTAAATTTTTATTTACACACAAAACATTAATGGCTAACATTTTGACTTTATAAAATTATTCTCTAAAGTTTTGGCGATCGGCCCCTATACAATATAGAATCTATATTGTATAGGGGCCGATCGCCAAAACATAGAACGTAAGACATATTTTTCTTATACATAGCCTACTATTATTTTTGGCAGAATTTATCATTATAATCAAATTATTTCCTCACTCATCACCATAGTCCCTAAATGTATGTACATCCAGGAAATGGGATTCAAATCGAAAACATTTTCTCGCATTTTGTGTCCCCCCCACTTCTCAAACCAAAGTTACGCCCTTGTCCCCCATGGTCACGACATGAAAATACTATTAAACTTACATTTTGGAAAAAATACTATTTTATTAAAGACCCCCTGTGGTAAAAATCCTGTTTTCAATGTTGTTTGTATATCTATGTGATGTTTTTAATATGCTTTAAGACAAACCATCTGCAAATTCATAGCCTAATATATATCAATATAACAGGTGAATTGTGTATATGATGTATATTACGATTTTATGGTGAACTGTATGCTTTTCTCCATTCATTGGTCTTAAGTTATACAAAGTATTTCTAAGGATGCTGATATCTAGAAGGCAGACTGAGATGGCGAACGGAAACATGGTTTGTGTAACTTTAGCTACACATTATAGCTGTTTGATAATCAAACAAAAAGCTAATCAGATTAATTACCTTTTTGTGTCCAACGTTGTAACGTTGTTTACTTCAGTTAAGTTGACCAAGTGGATCTCTGAGCTGGTGTGAGTGAGTGGAGGTCGGGCTCATTTGTATATTCATGTATCCGCGTAGCCTATATTACATGAAGCAAGGGTGTAGAGATACATTCAAGTTATATTAAGGCATGAAGAATTTTTTTCCCCAGGGAAAACGTTTAAATATGTAATTTTGGTGATCAAAGATGAGTTTTAAAGTAACACCAAGTAACTTTTCCTCTTCGGGTTTCCTCTTACAGACAAGGTAGAGTATGTTACATGATTTCATGAAAGGATGATGTATTGTGACATCAGAAACGAAGAAAAACGAAATAATGACTATTGTAGCGCTTGACATAAAGCAGTCGAATTTTGTAGTTCTTTTTGTGGTCGGGTTACTACCCGAAACCCGAAGTTACATAGTGCCAGTAAAAGCGATACAGACCCCGTCAGGCTATGGCAGAAGTGCCTTTCACCCTGTTACGACTTGATGAACCATAAGATTTTGGAAACATTATTTTAAGGTAAACAATGTTACATAGTGTTGCTTTAAGGGATAAAATTATTGACAACAGGGAGACTTTAAAAATCTTTATAATACCAGTAACTGGCTTCTTATTAATGCAATACAGTGAATGACAAGCGTCTGTGGTCACCAAAACAAAACATAGCATGCATTAATCTCCGAAAACATTATTTTTGTCTTACATTTTATAATGAACTCAGACAAGCTCAGTGCCAACTCGTTTTTCGTCATTACTTTTTCGTGAATTGGAATGTGAGCTTTGTGAGTGATTGAAGGATGCGAAGGATACACTCGATGCATATCCTTCAGAATGAGCTGAATGAAGGACGCGAAACTAAGGCCTTGTCCCAAATGGCACACTTCTTATGCACTTTCGTTCTTGTGGACTTACAATGATGTCCTCAAGACTTTAGGGTGTCCCATTTGTCATTTTAGGTTTCAGAAGGGTGCTCGTGAGCACCCCCTTTGCGGTCGATATGCACCCTCGATCCGCACTTTTGTCTAGCCCGCACTGAAGCGAGCTCCACAGTCAAAGCAGCATTACGTCACGAAAATGTGGACTTGTAAGAACACAGCAAAGTTTAGGGTGCCATTTGGGACAGGGCCTTAAGGCTGCCTTCCAAGGATCCTTCAAATTGAGACAGCCATCAGCGGCGATTGATGACGTGGCAGCAGAGAAATGCAGCCTTAGGCCCTGTCCAACATGGCACCCTTAACACTCAAAGTCTGCCAACGAGTCTGCACTTACATGATGGAACGCCACTTTGACTCTGGGGTAGAAGTCTGCTGAGGAGCTCACTTCAGTGATAAGATTACGAGGGCAGATGGATGTGTTTAAAATAATGATGTGGACACATAAATAATTGTATTTAATTAATGTAACAATAAATACTGTGGATGATCTATTTTGATTTCATGGTGACTTTAATGTTAATTTCTTCATATACTAAACATTTTACAAGTTGTACATTTTAACATTAGTTAATATAAAATTGACCAAGGATATTTATTAACTAATAAATGCTTTCAATTATTGTTAATTGTTAGTTCAAAACAAAGAAACTATCGACAATATTGTTAAGTCACCATCACCGGATTGTTTTAAACAGCTAAGTTGTTTTGTAATGCTATATTTTTGTGTTAATTGCAGCCTAATATTTATAGTGTTTTAATATGTCTTTTGAATTGCGTTAACCTCTACTTTAATTTAGGCCAGACTTAAGGAAGGATCTCCTATGTGGGTGAGACCTCAGCAGGGGATACATTCAATTAATGAAACCACACATTTATTCTTGCCGAGAAGTGTGAATCTCAAACACCAGCAAAAGTGGCAGCACCAAATTAATGTCTTTTTAAAGAAGGATGCTTTCACAACTTTGTCATGATCGATCATTTCAGACCTCTTCGTTTAATCACACACCACTGACTTAATTTATTAGCACTTTCATACATATTTAGCTTGATATTTTACATATATCTCCAAGATGAAAAGTATCTTGTTTCGTGAGAGATTACACATTTATATTTTATTTATTTATTGAGAGATCACATTCAAGTTGATCCCAAAGAGGCTACCTGCTGCACCAGCAATAAAAGACTGTTTAATGTGTAGTGCATTATGGATGGTGCACATTCTTATTTCATCAAAATCACAAGCAACCTGCTCCGCTATAATTCAGAGAAGGGCAGTTGCAGATTATGAAATATTTAAACCAAGCAATTTTCTAGCTGTTAAATAAGCATGCATCTATTTTAAAAAGAGAAAGAAATCAAAAGAATGAAAATGAGGGCTTTCAGGAGTTTGAAATAAAAATTAAAAATAAATAAATAGTTTGTTGCTATAGATTTCTCATCATGTACACTGGATATTGTAGTTTTTAATCTGGTTTCTCTAAAAAAAGGAAAAAACAAAAATTCACCTTAAGTCATAAAAATGTCAGTTATTGAAAGATTTGGACCTAAGTAAATTAATAGTGTCGTGCATGTATATATATACCTTTTTTCGCAGATGGAGATTCACTTTTCACAATTGTGCATCAGCTAAGTAATATATATATATATATATATATATATATATATATATATTACTTAGCTGATGCACAATTGTGAAAAGTGAATCTCCATCTGCGAAAAAAGGTTTACTAGTGAGATTTTTCCTGTAATCAGCATGTTTAATCAGATTAGGCATAGTTTTTAATGTGATTATGACCATTTAATGTTCCCCTCCTGTAAATTTTGAGAAAATTAGCAGCAAGCAAACCAGAGTGTTGTAGATGCTATCAAATGAGCAAGAATCCTCATGGGACACGATTGCACGATCCCACCAATAAGCTACTAAAACAGCTCACCTGAAACCAAAACACAGCTGGAAAACCACCTCTAAATCTTTGCAACCTATCTGATCTTCTCACATTTTATCTTAAGCCTAACTTAATTTGGTGCTAATGATTTAAAGTGTCATATCAGCTACACTAAGATGTATACTGAGAACAACAGGTGAATTCTGGGTTATATAAAGCCACATCTGGAAATGCCCTTAGGGTAATCTCATAGAATAATGAATCTTCAAGCGAGTGAGGTATGGTGCCGCGCAGTACTGTTTGTTTAAGCCACCCTTTTATGTGGAGACACATGGTGTGCTCAGAAAGAGGTCTTCTGGGGTTTCTGACAGATGGCATGGCTCACAGATAAAGACAGCGTCAATGTGACAAAAAGCTCAACTCCGCAGGTCTCTAGCAGAGATCCACTGTAAGGCTGCATATGCCTTTGTGATATTCTACAGGCTCAATGTTTGCTCTTTATGCACTTAGAGGCTGAATCTGAGATGTTGAGGTGTAGTGCATTAAAATGATGCAGATATGATGATCATATATCTAATAAATAAATATAATTCAAGAAGCAAAAAAGAGCAGTTCTTCTGTGCTAATGATCTAAAAAAAACTATATTTACAGGAATCATGAATGGACTATAGTTGTTTTTCTACAAAGGCTGAGGCTGAAGGTACTGCATAGGTTCAAATGAATAACAGGTGGTCTACAATATTTATTCAGTGTGAAACAACATTCCTAGGTGTCAGTCCAACTCAGATAACGTTTCCTCATCATCAAGCCAGGAGAGAAACGCCACCTCGGGCTATGGAAATGTGATTGGATTGTTTCATCTGTGACATTTTGCTCCTCTGTGAAATATTCAGATGTACTCATATACTTCAAACGACTCTTGGCCTTGCCAGTCAAACTCATGAGTTTTCCAGAGGAGACAGAATAAAACCTAATTTAGTGTTTAATCTCTAATGTAACATTTGAAGTTAACGAATATACCCTAATTTTGAGCAAATCAGCAGTGAACCGAAGAAGCATTCAGTCTTATCATGTGCCATTGCCATTAAATGAAACCAACAAAACAGACTGTGGAACAGATGATATTGTCAATAACGGGATGCGCGTACCAAGACCACATTATTTACAGCAGGTAGAGAGAAAAATGAGAATTATTGGTGGATGTTGTTGAGATGGTGGATGTTATAAGTGTTGGTGGATGCATGTCAGCAAGAGTTAAGTATAGTGGTTTGATGCTCAGATTATGTGAATGACATGTGTATGTATTTTCTGTTACCTCAGACTCAATAGACAAACATATCCAAAGTGGTAATTTTGATTAAAACATAGAAGGCATTTACACCGGTAAGTGGAGGGAAGAAAACTCTCAGAGGAGTCTGGTGTGAAATTCCAAAGAAACCAATTAAAACAGAAGGGAGGGAGTAATAAACAGAGCCAGAAATCCTTCTCCACCTGTAATAAAGCATCCTCCAGAGCCTTAACAGAATGGATTACTATAGGGTCACGGTGATGTAGGGGATTGACAAATCATGCATTGACAACATAATAGCCAACATGATGAAATGAGATAAAAATACTTTTAATAGCTTTCTAAGTGAATCCTTACTGACAATGGATGACAGTTGGTTGGGTTAAAGCAATATGCAAGGATGCTGGTTAAGATATTGAACGATTCATGTCTTTCTTGTTCAGAAGATATTACAGTGGCAACTAACTAAGCAACTAAACAACTAACTTATGCTTTCTCAAGTCCAGGCATGTAAAATATCACACCGGCTGAGCAACAATCACCTCCACCAGGGCAGATGTTGTCCTTTATTAAATGAATAGTGGACATATTTTACTTTGTTACCGTAGGCCTACTTAAGGAAAATTTTTCAAGTAGGACTATCTGCACTTTTGCTTTTTCTTCACTACATTCCAAAGCAAAATATCATACTTTTTACTCCACTACATTTTATACTTGCTTGTTTTTTTCCATGAAGAAATTGTCAACCACTGAGACACGATAGAGGTGTCCGATTCGTGAACGAGCCGATTCACGGTTCGTAAATTGCACTGTACGATTCATACGTAAATGGACTGTTTGTATCTGTTCTCGACATTAAAGTACCGCAAGAGCGATAGAGAGCAGAAGCTCCATAATGCTTTCGAATCACTCACGTGATACTTTAATGTCATGCACAGATCGGTCTGCGCATGACTGCTTTAAATCAAAAACACATAATATATTTGATTCAAATAGAGATCTGGTCAGAGCGAGTCACCAGTTCACGGTTGACAAGACTGACTGAAGGGGAGATCCTCAGAGCTTGAGTGCATTCCCAACTGATGGCGCAAAAAGCTAGTTACTAATGGCAAAATTTTAGGATTTATTATTGCAGGCCTAAATAAAAATTATATTTAGGTCACAACTTACAAAGATGGATCCTAGACATTTTTTTTTTTTTACAATTTAAAGGTACACAATTTCAATGGTCAATCGTGGAAGTATTCTGCATTTTTGTGTATCTGATTCTGATCTGATTCGCCTATTTAGGGCAACCAAATAAGCCAGAAAAGAATGGAGTTTATAAAATTGCAAAATAAGTAAACATTCATCAATCAGTACTTTTTACTTTTAACACTTCAGTACACTGAAACCGAAGTACTTTTGTACTTTTACTCAAGTAAAGTTAAAAAGAAGTACTTTTACAGGAGTAAGATTTTCTTCGTCCACCATAGGTCTTTTAAAGGCAGTGAAATGTACTATAAAAACGTAGTTAATTGTCTTACGGTTTTAAAAAAAAGCTGGCATTAGCAAAACGTTGCTTTGCTCATCTACATTACACCATATATGGTGACGGACAGAGATTGATTCTCCTACGGCGGCATCAAATTAAACGTTTTCATTACTATGAGCAGGTCAAAAAAAAAAATGAGATGGTTTGTCCAACTAAAACAAAATATTTTACTTAAATTGTCTCTGGAGTTTGAAGAGAACTGCTTCTCTGTGTTCAACATATCTTTCTGATGGAATGTGACGCTGTTTGCAAAAAGCATGTTTTGATTAAGCCAAAAGTTGTTGTAAGGGAGTTGTTGGCCCTGTGAGGTCTTTCACTTACTCAGCGGTTACAAACAAAAACATATAAAGTTGAATTATTCTGGCTCAAATTGCTTGGGAATAGTGTTGTTTTTGGCGGCCTGTTTTAATTTTAGTTTTAGTCTAGTCTTTGTGTCAAGCTGTCATTTTAGTTTTTATTAGTTTTAGTCACGTTCATACTCTTTTTAGTCTAGTCTAGTTTTAGTCGACGAAAACTGATGACATTTTAGTCTAGTTTTAGTCGAGGAAAACTGATGACATTTTAGTCTAGTTTTAGTCGACGAAAGACATAGTCTAGTTTTAGTCAATGAAAATTGTATTTTAGTCTTTTTAGTAATGCAATTCTATTTAAACCAGTCAATATGTATACCTAGTAGTAGACGAAACCAACATTTTCTTTTAGCCAAACCCATTTCAAAAAATCGTATCTTATTATTGTTAGTCTATCTTATTATATTATTGTTACCTTAATAGACTCAAGAATGCTATTCCAGACACAGAAGACGCTCTGATATGAATTTAGAACATATTTATTATTTTTACCAACCAAAAATGTTGCCTACACACGATGAAATTAAAGTTTTTCCAAATGTCATTTCTTCTTTTTCTCCCAAAGACGTATCCCTTTCTCTGTGTCAGACTTAACTGCGTTTGTTGTCGTTTATGCTAACGCCTGTTTCACACATAGCCTACTCCGTTTGCGGTGTGTATTTTTTCCCGCACCCATGTTAGGTTAGAGCGCTCACACCGCACGCGGGAGCGGTGCGTGCATAACAGCAGAGCAGAGATCTACACAGTAGCCTACCTCAACAACGCGATGGATGTAGGCTAGAAATATTTATTTGAAATAAAAAATAGAGAATAAATGTTGTGATTGTGGTATTACAGCCGTAGATCAGCTGCGCACTGCAAACGCAGCACATGTGAAAACACAATAGCACGAGCTGCTCCTGCATACACACCGCATACGCAGTACACACGGAGTATGTGTGAAACAGCCGTAACTCACGCAGCTGCATCTTCTAAATAATGCCGCGAATGGGGCTTGAGGATGTGATGTCGATCTGATGCAGCCCCTGAAGTGAAACACAGGAAACAGAAATGCTGCGTACCGGTAATAACGCAAGTAAACGAGACGAAATAACGTTAAATAACATTTCGTCTCGTCTCGTTTTGGTCAACGAAAATGAAGAAACATTTTAGCATAGTTTTTATTTTGTAAACCACATTTAGTCTCGTTTTTATTCGTCAACGATATTACATTATACATTTAATTATAGTCATCGTCACATGACCAGCATTTACGTTGCGTCTCGTCTCGTTTTCGTCACGTGAAAAAGGTTCGTTGACGACGATATTTCGTCATAATTTTCGTTGACGAAAGCAACACTACTTGGGAATAGTATTAATATAAATGAAGAAAGAAAAGGATAGGAAATTCTTAAAAATGTGTCAATGTGCTTGATAGAGAAAACAGTGCAAAGCCTCTTTGGCAACCAGTATTAAAGCCCACATGCTGCCCACTTTTATAAAATACCATTAATTCACAAACAAAAACAGTAAAAAACAGCACTGCAGCATCTCAATGGAGCACAACTGACCATCAATCTTAAAGGAGTAGTTCACTTTTAAAAAAACTTTTGCTGATAATTTACTCACCCCCATGTCATCCAAGATGTCCACGTCTTTCTTTCTTCAGTCGAAAAGAAATTAAGGTTTTTGATGAAAACATTCCAGGATTTTCTCCATATAATGGACATTGGGAGCCAAACGGTTCAAGGTCCAAATGACAGTTTCAGTGCAGCTTCAATTGGCTTTAATGATATCAGACGATGAATAAGGGTCTTATCTAGCGTAACCATCGCTCATTTAAAAAATAAATAAAAAAGTTTAAGTTTTTTAAGCACAAATGCTCGCCTTGCTCTGTTCTGTGATGAGCGTTCGTGACTGTCCTGTTCGAACTCGTTCATCAAAATTAACAAATCTTTTTTCGAGTCATGACTCGAAGGGTCCTAGATAAGACCCTTATTCATCGTCTGGTGTCGTTTAAAGCCCTTGAAGCTGCACTGAATCTGTCATTTGGACCTTGAACGTTTGGTTCCCATTGAAGTCCATTATATGGAGAAAATCCTGGAATGTTTTCATCAAAAACCTTAATTTCTTTTCGACTGAAGAAAGAAAGACGTGGACATCTTGGATGACATTGGGGTGAGTAAATTATCAGCAAAAGTTTTTTTAAAAGTGAACTACTCCTTTAACCCACCACATTTAATTCTGTTCTTAGTGAACCAAATAAGACAAATGTTGATCGCTGAATATTTCTAAAGATAGTCATGTCACACACACTTTAAGGATGATGATCAATGAAAAAAAAAATCTAGGAATCAAAGACAACATTTTTTATGAAACTCAGAAAGAAAGACTTGTTCCTAGAAATAACTTTAGTATTATTAGACATAAAAATGTAATGTATTTAGCAACTATCAAGACAAGGATTATATGCAAGTCAAGAAACTCAACAACGGCACAAATTCGCCACTATTTGTGCCATTCATTAACGAAAGAGGTGAAAGCAAAATTAACAGTGGGAATAAGTGGTGGGAGCCAAGAAAATCTGTATTAATAAATGTAAAACCTGTCATAAACACACTCACACACATACATATCATAGCATTAGCTCCTCTCTGCTTCTGTTAGAATGATTTTACTACCATAAATGACATTTTAAATTACAGATCAAGTACATTAGAAGGAATTGACAGAGCTTAACCATATAAAACTTTTATTTTGAACTGGAGAACAAGTTCAAGTTACAACATATCAGTAAGCAAATTATGTTCCCAAAAAGAGATGATTTTAAACTGTACCATTAACATAGTCCATAACAGGAAACCCTTCTGTTTTCAAACAATGTTCAGTTATTCTAATGAACACTTAAACAATGGACCAGATGCGTTTATAACGTAACTGCATGCCTGTTAAAAGATGACTGTTATAAAGAACAAATCATACAGTCCAAAATCAATTAGCTACAGCAAAGACGAATTTCAGCGAGGCACCTAACCTTGGCATCACATGTGCTAAAAAATGCAAAACAAAACAAGGTGTGGCAATATGATCTGACAAATATGAGCAGCTAATATAGCTTATTAGAGTAACTCCACAGAAGGGTAAGATCAATGTAGGGTGAGAGGACATCATTTGGCATATTGTATAGTACATTTTCCCTTTGAATAAGGTCATGACACAACAATGGCTAGTACAACAAAAATTTTGTGTTCAAAAAAGGGGCGAGGCGGAATGTAGTCTATGCATTCACAAACATGCGGCCATTATTAAGGCATCTATACCTCTGTGCATTGTTGCCAAGAATCTTTAAATGCCCTACAATAAGCTGGAGCTTGGAGTTGTGTGCTGATATTTCATAGTGTGGGATATGCAGAAAAATACTGGACTGTCTTTGACTGTAACAAAATCACATGCTACAGTAGAACATGCGAAAAAATGCTCCGACATTGAGATCCAAACACTCTAACAACATTCTGGCACTGCGTTTCTTCACAAACCACTGAATTATCTACTCTACCAGACCAACAAACATTTTTTCTTTCAACAAAACGTGTAATTGAATGGTAACAAAACTCTTGAAATGTTTGCGAAACCTGCTTCGGTGTGTTATCCAAAAAGTGCAAGTAGCAACCAAGTCAGGATTTACTGCATTTAGTAGTGCTTTTCCTGCAGGTAATCTTTCATTTTGTTCGGTAAAGGCAATTTCTGGATCAAATCTATCCGCGTGTACTGGCGAATAACAAAACGGCACAAGTACTGCATGGAACGCACTTGCATAAACCTCGAAACGGGATTGGTCAGTCTAACAGGGTAGGTGGCGGAACCCGGTAAGCGGGATCTGGAGTAGCAGAACGCTCCGTTCTCCGAATCCTTGACCGAATTATCAATGAGATCCACAATTGATACGTGGCCTTCAATGTCAGGCTGCTCATAGAAGCTGAAACTGCCGTTCGAGTGCTCAATCCGTGTGTGGAGCGTCTTACCCTGTGAGCGAAAGCTCAAGCTTAGGAGATATCGATCGTCGGAGCTGTCGCGGACTAAAAATGAACCGTCTGGAAGATTTGTCAGCTTTTCTTCTGCCTCCCATCTGGTGATGGGACCCCAATACCAACCCTGCTTGGCTAGCTTCTTCAGTTCAGCTGTGAGACTAGTAACCACCATGGGGCCGCTGTTCTGCACAGCATCATAGACCCGCTGCACCCCTGGAGCCGAGTTGGGGTCAAAGTTGAGATGTTGCATGACTCTCTCTGCAACCTGAGCGTGAGTACCACCAAACCGAGAGAAGCTTCTCTGGAGATAACTATCGGGCAATGGAGGTAGCATGGGGGAAAGAGGAGCTTCGAGTCTGGAGCCCTGCAGTAAGACATTTGCAGTGTTTAAAAAGAGCTGGTTCACCGATGAAGACTCCATGAAGATGTCTGGTGACAGGAGGTCCTGGACAATAGGCTCCTCATCAACATGAAGAGATCCTTCTGACTGCGGAACAACGTCCATGGGTGTGGGGCCATCTAAGCAAAAAGAGTGCGGACCTTCGTCGTCAGGATAGAGTACATCATCTAAAGGCATTGTGTACTGAATATAATCCTGAGCTGCAAGACCAATGACTACAGGCACATGTTCATCCATTTCAAGGTGCAAATCAGTATTCTGAGCACCAGAATGGTGGTCTGGCACACGTCTGGTGATTTTCAACGAATTGCTTGATTCTTCAAACTCTCTCTGAAGGTTTAGGATGTCTTGGCGCACACCATTGAAAGCCGGACTTGGATCTGAGGAGTTCATTAATGCCTTAACGTCCATTTTCACACACATGTCCTCTGAGTTCACTGGTCTGAGAGGCCACGGGGTGGGACTGTAATGATGACTATGAACGGATGTGGAGCGGGAGGAACGCTGGGATTTTATGTCACTTAGAGTAATGGGTGCTGAAGAGGAGGAGAAGGTATCATCATCTATAGAGCTTACAGATGGAGAACCACTCTTGACCTTTGGTTTCTGTTTCGCCGATAGTCTTCTTTTCAAGGTGCCCATGAGACCCTCGCTCTTAGATCGGACTTTGGATCTTTTTTCGTCCTCGTTATCCAGGTCGCTGCTGACGAAATCTTTGCTGTAGCATCCTCCAAACAGAGAGTCTTCAGCAGAGAAACTGGCTGCAAGGTCCGGCTGCGATACGGCATATTCGTTCTCTTCTTTGCCTTTAATGTTCAATGACTTTCTTATTGTTTTCAGACTGATCTTCTTCATTCTGAAAGATCCCCCTTAATGGTTTGGAGGGGGATTACACGTGATGTTCTTGGGATGAGGGAGATGATTGTGAACACTTACACATAGCTGATCACATAAGGTCCACAACTGCCATACCTACAGAGAGGATTGAAAAAGACAGAGAAAACTTCTATAAACATTAATTATATTTAGGATAAAAAGATGATCGCAATGTTATTTTCACAATGAGACTATAAAATCAATACACCTTTTTGCCTAGACTAGCTCATCTTGAGAGGTCCAAAAAAAGCACAAATATTCTGTCAAGTGTCTAATAAATTAATAAGTAATAATTAAATGAATATTAGACTACAATCAATAGTTGGTCTAAATGGTCACATTTTCATCTTTGGTTTGGGTTATGTCCAATTGTTAAGTTACATTTACACTACTGTTTAAAAGTTTGGAGTAAGTTCATTTTTTTAACTAATACTTTTTTCAGCAAGTAGGCTATGCATTCAAAGTAATTAAAATATTTTTTTCTTTTTTTACAAAAGTTTCTACAAAAATATTAAGCACCATTTAACAGTTTAACACACTAATAATAATAATAATAAAAATATAATTGATGTTTCTTGAGCACCAAATCAGCATATTAGAAAGATTTCTGAAGGATCATGTGATGTGACACTGAGGACTGAGGAATAATGGCTGCTGAAAATTCAGCTTTGCCGTCATATTAATAAATTATATTTAAAAAAATGTCACAATGTTACTGTTACTGTTTTTACTGTAGTTTGGTCATAAATGCAACCTTTGTGAGAATATTACAAATATTACAAGACATTACAAAAGCTTACACAAAACGTCTGAACGATAGTGTATTCTCACTTCAAAATAAATGACTTATTTAAATAGTTGAGTAATTATCTAAACAATAGATCAAATATATTACTTTAACTTCTAGATCGTTCCGTGTCAACTAAACCAGAGGACTCGGACTATAAATTTTGATTTAAAAAAAAATTCTGGTTAAAGAAATACGTAAATGAAGAATAAAGCCAAAATATTGTAATTTGTAGAAGGGGGGTCAAAATGACCATTTTCACCTGAGCACTCAGAGAGGTGTGTTTTATGCAATTGTTTTGATAGAGGGAAATAAGATACATTTCTAGTTTCAACGTTATTTATTATTTACAACATTCCTCATTAAATGCAAAAAGTATCAGCTGTATGCAAAGTGAACCATTTGGTTTTCGACCAATGAAAATGGGGAAACAAATCAACAAATTGAAAATTGAGCCACACTGAGATCCCCTTATCTATGGGATTGAACCATAGAGCCTTAAAAATGAAGATTTCAAAAGAAAGGTTTGTTAAAGTAACACCAAGTAACTTTTCCTCTTCGGTCGCCCTACTGGTTGGAAACGAAATTGTCCATTGCCGCTGTCGTAAATAATTCAACATGACATCATGACTTTTGCGTAAACATACATGCCACTTTCAAGTCAAGTTGCGTGTTATCTATACGCATTTTGAGCTATCCGTGTGTATGCCTACGCCGTTAAATGTTCGAGTGATTGCCGCGTGTATGTACACGCCGTTAAATGTCCGAGCGAAACGAAGAAAAACCTAGATCTACATCTGGCGAGCGATATTTTTTGTCCTAGGATGGTAGGGGAACACTTATTATTGGTATTAACCCCAGTGACGGGTAGGTTTAGGGACGGCGTTGGGGTAGGTCATATATTTATACAGTAATGTAACGTTAATTCAACGGCGTGACTGAATATCAGCAAAAATGAATAAAGAATTGTTCAACACGATTACCAGTCTTTCTAATAGAAGCTGCACACATAATTATGAGTTTAATCTAAATACTGCACAATAGATTTAGATGGAGTACAGCACAGAAGGACATGTTAACTTCACGAAAGCATTTCAAATCATCTACCCAAATAGATAACATGGAAGTAACATGCATGTTAAGAGGTTACAAGGGGTTTTAATTCATGTTGACTTTAAGGACTATTTGTTTAATAGATGAGCACAGATTTAGTAGAGATTCACCAGATTAACTCAATATAACTAAAACCATATTGCACAGCAAACAGCGCTTTAATCTAGGCAAATGTCTTGTTATTAAGGAAGGCTGACGTTCAAAAAACACTGACATTATTTTATAGTAGGTTAAGTATATTTAAGTCTGATTGATGTCTGTCTGACAGGGATTAAATCTAGTATGTAAAGTGAACAAAGTGATTAAACAGTTGATAAAAGATCTATAATATGAATTTGTCAGCCTGTCAACAAGTTATACATTTCAAAGTTAAAAAGAAAACACTTCTTGAATTCATAAATATGAGCAAGCTAACGCTTTAAGTGCAGTTAGCACTCAGGCTAACCTGTACAGGCCCTGTATAATAAATATCACTTCTATATCATGCTACAACACTAGCCATCAATATTTAAACACATATATATTAACTATACATTACCTGATGTTCCTTGAATACACTGTCAACTAACAGGAGTGGTCATATCAGTGTCCGGAGAGTTATGAAATCACATAAGAGACATATTACTTCACGGCTAGCTGATACCTGCACTTACAAAAACAGCCCCAAAACGAACTCAATTTTCACAGAGACGATTAATAATGGGCAGTTTATGACCGCGTTTTGCGATAAAGTGACACCTTACGCTGTGGACTTTTTGAATTGTGCCTATTTTCGGCGTTTGAAACTTTTCTCTAGCTAGCTGCCGTTTCTCCATGTAATGTCTCTTTCCTCTGCCCTCTTTGTTTGCTGTTGCATCATGGGAGTGAATGTGAAAGAGGGGAGGAGATCTTTGATGCTCGGTCGCAACACCAGTCTACTTGGTGAGCACAAGAAACCACATAAATATTATTTAAATAACAAAATCATATTTTTGTAACGTTACGTTTTGCTTTTTTTGGTGAATATTTTTTTTTACTGTTTGAACCTCAATGAAAAGGCACTTTAATAACAACCTTTAGTTCCTTCCAACATGCTGACAAGTTACTCTTGAGTACACACTTAGTAGCCTACACACTTTAAAGTTTCAGGAGTGACTGGCATTTTAATGCGGGCGTGAGTCCCCTAATATTATCGTTCCATGGAACACTCACTCACGAAACTGCGATGACTAACACCGTGGTAACCATAGCGACGTTCTAGCGTAATAATAATATGTTGCAAATAATGTTCAGTTTTTAGCACAGTCCGATCGTTTAGCTTCCTCATATGGGCCATGTCATCAGGACAGGAGCCATCGGTATTAATTTAGTTTAGCCTGTAGTAGCCTATTTGACTCTTAAAGTGACAGTAGCCGTTGACTTGCATTTTATGGTTTCAGCTTAAAAAAAACACACACTTGTTTACATTGTATTCAGTTCATGTAGGCCTATCATTGAATGGAATAATTAAATGCATGCTTAGAGCATGTAAACATCACATCCTTTTGATTTTCCCATCAAAAATGTCCTGAATCCTTCACATAAAAATCAGTCTACATGCTTTCATAGACAAGTTAAGACAACCTATAGGAAGTTGGAGGATATCTCATTTTTTAAGTTTAGCCTGTAGCCTATGTTTATTTGACTCTTAAAGTGACAGTAGCCGTTGACTTGCATTTTATGGTTTCAGCTAAAAAAAAAAACACTTAACTTCTTTACATTTTGTATAAGCATTCAGTTCATGTTGGCCTATCAGTGAATGGAATCATTAAATGCATGCTTGGGAGAGCATGTAAACATCACATCCTTTTGATTTTCCCATCAAAAATGTCCTAAATCCTTCACATAAAAATCAATCTACAGGCTTTCATAGACAAGTTAAGACAACCTAGGAAGTTGGGGGATATCTCATTTTTTAAGTTTCTTTTTAAGCTATTCACACATTGCAAAACAGAACAAAAGCGAGGCTAATAAATGAAAATGCTTACATATAGCCCTTTTAAATGAACAGTATATTTTTTCCTGGGTGATGATAACAATAATGCCAAATTGTGTGTGAGTGTGAATTTGTCCCAGCACTCTCAGTGCAGTGGTTGTATTACCAAATCAAATGTGTCTGTGTGAAGTGGACCCTGCAAATGAGCGGGAATAACGCTAGGAACATGGATGGATGGATAATGGTGGAAATCTTTTTTTTCTCTATTTGAGATTTCAAGACTGTTCATATATAAACAAAAATTAACACATTCCAAATTGTTTACTGGTGTAGGCTATATAGTGTGACAAATAGCCCTACAAAGTTTAGTCTTGATTATGGAAGAAGGCAAAATGCTTTCATCATTACAGGGATTCAATTATTTTTCAGCTGCTAAAGTCGGCATGAAACAGAAGTTGTAATTGTCTTTTTCCCCTATTGTGAAGCTATATAGCTATACTAGTGAAACGGCTTTTGCATGAGAAAAATGTTGGGCGGGATTAGATTTAGGGAAGTTCGGTGTTTCTGACTACATGGAGGTAGATCTGAATTTTGCTATCATGGAGTATTTGCTATTTAGTCCCACCCTCCGCCGAGACTTCATGTCATGAAGAGAACAGATGCCGTTTTAAAGGGGAGAGAAGGTTAACGTTTTTAAATAAAGATTACGAGGGCATATGATTTTTTAAAAATAATGATGTAGCCTACATCATGGATGAATCATTTATAATAATCACTACAACTGCATCAGTAAAAAACTAAGAATTCAAAAAAAAAATCACAAAAAAGACTTAATGAGATACATTTTTTTGTGACACTATTGTGATCATAATTGGAGAGCTGTTATTTATTTATTGTACAATTTTAAACAACAAAATATAGATATTCTCAGGGTTACTTTTATTGGGAACAGATTTAATATATCAAACCTTTTTTGATCCTTTGTATGCCGCTATGTGGTACTGCTTTTAAGAGACCCAGGAAAAGCAAACCAGTCTTTTTAACTGCTGCTCACAGAAAAAAAAAAAAAACTTTTGCTGTGCTTTTGCACATCAGACTTTTAGATGATTCAAGTGTGGTCTAATTAGTGTCAGTAATATTTTAAAGAGGGCGCCTATGCATGCCAAGGCCAGGCTAATTGATGTCATACTCTTTCTCTGTGTTGTTTTTTCCGCCCTGTTTAACTGACAGAGCTGTGGGCTGTTGTGGTCAGGTGTACTGAAAGCTACAACAAGGAGACAGATACTCTGCAGAGGGATAATTAGATTCAGTGATAAGGGTTAAACAAACACCTCTCTCACAGACATCGCAACGGGTGCTCTTACTGTAATGCATTTTAGAGAAAATGACGTCTACTTTGAACATTGTTTTAAAAAACATTTTATTTAGTATTATTATTTATGCAATAAATCCCTGCATTTGTTAGTACAGAAACACGGATGATGTCATTTGACAGGATATTGCAATTTTTTCCCAAATTTCCCAAAGCACCCCCCTCCCCCCCCCAAAAAACTGTATTTTGATCCTCCGCTCAATAAAGCTTAGTTTTCACTAATTAAATGAATTGATGTATGTAAACAAACAGTTTGGCCATTCAGAATTAGAGCTACGTTGTTGTCTTTATGTCAAACGAATCTCTCCAGTAGTTTTGAACAGTGACGTGACAAATACCGCCACGACAGCTCGCATTACTTTCCCCTGATAGCATTAACTGCCTCAGACTCAATGTCATCTGACATGTTTTCATGCCTCGATTGGCGGCGAGGCCAGATGGAAAACATGAGCAAGAGTGATTGACGTGCTCGCGAGGGTCGAAGGTCACATTAAGCAGTCATGACGGGCCATCCTTCAGCAGGTGCACGCAGAGGGCTGGTGAGCAGCAGGACAATGAGTTTGATTGGGGGCGATGGAGCCCAGTGTGAGGGGACGTGTGATGACTCACCCAACAGGCTGTTCTCATTCACTGCAGAAGTCTTCCCTGTGTGATGGAGTGATGTGAATGATGGATCGCAAATCAGGGCTGATTGTCGACATAAGGCTTTATTTCGTTCTTCAACGGGGAGAGCTGACCCGAGTCTCCTTTACAGCTCAAGCGGCACGCGTTAGCACAGGACATTAACATCGGAGGAAAAGAGCTTTGACTCCAGTTTGAGAGGTGCTAAAATATTAGATTCCTTTACTGAATCAACACTGAACTGACTTGAGCTGAATAATGACACTATTATCTTCTGTGGAGCTGCTTTATATTTGAATTGAGTTCACTATAAAATGAACTTTGCAACACTGACGCTGTATTTGAACTACATTGAATCAACTAAATTGAGCTGAGCTGAATAATGACACTTTTGTCTTTTTATAGCTGCTTTACAGCTGAAATTGCATTCGTTTCATAATTGAAGAACTTTGCAACATTTAATACTGTTGATTTTTTTTTATGATTGTAAGCTGATTTGAAACTGTATTGTAATGTGCTAAATAAATAAATGTGACTTGACTTTACATCTTTTGGAGACAGAAATACTTGTGGATTGCTTGCGGAAAATAACAACAATGAATCATAAAATAAACCAGTGCTTGTGAAAACTTAGGCCTACTGCAAAACAAATATATGATATTCCTGTAAATTCCACAGAATTTTTATTGTTTAATAACAATAGACTGACTACTTTAGAGGATATTTTGGTAACCAAATAGCCTGTTTGGTCTATTGGTTCTCTTCAAGTGATTAAGTAAGCTGAAGCGCATTTCAAATAATAGGACTGAGAGCACTTGTGCCGCAGCTATTGTCATTTGATTAAACATCATCTACTAAAGGACAATAAGGCTTTACAAGCAAACAAAGCAGAACAACATTGTAAACAAATGCAAAGTGGTCTTGGTTGGTTTAACTAACAGCATGTAAGAAGCAGAACACATTTCGATCTCTCACCCAGACACGTCCCATTAAATATTTATACTCAAACTCACTGTTTGATATGTCTCTCCATTGCTAGCTTTGCTTTTTTCTCATTTTCCACTTTGTCTGCAAGTGAAAATAATGCTGAAATTAAGATTTCTCTGGTACCCCTCATTATCTGCACCAGACACCGGTATCTCAAACGCTTCCTACAGCTGTACCTCTGCTATTTTATTCATACTGACACAACGCTTTAGGCTACAGTTGAAAGTAACTAACATCAGCAGGAATGGACAAGCTTCATTTTCATATAGCTTCCTGTACCGGTTCCAGGGTTTGTTTGTTGTTTTGCCCCCCTTGTGTATCCGTTTCCTCCTGACTGGCACTGTTACCCTGGGGCCTGTCTGTTTGTGATATTAAAATATCTAGGGAAAGGGGGATGCTGCCATCAAGAGGTGTGATAGCATCTCCGTGGAGGAATTAAATATTTAAGCTGCGTAGCTGTTATGCACTGCTGTGAGACCGAAGCGCTTTTGCAAACTGCACAGTTTTATGCGAAGAATGTGCTATGTTTGTGCTAATGCAAACTGTGTGGGCTAATAAAACGTATATCACATTTGTTAGTCATCTATAAATATCACACAGTCAGTATCTTTCCGACATAACTTTACTCTAATGTCACAATGACAAACTTGTTTAGCAAACTTTAATTAATTTTTATATAATGAAATCAGGATTTCTGTCACGATATACAGGATTTTTTTTTTATTCTTTAAAGTTTTGACAAATAAACATTAAAAAATTATATATATATGGAGCCTGTCATTACAGGCATTGAGGCATTGATCATTGCAGTGTTTTTGATGATTACTTTGTAAAAAGTTAATAGTAATAGTGCAATGTTTCTGAAGAAATCAGTCCCTCAAATGTCTAAGATTGTATCACAGCAAATTAAATTAAATGATTAAATATATAATCATAGAACATTACTATAGATATTTACTGCAAAAATATGTGTGTACATTAATATTAAAAATATAAATATTTTTAACACCCATTTCACAGTGTCCACGCAATGTTCAAATATATGCCACTGAACAGTTGTCTATTGCTGTCTTTAAAGAATATTTTTATGCTGCTTCTTGAATGAAATTATCTTTTTTTAAGATCTATAAATAATTAATAAACAAAGGATTCATTAATAAACAATTCAATTAAGGTAACATCAACGTACATATCCACGTCAATATGTATTTGCGGATTTCCACTACGGACGGAGCCTACGCCAAATAATTTTATAAAATTGCTTGCTGGGCTGTCAATAAATTAATGCTTTGTTGCATCATTCTATCTCCTGAGTCTTTCTGGTAGAACTGCCATTAGTTCAGGTGGTTACAGACAGGAAAACATGTCAATCACCACTGAGGGACTCCTGCCAGACATTTGGGTTTAATAGGCACACTGGTGCATTGCCATCCACGAATGCAAAAATCAGGTAGTGAGTAAATAATCACAAGTCATATGTGATTATTTTGGCTGTATTTAATGGACTGTTTGTGTATGCAAACCTCAAGATTTTTTATATCTTCAATAGCTGGCCTAGAATTGATTTACCTAATATGATATAGTGGACTAAGCAAACTAGCACAAATAAGAACTGAGACACTGCATCTATGCTTGAGAGATGACGAAGAGGGGAGTCATTTTAGACTTAAATCAATATGTTTTCTTGTTGGAAAATTTAGGAAATGCATTTGCATCGAAAGGTATGCAAAAATATCATCAGCAGCACCCACGATGAATATATTTTGGAGCTGAACGAGTAGCTCAGCTGCACATCTGAGGTGCCACAGTGGGTCTATGAGGCCATATGCGTCCAGTCTTTTGAAATGGGGTTTATTTTCTTTCTGCTTAGATTAACCCCATTGGTTCCCTGTGGCCTACACTCACAGTTCTGCTGCATTTGCTCTTTCTTTGATTATCAGGAAGAAAGCAGTATATATTGTGCCAAACTTCCCTGAAGCGAAACGAAATTTGGCTTCTTCCACACAGACCAGCTTTGACTGTGCCCCCAGTGTCCCCTTATAAAGGGTTCCCTTGTTATCCAAGACTTTGATGAGACTAAATTTAAAGGTTGAATACAGGACAAAAAAAAAAAAAAGAGAACATAATGTTTCGTCAAGCGTAGGTAGACCTGACAAATTGAGCACTTTCATTACATTCCTTTGTGGAACAAGCATGAGTGAATGCAGAACAGGTTATGACTGTTCTCTTTGGCTTTATAATATGAAACACGCTGCAATAGATATCCGTTGCAAGGTTTCTTTTATGAAATGATGTGTAAGTTTGAACATTTCTGTAGTGCAGTCACGGTCGGCTTATAAAATATACTTGTGGGATTGAGATGGAATAGTTCCAAACCACCCGGTGGGTTTCCTTGCGATAATGAATTATCACATCTGTAGAACAATAGGATGTTTGTGCTTAAGGCTAATTGAAATAAAAATGGCAATGACAACAGGAGTAAATAAAGTCAAAGAGTCCAGTAGAGGGCAGTGTTGCTTTTAAACAGCGGTTGGGAAGCAACAAAGGCAATACTAATGCGTCCATATGGGGAATGCTGACAGACCATCAGGAGTTTTGCTCAATTTTTGGTGGCCACATTATAAAAAAACAAAACAAAAAACACATTAATAGATTAGGCGAACAGGTAGTTTGTGCTTGTATATGACATATATTTCGTCATATGTTTTCAATTGTAGCGTGAACATGTTAATGTTACATGAAACAAGCACACTGGAGACCAAAAACTAATCTGAGTCACAAACATGTCAGCATCGTATGTCCAAAACGCATAAAAATAGTAGTGAGAAGCACTTTACATATAAATCAGAATTTTATTGAATTATTTCTGTTCCAGGTATATCTTGACCTAATTATACTCGGTCAACTTAATACAAAATAAACAATTTCAGGTTATATTAACTGGGAATGGATAAAGCATGCTTTTATATTAATTAAAATATGAAGACTGGACTGGAATGATGCCCTCGGTATGTTGTCTTAAACTCTAAGAGGAACAGATCAGAAGATACAATCATTTTTAAAACTGATTTTTACTGGTGTTCCTGTTGGTTGCGTGCCATGCTTTGATGCCTTGACTGCTTCACCTCCATCAGATCAAAACAAAGCTACTATTTTACACTCACCCACTGTCCACAATGGTTTATGTGTGAACATGAGAAAAAAAAGGGTGAAATCAAATACCTCCTCCAAACAGAAAAAAGGTCAGAGATGACGTGGAGAGTGAGGATTAGCGCGTCTCTTGACCGTATCATTAAGCAGTCCAATTCTATAAGCAGCACCTCTCGCTGTTTACACTTGGCGAAAGAAACCCCACCACCCATATAAACACCACGACTTGGATGAAATCATGTCATCGCATGTGTAGGCTACACACTGCACAGTGCACTTATGTAAGTACTGCACACATCCACAGCAAAAAGTTTGTTTTCTGAAATGGTTAGTAAATCTTCTGCTGTAGAATAATTGATAGTGTGGTTTGAAATGCTTCCTTGCATATAAAATCTATAATGTTTGCCAGTGGTTTAGGACCTCGAGAAACCTGTGTGCCAGTGATTTTATAGGCAGTTTGACTTTAGGATAATTTTCTATAGGATATTGTGGATGTTTCTACCTCAGAGTAAAAGAAAAAAAGGTTATTGTGATGAGTTTAAAATGAGAAAGAAAGTCACATTGTGGATATAAATTCATAATTGTGATATACATCATAATTTATGAGATATACAGTCATAATTGTGAGATAAAAAGCCATAACTATATGAGATTTGTGAGACAATTGTGAACTAGTCAGAATTGTGAGATGTAACAATACATTGTTAGTTATAAAGTCACAGTTGCAATATGTAAATGAGTAATTGTGAGAAATATATACTCATATTGTTGGATATAAAGTCACAATTGTTAGATTCAAATTCATAATTGTGAGATATAAAGTCACAATTGTGAGATATAAAGTCACAATTGTTGTGAGATATAAATTAGTAATTGTGACACACACACACACACACACACACACACACACACACACACACACACACACACACACACACACACACACACACACACACACAGTCACGTTGATATAAAGTCACAATTATGAGACAAAGTCATACTATGAGATGTAAAGTCATAATTTTAAGATATAAAGTCACATGAGATATATAAAGTAATAATTTTGAGATTTAGGCTAAAGTCATATTGTTAGTCAGTCACAAGAAACAAAGTTGAGATTTAATTCATTTAAAGCAGCAGATCATCGATGTTTGTATTGCTGATAAACGTAAGAATATTGATGAATAAGCAACATATAATCAGTGCCTGAATTAATTCAGGACATTCTCATCAAAATTACCCATTGAGGCATCCAAACCAAACAAACCACTCTCTTTCGGTTGGCTTCGCGCAAGCTGACAAAAACTAACCCTCTGTCGTGATTTCAAGAGATGGTGTGTGCTCCTAATGAAGCAAAATATACAATTTAATGAAATTCATAAATATTAAGATCAAAATATAGGCTCGGTTGTGTGCTCAGGTCAGCGACAGGAGGGCACCAGGGCTCGTGCCAAACGTTAGCATGCCTATTTTAGCCATGGCGGAAAATTTTCCTCAGGTTCTTCGAGGACATACAGTGGGGGGTACAGGGAGTGGGCAGAAAGCTCTTTGCTTTACTACTGTGAACATAGGGAAAACTTGCACAACCACCACACTGGCACAACCTCAGTGTGTGTGGGATCTTGACAAATACATCTTAGAACACAGCCAATATCACAACCGGGAGGGGGATACGCAAAAGATTTAGGGTAGTGAGAAACAGGAGGGTTGGCATTAGATGAGTGTGTGGGTGAAAAAAAAAAAACACAAACCTCTAAGGTGAATAGTATTTCAGCATATCAGCAAATGGTGTGGCCTCAGTTTGAAAGATTTTCAGAATAATTCCCTCTCTGTGTATACAAACTATATGTAATCAAAATGACCCACACTTTCCACCCATCAGAAAGGGCATCAACATCTGCAACCAACATTTTGGAATCATAACGTTTCTCAGATCAAGTTACAACAGTTTTCCTGTAATTCTGCCCCATGCAAGCCCATGCACAATGTCTTATTTTCAGAAATACACTTTACATGTATATAATGAAAACATCTGGAACCAGATATGACACTGCTGTGGGTTAGGAGCTGGATATTTATGTATATAAGCACTGTTAAAAATATTCCATTATTATTATACAAACCAGCAATGCAAAGAAAAGCACCCTCATCACCAAGTTCCTGCTGTAAGTATGTTAGAATAATACTCATTAAAATCTGCTGTGGTGGTGAGCTCGCACACGGCCTCTGCAAGCTCTTATGTGAAGGTACTTATTGTTGACCGCATACACATCATATATGTCCACTCAACAGAGTGGCTTCTGAGGAATTCATATGAATGTGTGAGGCATTTCTAGAAACTGGCTTACAATGAGCAGGCTGTGGATATCAAAAATGGATTGGTCACAAATAGACATCCTCACTATTCAATGCTGTGGTCATCTCTCTCTGGACCACTGGCTCTCACCTGGTGGGTCACAGGTTTGTTCTGAAAGGACTGTGGGTAGCAGGGAAAGTCCAATGCTAAATATGAATAATAAAATGCAACTATCCATATAATCATGCATAGTTAACATAGGAAAATGCCTATCAAATCTAAAGGCTATATGATGGGCAGCAAGGGCAGGTTGTGTGACATGTCCTCACTTTGAAAACTATAAACAAAATTACACAAGGTAACAGAATATTTGACCCAGGTCTGGATTAATGTGGTTTGTGAAACCCACAATGTGTTTTCTGCTCTGATTTAGTGGCTGCTGCTGAGAGCATGAAACCATTGCAATTACATTTTGTGCAATAAACAGTTTTGGTAGCCATACTGTTCGGTAGGTTGTCACCAGATGCCCACTCTCCTGAAATATAATGGCAATTTAACTGATATTATAAATATTGTTTGATATTATAAAGACAACATGTTAATTCTAAAACAATATTATTACTAAATAATATTGCTAAAAAAATTCTCAAGTCAATGTAACCTTACATTATTTTTGTGCTTTTTACAAAGCCTATATATTTCATAATGTTAAAAACTAGGTCTGTCAATAGAATAAAATAATCTTTAATAATCTCATGATTTCTGTTTTTTTTTTTTTTTACATTACACTTTTAACCTTTATACGGGTCTATAGTGACACGGGACGTCATTCACCACTCTCCTCCTCATTAATTTATTTAACGTTAGACATCAACTTTCTTAGTATTCCTCAATCAATTAATTATAAACAATATAACAAGAAAAAATATAATTTTTTTGTATAAAAAAAAAATGTATAGGGTTGTTAATGACCCAAGGTGTTTAACAGTGTAAGTATATTTTTTCTGCACAACAATAATTGAATCTTTGATGATTGAATAAGTGCTAATCACCTTTATTCCACAATGTGTCAATGTCTGAATGATGCACAATGATGAAGTGACGTTTCACTCATAGTTACCGCAGGAAGAAAACAAAGAATAGGAAAAGTCATTAGCAAATCTTGAAATGGTTCATCCAATTACTACAAAGCAAGTACTGAACGCAATCAAATATTAGTGTCACATGTCATGTGATGGATCTGGGGCCGTACCATGATGGTAGTTGAACAAATTCAGGGTTAAAGGTGGGTTTCGAGTTGTCAAAACCAAACCAATCCAACCAGGCCTTGTTGGTACCATGATGCTGATCATCAACTTTCTCTGTCACTCAGGCTTTGATCCTGAGTTTAGGAGTTTAGGTGTGACATCAGTAGCGAACAGCCAATCACATGCTGAGAAAGAGTGAAACTGCGATTCATTTCCCACGAGAGAAGCAGCACGATCCACTTCTCTCTTTTGCAGAAATATTACAAGATTGAAAAATATTACATATTACAAATTTACACAGCAAGAAGAAAATAGCTGTCTGAAATAGGACAACTAAAAGAAAAATTCTTGCTATATCAGTGCAAGTAAAAGTTGTAATGTTAGTTTATGCAGTTAAGAAAGTAGCGGGTGAGCGGGAGCAGCACCAGAGACAGCACACGTCCGTTTTGCTTTCACACTGGCAGCGTTTCGCGCGCAGCTGAACCGCGGCTTGTGTACAGTGTACAAGTACTTTGACAGATTTTGTATATTTTTTTGAAAAAAAATATATATATATTGATAGGTAGCCTAATTGATACCTGAATTATATTTATTATTATATTATAATATCTGCATATTTATTACGATCACCTCCAAGCTTTCTGCAAAAGAGAAAACTTAACTAAATAATTTAGATTGTTTAAATAGGCCTATCTGATAACATATAATTTACAAACAATACCCATCATAATAAACACCTTAAAGATAATACCGGTAGGCCTATATCTGTAATAAAACAAACAACATAAGTTCTAGTATAGCCTTGTAGGCTAAATTCTCGAAAAAAAGCACGAAAATCATGCACCTCATAGATGTCTATACTGTATGTGTGCTATATTAATCTGTCTATTCTATTTTTCTTTCTATATTGAGTTGAGTTGTTCGCTCGTGGTCCAGGGAAAGGTTGTCAAAACAGTTTTAAATGACTTACCATCGGCAAGAGCCACTGCAAGTCTGCAACTTCATCCCATGCGTTTTCCTTTGCCTGCAAGTCCTTATAGACCACATTATGTGGATCATAAATAAATGTATGCTTCTCAACCTCCACGATGAGACGAGTGTAGTCCATTATTGTCGTCTTTTCAGGTGCACAGACCACCGCCTGTGACACGTGCTTTTGTTTATGATTGTCAGCATGATGTCAGCATGACACCTCAAACGAAGAATCTATTAGTGATAAAAAATTGATTTTGAAGAGGTTGAAAAAGATAGTTTTGAGAATATGTTTGCCAGTATGAGCAATATGCAAATATGAGCCAGATGCTGAATGTAAATGAGCTCTGACGAGGTGATGATGGTAAAAAAACATCTGCTCAAACTGAACCCTTCCAAGTTCTAAAAGGTAACAAAATATGCTTTATTTTATTCTTCTGTAATTGGTACTCTAACATCAGGAGAGTTTTATCGCGACAGGTAGAGATTGATCCTTCTGTGTTAGGGCCTATATCCGGGTCACCAAAGACCCGAATATGTAATAATAATTGGCGAAACATTCATGCATTTGGTTAAATATTGATTAATTGAATTAACATGACTATCAAGACTATCAAACTCAAGAAAGTACTGCATTATGCATGTGTAATTCATATTTTAAGTTAACATGGTAAATTTGGCAGTCCTACACTTTGTTAAAAAAAAGATTCTTTCACGTTTTCTTTCCTTTGAAACCCGACTGTAATCGTGAATTTAATTTAGTTAAGGATCTTTCTCAGTCTAATAAATGTTAAGGATAAATCATATTTCTTAAATTCATGGCATCTTCATTTTGACCGCAATATGAACCACAAAGATTTTTCATTACAGTTTATATACATCCAGCCAATATTCTGTTGGGTGCAAATATAAAATATAAGGTCACACTGTTTTCAGACCTTGGATCTAATCCAAGAACACATGAGCATGTGAAACCTGTGTAGCTTCACACTCACTGCCCACGTTCAAAGGACCACAACATATCTTGAGGATAAATAGGCGTGTGTTTGCTGGGTTTGACACTTGGGAGACTTAGATTGTCAATGTGAAAAAGACATGTAGAAAAAAAAAACTCCAGGAAGAATCCCATTGTGTTTTTGTATTTGCCGCACTGTGTGTGCAGAATCAGTTCTCTTTTCTTACAGACACAGACACGTCCTTATCCCGTTCTAGCTCCAGCTTCTGCCACACTGGCCTGTGAATTTTGACAGAGCTCTGATGCATGCCAGTTCTCTCTGGATACCATCATACAGATCTTCTCTGCTTCCTCCACAACACAGCTTCCATCTCCAGGTAACTGTCAACAGACTGGTGACTATTGTTTAGAAAGCTTGCTTCAAAGTGTGGCTTGACAAAATAACTACTGCAATGTGTAACTTCTATAGCAAATTGTTTTGCTAAACCTGATAAATATAAGCAAGATGTGTGACCTCACAAAGATTCTTGACTATACGGATTTTGTTTTTTATGTTTTCTGTTACAAATGCTTTTGTAGATAGTCAGTCATCATGACTTTATTCTACAATCAGAAGTCTCCAATAACAGGAGGATTACTGAGATAAGAGTAGTGTTTCTGGTCATTGGGATTTCAACATGGTGTCCTCCATGAGCTGACCGGGGGGCTAAACCATGATTAGAGTATAAGCCAGGCTTATTTCGGTTAGTCAGGCTTATTTTTGGTAGATTCGGTTTCATAAATCAAACTTAAAAAAGTTCAAACTCAGTTACCCTGGCAACTTATGCTGGGAAACTAGCCTGGTCTAGGGCAGGCTAACTGTCAGGCTAAGCCTCAGTTGTTACACAGATCCTCAACACTGACCGACAAGAACACAATGATATTACCACTTACACTCTCTAATACCATTATTGGACTTTATAAATACACAGTATACAGAAAATCAACTTAAAGGTGCATAACGCAGGTCTCTGAGTTTTTGCAGAACTACACCCCCTCTGGCGACAAGCGAAACTGCAACCAGAGGTGTGCACGCTCATGGAGCACACGCACGCTTGCACGAGCATGAGCTGTTCATAACCAAAGGAGCATCAGCCGCACAAATCTTTTGTTTACAGTCATAATGTCTTCAGAGGTTATAAAGTTATAAATCTGCAAGTCATTTTACATATATGAATGGAAAGGCATTTGAGTAAATTACACACTTATGTGTGAGGGGAAAACGGGGGTAGAAGAAAACAGTTTTTGTTTCCATCTATCTCCATGTTGAACTGTTTTATGCGTTTACTGTATCCACTTATGATTGTATTATTATGGAAACACGTTCATGAACAATTAAGTTATTAATTTGTAAAAGCTTAAAATAATAATCATACCATACACAGTTGATCAACAAAGTACACTCAAATGTCTCATGGTAATAAACAATCAAATGGCACTATATCCGCTTTCATAACAAGTATAGGAACTTAGTTATAGGAACTGTCCACTTCTAAACAGTTCTAAGAACTACTCTCCCCCAAACTCGGTTTTGCTGTTTGCGGTCGCACTGGCCGCCAGTGGCCAGAACCGATGAGTAAAGGGAGTGACGCGAGCACGGCGGCGGCGGCGCCACATACAACAACAACAAACCAGCATGGAGGAGGCTATCGCAATGTTCCCGTTCTGCCTACCGGGACCTTAATAACGGAGTACGAACGGCGGCGTTTAAAGACTATGGTGGAAAGTCTAAAGTAATATGATGGAAGAAGATAGAAGAGCAGAGCGCAGGCAGGACGTTAGCAAAGAACACAAGGCTACCGGTAGGCCATACACAAAAACATAGTTAGCATCTTTTATGGGACATGTTTTATGTTTCATGTTGTACTATTCTTCCGAAGACAATTCCTAGTTTATGAACCTGTTCACTGACAATGAACAGTTACAGTTACAGTTAACGTTAGTCAAATCAATTCTGATTGTACATTTATCTAGCTTAGGCTAAAGCATTACACATTTTACGCATCGTCATTTGTTGTCATAGATTTGCCGCATCAGACATTAGAGACTGGGGTATATCTTACCGTTTTATCAAGAAAACAGCCAACTGAGGATCCAGTTTGAGCCCTAGAGCAGACCGGAGATCTATTCATTTGTTGAAAGCCTTCCCGATGCTGACTCTCGTCTCGTCTTATTCCGACGCCTGACTCCAATTTGGCCCTTTTGGTCAATAACTAGACAAAAGTTTTCTTTTCTTTGTCTTACGTGGAGTTTGCGTTGGGGTTTGGAATGAACTACAAGCCGGTCTCTTTGAATCCATCTTCTACTTTTGTCGAAAGTTGACTAAAGTTTTGTCGCTCGAGTTGTCTTCGCTGATACGGAGAATGGCGGCTAACAATAACAAACCCCGAGGCATCGCCTGGTGAGCGTGAACGCGCATGACGTCACGCCCAGTCTCAGATTCGAGCCCGAATCCCTCTTATATATTTTACTGTACAGGACTATAGAGGCAATCTCAGTGATCAGAGAAGGGCTCATTCAGCCCATCAGGCAATTGTTTACGCATGTATGGGTTAAAACCCGGGTATTTTTAACATGAAATGTTGTGCAATGCACCTTTAAATAAGGCTACAATATAGACAATATAGACACATAAGGCGTTTTAAAGGTGTCCGTTTAGGACATGTCATTTTTGTAATAAAGACATTTTAATTAAGGAGTGCCTCGGTTATCAGAGAATTCTTTCTCTACACTGTCCCTTATATATATATATATATATATATATATATATATATATATATATATATATATATATATATATATATATATATATATATATATATAGTATGTACTTTATTATGTCTTTCAATTCAAACACATTTAACACAATTATACAAATGGACAGTTCCTTTAAAGACATCATATTTTCCCCCAAAAATATTCCTTATTTTTCCTTCTACTTTTTTTCTTTTGTGATAATACCAACACATACATATAAATAAAACATTAAATAAATATTAATAAAAATATAACATTCACATATATCAAACTCTTATAATGAATGACACATAATTCCTAATAGTTATTCAAGTAATATTATTTAAATATCAAATATTCAATATTAAATAAGTAAATAAATAAAATAACAAATAACTAGAAATAAAAGGGAAGGTTAAAAATGTTGTTAATGTAGGCCAATATATATTCCTTTATTTTATGGAATATTCTTTGATTTTAGAGTTGCACATATCTTTTCAAAATGTATACATTTGTTCTTAATTTAATGTTCTCCTCTCCATAATGTACTTTAGAAACCAAATCTAACCTCTCATTTAAAACAGGGGATTCTTGCTTTCTCAAAAAACATTATTGCATTAAAAGCTGTAATTCTCAGCATTCTAAATAAGTATACATTATCTTTATAAAGTAGCATAGGTCCTATACCCAAAACTATATTTTGTATCTTTATATATTTAGTTTCTTAAAAAAATTCCCTAAATTAGGCTACTTCTGTTCAATTTCTTTTTTTTAATTAGAAGTATAAAATATATGAGTGTAATGCGCTAGAAGTTCACTGCAACTTATCCAACATCCTAAAGAGAAATTATTATAATTAGAAGATATATCTAGTGTTATAAAATATCGCATATTAATTTTCCAAGCAAAATGTATATTTTAGTCAGAATTATTGGGCTCCTATTTGGCGCGCATGCGCGCAGCAGCGCTCGTTCAATTTGAAGATTAGCAGCAAAATGGATACATTTGCACGACTTTTCTAACATTTACAGATGGAGAATATAACTATAAAATGTAATTTTTGCACTGAGGGGGGAAAAACATGTCACAAACGCATAAAACCGCACAAAATATATACTGTTTGATGGTGGTGGATCGATTTGAATCTTCAGAAACGCGTGTAGGCTACACGCAATTATCTAGACTAGATAAACCTGGCTCAAATTAGTGAGATTGCGTGAACTTCACTTAATTTTATGGAACCACTTTAGCCCCAACTTATTTGTTAGGCTCATTCAAGTCCGGTTTTGGAGTTTAATCCCCGCTTTTCTAAGCTTCATTTATGGAACAGCCCCCTGCTCTATGTACAATAAAGCAGCTTTTTAAGGTTACTTTAATGACTGAAGTCTTATTCTCATAATTCATTTCACAAACACACTATTGGGGACAGTAAGATGTTTTTTAAAGAAGTATCTTATGTTCACTTAAGACTGCATTTATTTGATCAAAAATACAGGAAAAACAGTAATATTGTAAAATATATGCATTTTAAAATGTAATTTATTCATGTTATGGTAAAGCTGATTTTTTAACATCCATTACTCCAAGTCTTTAGTGTCACATGATCCTTTAGAAATCATTCTAATTTGTTGATTAGAACATTTCTTCTTATTATCAATGTTGAAAACAGTTGTGCTGCTTATATATATAACAGCACAACTGTTATATGCAGTATTAATAAATCTTGATACATTTTTTTCCAGGATTCTTTGATGAAAAGAAAGTTCAAAGGAACAGCATATATTTGAAACGTCTTTTATAACATCATAGATGTCTACCGTCACTTTTGTTTAATCAGTTAATGCTTCCTTGCTGAATAAAAGCATTCATTTCCTAAAAGAAAATATTTTGGGGAAATTTTTCCCAAACTTTTGAATGGTAGTGTTCTACTCATTTCTTCCTGAGTAAAACTTTTTAATAAGGAGAAATTTAATGAGTGCACACCTCTATATGAACAAGGCAGGAATATACTTGTGATTTTGTGATAAACTAGGGTTCTAGTAAGCCTGGAGGCAATGATCTCGAGAGAGCATGAGAAGGCAGACAGGAAATGAGAGAGGTCAAGGTGAGTGACAGAGAGCCTGCTACTACCACTCAACCACATCTGTGCCTGACATGGAGGAAATGCACTCCAGGAAGTGAGATTAAAACCATCACACACACCAGCATACACACAATGTCCTTCTTTGTCTGTGGTGCCGGTGCACTGCCAGCAGAAGTTGAGTATTTTCACATGAGGCACGTTGGGTTTTCATTCTTCAAGGCGCAGAGGCTCTGTCTGTGCTTTTCAGAGTCTTGAATTTGAAGTAACCTCACAGCTGTGTTTCGCCAACAATCACAGAAATTCAAATACATAATACATCAAATCCAAAGATTGTGATGGGACCATTGAGAAATATTTCAATGTATTTTCTCTCCAATAAGAATGTTCACAGTCAAAGTCAAAATAGGATATTATAGTAATATTTGCAACAGAAGAATTATGAGTCTAAATATCTTTATTTGCATGATAATAAATAACACAAAAAAGTCTCTCTTCTTTTCCATATTGCTCTTTTTGTGGTACAATTTTTCAAATTCTTCTAAAGCAATAATGATTTCCTGGCCTGCCAGGTTGTTACAGTATCAACTTCTGAACATACGCAGCATAATATACTGTAAAGCGCAATACACCAATGAGCAGCTTCTGAACACTGATTCAAATGTATTTTTACAAAAATATAAACTGTAATATTATATGGCCTTTTCTACACATTTGACATGTTCAGAGATTATTTTGTGTTAGCATGCACAATTGCCTATTTTCTTACTTAAAGGAATGCTTTATATCTTTATGTGCTTAAAATAACAACATATACCTATATAAAAACATACAAGAATGAATGCAATGAATAAAAACGGTATTTACAACGCGTATATACATGAGATTTACATGCAGACCAAAATCATGGAGACTCAGTTTTCTCAGGACCAGATGGTGTCAAAGTCGATGTCTTTTTTTTCTTGTTAAGGATATTTTTCGTGACAGCACTGGCCTTAAATCCAGCCCAGCAAGACCAGCAAACCAAATGGACGGTAATTACCGGCTGTTACATTACCAAGAGCTCTATTTCTTTGCATATGTCCTTGGAGGATGGTTTCAAATGACCGCAAACACTCTGAATGCTTTGCCTCCTGGGGGATTCTGTACGCTAAATGGAAGAATAATGGCCAATATTAATACAGATCCAGCAGGATAGAAAGATATATGGTTTATATGCTAGTATGATTCATTAATCACGATTCAGATACTTATGATAACCTCAACATGCTATGTAATGAAGCAAAATAAAACCAGGCTGTGTTGGTGGTCTGGTTTTATTTTGCAGAAATGCAGTTTATAAGATTACGGTTCAGCCACCCACTAAATTATCCAACCAAGCTCATATAGAGGGATATTAGATAATTAGTCTGAAGACCAGAAGCCAAGAAGGAAAGATCATCTACACAGCAGTAGTAGCTCAAAAGCGGACTCGGTACCTCTCTGAGGTGATGCCATTCTGGTAGGAGCCCTTGTACTGCCTCCTTTTGTCCACAGGCATTACGTCCAGATAACCTCCCGAGTCACTTCGAATCACCCCTGCGTGGATACCTGCCCTGCATATACTGGAATTCTGCTCAGTGGGACAGAAAGAGGAAATATGGCTAATTTTCTACCGAAGTTTTAACAAAACAGTAACTTAAAGGATCAGTTCACTTTTAAAAAAACTTTTGCTGATAATTTACTCACCCCCATGTCATCCAAGATGTCCATGTCTTTCTTTCTTCAATCGAAAAGAAATGAATGATTTTGATGAAAACATTCCAGGATTTTTCTCCATATAATGGACTTCGTTTCGCTAGATAAGACCCTTATTCATCGTCTGGTATCGTTTAAAGCCCTTTGAAGCTGCACTGAAACTGTCTTTTGGACCTTGAACCGTTTGGTAGCCATTGAAGTCCATTATATGGAGATAAATCCTGAAATGTTTTCATCAAAATCATTCATTTCTTTTTGATTGAAGAAAGAAAGACATGGACATCTTGGATGACATGGGGGTGAGTAAATTATCAGTAAAAGTTTTTTTTAAAAGTGAACTAATCCTTTAATAGCCGATATATAGCGACCCAAAGGAACATTTCATTGCTCAGACATTGTTCTTTTATAGGTCAGGTCAATTATGTTTAAGTATCAACTTTCAAAATTGAAAATGGAAATAAAAGTAGACACAAATGACTTTCTTTATTTATTTTTTTTACATGTAATATTGGTATACAGCTATAACAAATAATGTGGATCGTTTTAGTTAAATTAAGTTTTGATGTCAGAGCAAATCTGAGCAGTTTGAAATCGTTTTTTTTTTTGATAGTTTACAACTTGTGAGATTACTATGGTTTGTTTCTCAGAAGGAGAATCTGAGAAGCAGGAAATGTTGGTAAATGTCTGTATTTGCTCTACATTTCAACATTGCAGGCTAGGAGAAACAACTGAGATATTAAAAAAGATCTATCATATGTTTTTTCAACGATATAATGGTGTTATAATGTAGAAGATAGCAGTGACTTCTTAATATTTATAACAGGGGAGATAGTTGAAGAAAACAGAATCAAAATTGGTTACATAACAGAATTTTTGTGCTTAAAAACACAATGCGTAGGACAGATCATTGAAAAAAATAATACAATCTCCCTAGATGCTTCTTTTAATTTAAGTGTCACGTTTTTTTTAACACAAGTCATGTGTGAGACACTTCGAAAGATACAATATATGAATGCAATAATCAAAGATGCCCATCTAGGCATGTTTACATAGAAAAACAATAGAAAAGCAGTGCGATGGAATGCAAAAACATGTTCTGTGTGAAAATGGGCATGAAGACTTACATCTGAATAATAGCGGGTTCCGATTACTCGGGCATAGCTGCCATACAAGCAATTACGAGGACAATACAACCTAGAAAAAAACAACATCTTGTTAGGTGTTGCGTTACATGGTATCTTGTGTAATCGCTCGGTCAATAATATTTTTTATTATAAAGTAAGTTCACCTGGGACAGTGCTGGACTGGTTTCTTGAAAGGGCAGAATTGTGCCACTGTAGTTTCACAATTAACTGCTTTCACTGGAAGTCACAAAACATTTGTTTTTAAATTTCTTTTCTGAAACTAGCAACTTTATCTCATTATGAATGATAATCCATGCACTGACCTGGGACATTTGATACGGTGAAGGCATTGGCACTCTGATTTTTCCTGAGGAATAACATGGAAATAAAATGTGAGAACAATGTTGAACCTACATGCAGCAGCATGAATCAAGCATGTGGGTTCTATGACTTACGCCAGAGTCTGAACTCCATTTTTGAAGGACTTTGAGAATCGTTGCCTTCTGCCCACCCTTGTGACATCCAGCCAGCCTCCATCATCATCTATTATTCCAGCATGCAAGCCGCTGCCACAGATACTGGATTGCTGGAAAAACAGCAACATTAATAAGAGAGACCCTGAGCAGACCACAATCCAACCCGAAATTGGATACAGTATATAAATGTGTAACTGGAAAATCTTGACAGTTGATGCCACATTGAGATAAAAAGTGATACAAAGCAAATATATTCACCTACCATGTCATAATGACCTGATCCAAATACTTTTCCATATTTGTAGAAACAGCCTGGCGGGCACTCGTACCTGATTAAAGATTGACCAGTCATGAAAATAATTCATAGTAGCATGACCCAACCACACTCTTTAGTAACTGATGTGTGAATTATACCTGTTACAAGTAGTTCCTTTGCACTGATCACGTAATCTAGTATCACATGCTACTTGCTGAGCTGCAGAAAAAATGTGTTATGTGTTATGTATTTTCTGGTTAACCTTTTAGTAATGGGGTCTCATGCACTAAATTAAGGGAATACGATTCTCTTTCTTCAATACTAAACTGCTTGTAAACATACCCCAAGAGAATGTACATAGAAACATACATACCTTCTGATGTCACCCAGCAAAGACATTACAGCCCCGCCCACTTTTGAATATCTTAAGTCAACCAATGAGCTTAAATTAGCTTACACATCTGGGAAGTACTGATGACTTCATTCCTCTCAATGTTCTCATTGGGAGACGGAGTCGTGGTCTCATCCCTGTAGTAAGTGTCATGGCTTCGGACTGGCTCTGGATCGATATAGTTATTTTCCTCTGCCTCAGGGGTGTAATGATAATGACTGCCATCATCTGAAGAGAGCACAATTTAATTACTTTTAAAAAAAATGATTTAAGACTTACAGCCTTCACAAGTGTTAGCTAAATATTGTTTTCATAAAATAGTTTAAAATGTTTTAATCAAATTAACTGCATAATACAGAGGCGGCCAAAAGTGATGTGTGGCCTAGGAAAATTGACCTATTATTATTGAAGTATTGTTCAAAAAACCGTGTTAAAGATTTTGTAAGCATATTGCATAGTTGTGCTTTGCGTCAATTGTTTTATTTGTGATAACGCAATGAAACATGACAAATTGTGCAAACATCATTTTTGGCCAGGCTATCATACACAGAAATTAGGCACACAGGCAAAAACAAAAGAGAAAGGTCAAATTAATAGCTGATTATGTTGTAGTAAATGTATGTTTTTTTTCCTGAGAGATTTTTGTTTTTCTATGCCTTTTGTTTTGCATAGTAAAATAAAAATCGTAGCTGTAGTTTGCTTTTTTTGCCAAATAATTTTATCAGATAAATACCTTAACCAAGTTTAGTATTTTGTTCTTCCCTCTTAAAATATTTTAGCCTTTTAGCCATTACTGAACATCATGATAATTAATAAACTTGGTCGCAATTAATCAAATAGCAATTTGCTGTCAAAATAATTCAAGATAATTAATTGACATTGAATTGAAATTTGTTTATTTTCCTTTCTTTCTTTTCATTGTTTTTTTAATCATGCTAAAATGAACACATTAAGTTACTATATTTAAATAAGTAAAAAAAGGAACATTAAACATCAATTTAATAATATAATCTGTTTAGTACCTTTATAGCAGAGGTTGTTTCTGCAACCGCCGCCATAGCTGGGTGGGCAAGCAGAGCAAGGGGTCCCATGCTTGTATGGTGCATGTCCCCACCAGTTTCCTCTGAGAAAAGGATGGCACAAGGCAAAAGCTAATAATAGTGCTTTATTAGAACTATATCATATTGCAAATGAAAAAAAAAAAAGATGAACGTTCATACGGGGGAGAGTAATTGCAGACCAGATACACGGCTTTGGTCCAGATCATCCCCCATACATTCATGTTGTAGCACACATTGATGGCACAGCCAATTTTGCTGCTTGTGGCCCAAACCAGCTGTGAACAAATCATAATATAACATTTACTACATTGCGTATCTCACCTGCTTTATTGCTTGTATTGTCACAAAATGTCAACTATATTATCACCCAGCTCTAATCTGCTAAAGACAGTAGAGGTTTTGACAGGAAAGTAAGGGGAATGGGAACAGCAAAGGACCTCAAGCTGGGAATCGAACTCGAGTCGTGGGAGAGGCAGTTGCACTGGCGATAACCACAAGGCTAATAGGCTAATTGTGAAACCTACCCACATTCAAGTGTTGGTTAAAAAAAGAAAATAATGGTAACAATGCTGGCAGAGAAAGAGTTAACATCATGAGTTTCTGTAAAGGTGCTTTGAAACAATGTATAATGTGAAAATACATTTGAAAAGAAAATTGACAAAATGTAAACTGGTGACTATTTTTCCTGCCAGGGTTTTGAGGATATTTGGTGAATGTGTTTTTACCTGTGTGTAATGCGTGCAGACCGGTCCAGAGCATCTGTAGGGGCAGTGAGGGTTACACTCTTGTGGATAGGGGTAACTGAAATCTCTCACCTCATCATACCAGGCTTGGACATGAAATGTCGGGGGTCTGTCTCTGAATACAACCATATTTAAAGATAACAGTTAATGCACTGTATAAGATCCGCATGAGATGCAATTGTTATTTGATGTGACCTCAATATTGTTTGTATCCATTTTTAATACAGCACCTGCCCCAGTGAGCTCCCAGGTTCTGGCCAATCCGGGTCAGTAAGTGAGACGGTCCATGTTCCCAAAGACAAGTGTGTGCCCAGTGCTCAGCACTCCTCTCTAGTTCATTGTCCCACACCTGTAACAGCGTAGAAACACAAGCCACGTTCACAAAGCACAAAGCAACATAAAATAATTATTAGTCCTGTATTTGAGTGCTAGTTATTTACAAAAGGGACAACCTGTGAAAGTATTTTCGAGTGAATATAACTGTACTGGACAACTTTGCAACATACGCACGCATCTCATTTGTGTTGCGTGTTTTCATGTGTGGTTTAGGTATTTTGCAGAGACCGAATGAGCTACGTGTCACTGTTTTCCACCAGAGCTACTCCCATCAGTTTTGTGATAACTTATACTAATACATAGGTTATTAGTAGCGACTTGAATACTGCACTGTATGTACTGTACAGGTTGAGTCACACCTGTTGTCAAATGGGTTGGGTAGCCAATCCCAAACACTGACTGTGTGAATATAGGTAACAGAGGGCCAAACATTAAAGGGATACACATGAGGGTGAGTAAAAGATAACCACATTTTTATTTCTGGGTTAACTGATTTAAAACACAACAGCAACTGTTTTAAAGAGCAAAAACACCTCAGAAAGATGTGCTGATAACATTTTTGACATATGGTTGAACCTGCTTCTGCATATGTACGTCAATGCATGGTTGTTTCTGACCAGTAGATTGATACAAATCTACAAGCTGGGCAGTTGAAGTTAAAAACCATGAAGCATTTCTGTTTCACTAACTTGGGACAAAAGACATTAAACCTACCATTAGGTTTCTTACAGGTTTAAACTGTTTTGTATGAAAGAATAAGCACAGTGTACTGTTCTGCACAGGGCTCTAATTACTTCAATACACAGCAGTTTCATTTAGAATTACATATACGCAGTGGTGAAAAGAGTAGGCTACTAAAAAAACTGTACTTAAGTAAAAGTATTGCTACTTAAGAAATAATTTACTTGAGTACAAGTAGAAGTACTGGAAAATAATATGACTCAAGTAAGAGTAAATAAGTAGTTGGCTGAAAAACTACTCAAGTTACTACGTTAAAAAGTACTAATATTTTGTAATATGAGGCGAAATATGGAGCGCAAAACCCTCTCATGTAGTTTATGTTTCATTCATACTGGAAGCAAGAGGGCACCCTTATAGGACATCCCTTATATGGATATCAGACATCGCTACAGCTGAATAACATGAAGATAGAGACGTTTTGACTAATGAAAAATGAAGATAATAAACACGATTGCAATGATCTGTGTTTATCTGTGTTCTTCAAGCCATCTCAGGTATTCTCGTAAGAATGATGTATAGGCTATAATGCTACACTAATAGACATAGCCTGTCTCAGAGTATAGAATTTTTATAAAATGAAATATGTTCTGTCTCATTCTGCGTTAAGAAGCAACATGGGACCACTGAAGCAAGTTATTTCCAACACAACTGACGTGTTTGTATATGTAGTGATTTTAGAGCAGAACATATTAATCTCATAAATTATTGTGTTTGACACTATGCTTAGGCAAACATACTAACTACTGTATCCCTGTTGCTAAGAGCGATTGTTTCAATACTGATTTTGAAAAGTCAATGTAAGATCATTTGAATGTTTTTTTAAAAAGGGCAAAAGCACAGAAGGGTGAGAGGTCTGGTCCAAGAAATAAGGGATTAAAACAGTATGAATAGAAAAGTGGAAGTAAAAAAATAAAGTGGGTAACGGGTTAACATGTTAAATAAAATTTTTTTTTTTCATTATACCGAAAAGAGCCCACTGTTGCTATAGCAACGAGCTACGTGCATCTGATTGACTCAGAAGCATCTGAAGCGCTTTCAGACCTGTCTGTTATTGGCTGAAGTGCTTTCAGACCTGTCTGTTATTGGCTGAAGCGCTTCAGACCTGTCTGTTATGGCTGCTTTCAGACCTGTCTGTTATTGGCTGAAGCGATTCAGACCTGTCTGTTATTGGCTGAAGCGCTTCAGACCTGTCTGTTATTGGCTGCTTTCAGACCTGTTTGTTATTGGCTGAAGCGATTCAGACCTGTCTGTTATTGGCTGAAGCGCTTCAGACCTGTCTGTTATTGGCTGAAGTGCTTTCAGACCTGTCTGTTATTGGCTGAAGCGCTTCAGACCTGTCTGTTATTGGCTGAAGCGCTTCAGACCTGTCTGTTATTGGCTGAAGCGCTTCAAACCTGTCTGTTATTGGCTGAAGCGCTTCAGACCTGTCTGTTATTGGCTGAAGCGCTTTCAGACCTGTCTGTTATTGGCTGAAGCGCTTCAGACCTGTCTGTTATTGGCTGAAGCGCTTCAGACCTGTCTGTTATTGGCTGAAGTGCTTTCAGACCTGTCTGTTATTGGCTGAAGAGCTTCAGACCTGTCTGTTATTGGCTGATGTGTTTTCAGACCTGTCTGTTATTGGCTGAGCGCTTCAGACCTGTCTGTTATTGGCTGAAGCGCTTCAGACCTTCTGTTATTGCTGAAGTGCTTCAGACCTGTCTGTTATTGGCTGAAGCGATTCAGACCTGTCTGTTATTGGCTGAAGCGCTTCAGACCTGTCTGTTATTGGCTGAAGCGCTTTCAGACCTGTCTGTTATTGGCTGAAGCGCTTCAGACCTGTCTGTTATTGGCTGAAGCGCTTCAGACCTGTCTGTTATTGGCTGAAGCGCTTCAGACCTGTCTGTTATTGGCTGCTTTCAGACCTGTCTGTTATTGGCTGCTTTCAGACCTGTCTGTTATTGGCTGAAGCGCTTCAGACCTGTCTGTTATTGGCTGAAGTGCTTTCAGACCTGTCTGTTATTGGCTGAAGCGCTTCAGACCTGTCTGTTATTGGCTGAAGCGCTTCAGACCTGTCTGTTATTGGCTGAAGCGCTTCAGACCTGTCTGTTATTGGCTGAAGCGCTTCAGACCTGTCTGTTATTGGCTGAAGCGCTTCAAACCTGTCTGTTATTGGCTGAAGCGCTTCAGACCTGTCTGTTATTGGCTGAAGCGCTTTCAGACCTGTCTGTTATTGGCTGAAGCGCTTCAGACCTGTCTGTTATTGGCTGAAGCGCTTCAGACCTGTCTGTTATTGGCTGAAGTGCTTTCAGACCTGTCTGTTATTGGCTGAAGGCTTCAGACCTGTCTGTTATTGGCTGAAGTGCTTTCAGACCTGTCTGTTATTGGCTGAAGCGCTTCATACCTGTCTGTTATTGGCTGAAGCGCTTCAGACCTGTCTGTTATTGGCTGAAGAGCTTCAGACCTGTCTGTTATTGGCTGAAGTGCTTTCAGACCTGTCTGTTATTGGCTGAAGCGCTTTCAGACCTGTCTGTTATTGGCTGAAGAGCTTCAGACCTGTCTGTTATTGGCTGAAGTGCTTTCAGACCTGTCTGTTATTGGCTGAAGCGCTTCAGACCTGTACTGTTTATTGGCTGAAGCGCTTCAGACCTGTCTGTTATTGGCTGAAGCGCTTCAGACCTGTCTGTTATTGGCTGAAGCGTTTCAGACCTGTCTGTTATTGGCTGAAGCGCTTCAGACCTGTCTGTTATTGGCTGAAGCGCTTCAGACTTGTCTGTTATTGGCTGAAGAGCTTTCAGACCTGTCTGTTATTGGCTGAAGCGCTTCAGATCTGTCTGTTATTGGCTGAAGAGCTTCAGACCTGTCTGTTATTGGCTGAAGCGCTTCAGACCTGTCTGTTATTGGCTGAAGCGCTTTCAGACCTGTCTGTTATTGGCTGAAGCGCTTTCAGACCTGTCTGTTATTGGCTGAAGCGCTTTCAGACCTGTCTGTTATTGGCTGAAGCGCTTCAGACCTGTCTGTTATTGGCTGAAGCGCTTTCAGACCTGTCTGTTATTGGCTGAAGCGCTTCAGACCTGTCTGTTATTGGCTGAAGCGCTTCAGACCTGTCTGTTATTGGCTGAAGCGCTTCAGACCTGTCTGTTATTGGCTGAAGCGCTTCAGACCTGTCTGTTATTGGCTGAAGCGCTTCAGACCTGTCTGTTATTGGCTGAAGCGCTTCAGACCTGTCTGTTATTGGCTGAAGCGCTTCAGACCTGTCTGTTATTGGCTGAAGCGCTTCAGACTTGTCTGTTATTGGCTGAAGATCTTCAGACCTGTCTGTTATTGGCTGAAGTGCTTTCAGACCTGTCTGTTATTGGCTGAAGATCTTCAGACCTGTCTGTTATTGGCTGAAGCGCTTTCAGACCTGTCTGTTATTGGCTGAAGCGCTTTCAGACCTGTCTGTTATTGGCTGAAGCGCTTCAGACCTGTCTGTTATTGGCTGAAGCGCTTCAGACCTGTCTGTTATTGGCTGAAGCGCTTCAGACCTGTCTGTTATTGGCTGAAGCGCTTCAGACCTGTCTGTTATTGGCTGAAGCGCTTCAGACCTGTCTGTTATTGGCTGAAGCGCTTCAGACCTGTCTGTTATTGGCTGAAGCGCTTCAGACCTGTCTGTTATTGGCTGAAGCGCTTCAGACTTGTCTGTTATTGGCTGAAGATCTTCAGACCTGTCTGTTATTGGCTGAAGTGCTTTCAGACCTGTCTGTTATTGGCTGAAGAGCTTCAGACCTGTCTGTTATTGGCTGAAGCGCTTCAGACCTGTCTGTTATTGGCTGAAGATCTTCAGACCTGTCTGTTATTGGCTGAAGTGCTTTCAGACCTGTCTGTTATTGGCTGAAGAGCTTCAGACCTGTCTGTTATTGGCTGAAGATTGTCTGAAGCGCATGACTCCACCGCAGTATGTCAGCTCGCCCTGTTGCTCCATCGGCACCTTTGTCAAAGTACTTTTTACTTTTGGTGAAAAATTAATTGTTGAATATTTTATATATTTGTTTCAACTCAAGTAAACGTACCACAATTTATTTATAAATCTACTTTTTTTTAAAGTAGAATAAAAAAAATCTATTCAAGTACTGTAACGAGAGTATTTGTAATTAGTTACTTTCCACCTCTGCATATACGTTGTTTGCTGCCCTGCCAGTGTGCTAATCTGTTCCATGTGTGCCGAGCTGGTGCATTCCATTCCAGCAGTCCTCATTGCTGAACCACCTTGATCATTCTTTTATATTGCACAATAAATAAATAAAATATTTTTCATTTGAATCTAACTTAGATGCTACTTAGATTGCATTCCTGCTGTTTATGATGTTAATGCGAGCTGTATAAAATATGTCTTGTCGTCAACATGCACTTAAAAATGTTTACCATAAATGTAACATCGTTTTTTTAAGGCGCAAAAAAGCCTAGCAAGCTTTCTGAATATGAGCAAAACCAGCAGAGATGCAAAGCCCGCTGGTATTTTATATGGCCTTTGAGACCCATCTTGACATTTTTTATTTGTTGTGATGCCTAATTTGCCGTTACAGCGACCATCTGGGTGCATTCCAAGGGAGATATGCATCCTCTGTGACTCCCTCCACTTCCTTTTCAGAGTAATTACCCAGAGGACTGCACAGAATGGAGGTAGCTAATGTCTCCTCCCCTACCTGCGCCCCACACAAAGACACATTCTGTTCAACTTTGCTGTGGGATACAGGCTGGAGGCATTTGACAGATTTAACTCTGAATTGTTCAGAGTCCCAGAGCGCCACAGATGTTATCAACTCAAAAGTAATTGACAAAGAATGTTTTGAAATGGTTCTCTTACAGCTGATTGCAAGTGTCAGTCATATGGAATGATCCAGTGCAGGGAAATTAATGATATATTGAACATTTAGAGTGCTCTATTCTATTCTGTTCTTTGAAGTGCGAGTCAATATTTGCCTTCATTGCTGCCAACTGCAATGCAGTGGGAAGAAGCAACAGCAGCAAACCATAGACGGTTCTAAGAAGTATCAGGTCATATTTGGCCAGAAAGCAATTGAGAGGTCTGGCTGAGTGCCATATACAGTAGGTGAGCCACAGAACGTGGGAAGGAGAAGCTGCATTTTGGCCTCCCTGATGGACCTGATGTTGTAGACCACAAACTTGACTGTAGTTCAGTGTGTTTGAATGCAAGTGCGGTTATGGTGGGTTACCCAATACTGGTTGGCAGAGCCATCTGATAAATGTATGAGCCCCCTCATGACCCCACCAATGTATAAATAGCCTTTTAACTCCCAATTCAATGGAAAAGTTGCACTTTAGCACACTTTTTAGCCTTTTCAAAGTCACAAGACAACTTATAGAAGATTTTCACATTTGCAGTAGCTTCGTTTTTGAAATAGATCTTTTATTCCTTTAGTTTGATTTAATGAAGGGGATTAACGATTAGTACCATATTAGTTATCAGCCGATATGAGAGATTTTCAATTTATTGGTATCTGCCCATAATATTTAATATTTATCAGCAGATAATGCATATTTAAATATACATTAGGCTACCCATATTTTTACATTTAGATTACTTTTGCCATTATAATGCTCAGTTAACACTAATAGTTTAATAACACTGCAATCTTAAAATATACATTTTCAACACTATAATGGTATGATGTCTAAATTCACTTGTACCATTCAAAACAATTGTTTTAAGTTATGATAAGGGTAGTAGACAATTTAATTTTATTGACTATTTGGCAGGTACAAAGTCTGACCCACAATTTCTGTAATTCCTTCTGCAGTAAATATATATTGGATCGTGATAAATCTGTGTAGGTTAGGAACATGATTCGGCAGGATTGTGACTGAGGGAGAATAATGTGATCTTACCATGTACTCCATGTTTGAGGCAGGGGGGTACACTTGACCCCTAAGCTTATTATGTAGGTCAAGAATGAGTTGCATATCACTTTGTGAAATTGCTCTCTTGCCCCTTGGCTTGGATTGCCACCACGCCTCATCCTTATCCATGTATTTTTCCAGGATGGCTTCTAAGTGGGTGGCATTGGGAATGACCATGGAAACCACCGTTTGGACAAATACAAGCAGCACAAACCCACTAAATAAATCTGCATGTCCACACTTCATGTTTCCTTCACATCTGTCAGCTACAAAATCCAGTGGTATCTGTCCTCTGCCTGTGAAATCAAAATGATTGTAATCAGATCTACATTTAACGCACATAAATGTATATTTTTATATACATTATTGTATTAAATGTATAGCCTACATAATGTGGTATAACAGAATGACATAATTAGATTTGATTATGTGCATTGGTTCGCATGGATGCTCAGCAATAGATCAGTTCATACAAGCCTGACTGAAAAGTGCAGTTTCAGCATTTTCACAACTGAGGAGATTGTTTCTAACTTGTCAAAGACTTGTGTACGCCTTTTGCCACACACATGCAATATTTCATACAGTCGTGTCCTGTATTAAAACCAACCACACAAGTCTTTGAAGTCTGTATAGCATCTTCAGCTATATTATGAGTAACTCTAATGCTATCTCTTAATAATATTATTATTAGGCTCCTTACTAGAGTTACCCTTAAAACGTTTGTAGTAGCATCAATTCCTTTGACATATTGCAGAAGAAATGTTAAGTGCTCTTTATTCTGAAAGTAAGCAGCATTTTACCTTATGCGGTTCCGCGCGTGGACGTTTTGATCCGGTGTTGACCTATTGAAATAATGTTTCTCTGCAGTTTTTGCATTTCAAGTACACGAGCCCATCTGTTTTGATCTGCTTGCAAGTTTCTTTATGAATGAGTCATTATGGGTCATTGTGCGGCTAAATAATAAACGTTCAAATGTTTAATTTTGTGATGCTGCGTTTCTCATTTATAGTGTACTTTTAAGCCACGCCCACAACCACACCGCCACACCTACAGCACAGAAGCGTTTAGGTATATATACCGGTGCATTTGCCTGTATTTTCTAGTAATTTAGTCAGAGTGAAGAAATTATTATTTTTATTTGTGTTTGCATGTGTCTTTTAGTGTGTTTTTTAAAATGCTTTAAAAAAATCAACACTGCCCAATCTATCTATCTATCTATCTATCTATCTACTATCTATCTATCTATCTATCTATCTATTCATCTATCTATATCTATCTATCTATCTAATCTATCTATCTATCTATCTATCTATCTATCTATCTATCTATCTATCTATCTATCTGACTTTTTGCTGTACTGTGTTGTGTAACAGTGTAATAGGCCAAACAAACACTAGATGGCAGCATTAAGTGATTTATTTTTAAAATTAACTGTGAATGCTCTCCATAAACATGACATTTGGGCTGGATGATTATATTGATTACATTTAGCCTATACAAAACTGATTTCCACAGCTTGAATTTTAATTTGAGAAGCTTTCTAATTTGTCTCATGATAATCTAGTATTTCTGGCAACGTCACATAATAATTTTTCCTGTAATCTTAGTACTTAGGGTATTCTTTCAAATGTGCACAGAAGAGGTCATGCAATTGGTAAAGAATGAATTTTCTTTAGTGTGAAAATTAATAAGATAATGATTGTTTCAATGTATCTGTTGGCATAGAGGGCCTTTAGCACGCCACGGTCAATGCAGTGGTTTTGACCTATATTTTGCTGAGAGAGCTGGATTGTTATGTTTGTTATTTGGTGGTAGAAATGGGGAAGTCTTTCAGTTTAGTTTTTTTTGTGCTCACAGCCAATATCGATGGTCTGCAAAATTATAAAAACAGGGGTATATTGTTTTTCTTCCTAAGCAAACATACTATTGGTTCACCATTTCTCGTATTTCAGCTTTATCAACATACAGAAATGCTGAGAATGTTTTCACCAGATCTTACACAGTGATCAGGAATATTTTCAGGTGCAGAAACAGAAACAGAACAGAAAGGCATATATGTTACACAAGAGGTTAACAAAAGAAATAATGCAAAACAAAATCTGAAGTGGATGAGGAGAATCGTTGAAGAAATGTCCAGGAAAACTGGAACCATTTAGCTTTTTAGACACATGTTTACACAATCAATAAAGTAGTGCAGCAGGATATGAAAGACAATGAAACAATGTGAAGTAACATGTGCCAGGAAAATCTTAGGAATATGTTTATAAATGAACCCAATACATCTCTTTAATGTCAGTGTGCTTTTGCAAATATAATTTTTTTTAATGCAATGTCAGTAAACTCTTTTCACACACATACAATGCACCTTAAACTGTACCCCAAAACAGACACTCACAAGTAGTAAAGGATTCTTTATTAGTATATATTTTTAGCACAAAACTGTAGAAACACTTAAACTACACCAACTGCATATTGAGCTAAATATAAACAATCTCAGTGCAATGCTACGCTACTGTATCTTGAGTTTAGGGAGATAAATTAACATACAGGCATACAATCTATATCTCTCATTTAAAAAGAAGAAGGACATGAAGAAAACAACATCGCTACTATGTGCTGGGAATGTATAACAAATAATTCCCAATCTCAGTGAGCCACCAATTGAAAGAACTGATATGCTGGCACAAAATAATGCACTATATCATTGTATATGAAATTACACAATCATAAATTTAATAGCTTAGATGCACCTCCTCTCTCCCAGAGAACTAAAAAAACGTACTCGGTTACTAACGTAACCTCGGTTCTCTCTAGAGAGGGAACGAGTACTGCGTAATATCTTACGCTATGGGGAAACACTCTTTCCTCGAGATATTGAAGCCAAAAATTACCCTTAATTTTTTAATCATGCAAAACGCTTTTGCAGCAGCAAGCAGACAAGGGCGAGACAGCTCGCGCGCCCATTGGCTGCCTCGCTGGAAAAGCTGCAGCCTATCGAGTGAGGCACTGCGTGACGTAATGACGAATGAGGACGCTTCGCGCTCATTCCGTCATGTCCCGCCAGTATAGGCGTGGTCTCGCCCTATAAATACCCCTCGATAGCTGTATTTCCTCTGATTTTGTACGCCGAAGCGAACCAGAGCATAGTCCAAGCACGGCAAGATACGCAGTACTCGTTCCCTCTCTAGAGAGAACCGAGGTTACGTTAGTAACCGAGTACGTTCTCTTACGAGAGTATCTCTCGTACTGCGTAATATCTTACGCTATGGGGACCCCATGCAAAACGCCGTGCGGACAGGGATCCACCACCTCTCGTGGAGTGCACTTTTGACAGCCAATGGGCACCGCAGGCCCCTGGAAGTGTAAGCCAGCGCTATAGCATCCACTATCCATCTGGATAGGCTCTGTTTTGAAGCGGCGAGTCCCTTAGAACGGCCGCCAAACAACACGAAAAGCTGCTCGGTCTGTCTGAACTCAGCCGAGCGGGACACATAAGCCCTTAACGCCCTGACAGGGCAAAGGAGACTCGCGTCCCTCTCCTCATCGAGAACCGGAAGGGCTGACAGGGAAATTACCTGGGCCCTAAACGGTGTATTGAGGGATTTCGGCACGTAGCCGTGCCTCGGTTTGAGTACGACCTTTGAGTCGTTAGGCCCAAACTCCAGACATGACGCGCTTACAGAAAGCGCCTGTAAGTCCCCTACACGCTTCACTGAAGCGAGAGCCAATAGAAACACCGTCTTAAGGGACAGGTGCTTCATGTCCGACAGCTGGATCGGCTCAAACGGGGCGCCTTTCATGGCCTCCAAGACCGTGGAAAGGTCCCAAGCCGGGACTGAAGGGGGCCTGGGAGGGTTTAACCTCCGAGCTCCTCGTAGGAAACGCACGACTAAGTCGTTTTTCTCCCCAGTGACTGGCCAGACACCGGTTTAGCAAACGTTGCTATGGCCGCCACGTAAACTTTGAGCGTGGATGGGGTCCTTCCCTTATCCATCAGCTCCTGAAGGAAGGCAAGCACTTCCTTAACCCCGCAGTCCACAGGTGAAAGGCCACGGGCTCGACACCAAGTAGAGAACACCGACCATTTCGAGGCATAGAGCCGTCTGGTAGACGGAGCTCTAGCCTGCGCGATCGTGTTTAGCACTCCTTCCGGGAGGCTAGCGGGTACCCGTTGATGGCCCATGCGTGCAGGGACCACAGTTCCGGGCGAGGATGCCAAATCGAGCCCTCCGCCTGAGAGAGGAGATCTCTCCTCAACGGTACAGGCCACGGGGCAGTGCTGGCCATCCGCATCAGGACCGGAAACCAAGCCTGGTTCGTCCAGAGCGGAGCTACAAGCAGCACTGGGCATCCATTTTCCCTGATCCGCTCCAACACCTGAGGCAGGAGCGAGACAGGGGGAAAAGCATACAGGGGACCGCTGGGTCAAGCATGGGCCAGCGCGTCCCTGCTTTTCGAGAAGAATACTGGGCAGTGAGCGTTCTCGCGGGACGCGAACAGGTCCACCTGCGCTCTGCCAAACGTTTCCCACAGCAGCTGGACCGTCTGCGGATGCAGCGACCATTCTCCTGTCGGGACGTTGTCTCTGGACAGCTTGTCTGGACCCGTATTCAGGTGCCCAGGCACGTGTGCCGCTTTCAGAGAAAGGAGGTTGCGCTGGGCCCAGACCAAGAGGGGTTCCGCCAGCCTGCAAAGGCGTGTGGACCCGATGCCGCCCTGGCGATTTATGTACGCCACCACTGACATGTTGTCCGACCGGACCAATACGTGGTGGCCTATTATCTGGGGACAGAAGCGCCTTAGCGCTTTGTCGACTGCCATTAATTCCAAGCAGTTTATGTGAAGGAGCTTCTCCCGTACTGACCATAGGCCAGCTAGTGGTCTGCCCTCGAGCAGCGCTCCCCGCCCCGATGTGGAGGCGTCCGTAGACACCACCTTCACACCCGAGGCGATTCCCAGACTCACACCTGACTGATACCAGTCGGTCACTTTCCACGGTTTCAGAGCTGAAACGCACTGAAGGTCGACCCTGAGGCGAAATAGACCCGCGGTCCACGCCCTGGGGGAACTCGTGCTTTTAGCCATAGCTGCAGTGGGCGCATGCGGAGCAGGCCCAACTGGAGTACGGAGGCTGCTGAGGTCATCAGACCCAGCATTTTCTGAAACCTTCTGAGCGGGACTATAGAGCCGTGGCGGAAGGATCTCGCGACGTGCTGAATATTCAATCCGCGCTCCGGTGACAGGCGTGCTGTCATGGATAGCGAGTCCAACACTGTTCCCAGAAAGGAAATTCTCCGACTGGGGAGCAGTGAGCTTTTCGCCCAATTGACTGTAAGGCCCAGCTCCTCGAGGTGCTCGAGTAATGCGGCCCTGTGTTCTATGAGCTCCGTTCGTGAACGAGCTAGAATCAGCCAATCGTCCAAGTAGTTCAAAACTCGCATGCCCCGAAGTCTCAGGGGGGCGAGGGCCGCGTCCATGCACTACGTGAACGTACGGGGTGCTATGGACAGGCCGAACGGCAGGACTGTGTATTGATATGCCTGGCCCTCGAAGGCGAATCTCAAGAATCGCCTGTGATGGGACGCTATTTGTTTTTGAAAATAGGCGTCTTTCAGATCTATTGACATGAACCAGTCTCCTTGGCGCACTTGCGCGAGGATTTTCCTGGTCGTAAGCATTCTGAACTGGCGCTTCCCGAGCGTTCTGTTCAGCAGTCGCAGATCTAGAATGGGTCTGAGCCCACCATCTTTTTTCGGTACCAGAAAATATCTGCTGTATAAGCCCCCTTCGTCCTGAGATAGAGGTTCTATAGCCCCTTTTCTCAGTAGTTTCGCTATCTCGGCTCGAAGTAGATGAAACACTTCGCTATACACCGTAGTTTCGACTTGCGCCGTATAACGACGGGGGCGTCGAGCGAACTGTAGCGAACAGCCTCTCGTTATAGTGTTCAACACCCATTCTGATACCCCGGGAAGCCTTGACCACGCATCTGCGTGAATAGCTAGGGGTAGAATGAAATCTGGGCTCTGGCCGCGGCAGGACGGCGGCTCGAGAGCCCCTGTGTACTGGGAACACAGCACCGTGTTTACAGCGTTCGAGGCGGGGGGCGCGCTGATCACAGCGGGCAGCCTGGCCGCGCTCAGCTTCTCTATGGCGGGACGCGCAGAGAAAGCGAGCGGGGCGAATCCTGTGGGATTCGGCGCGTGTGAGGGAATGTGGGCACATTTACTAAATGCGGCACATTTACTACACTGAGAATACTGTCAGCTCGCGCGACTAAATCACTGCTGTGTATACAGCGTGCGAGGCGCGCGCTGATCAAAGCCGGCAGCCTGGCCGCGCTCAGCTTCTCTGTGACGGGTTGTGCAGAGAAGACGAGCGGGGGTGAATCCCGTGAGATTCGGAGTGTCTGTGAGAAATGCGGGCGCGAGACAGCGGGCACATTTTCTGCACGGAGAATACTCGGCTCGCGCCGACTGAATCAACGCTGTGTTCACAGCGTGCGAGGTGCGCACTAATCACAGCGGGCAGCCTGGCCGCGCTCAGCTTCTCTGTGACGGGTTGTGCATAGAAAGCGAGCGGGGGTGAATCCCGTGGGATTCGGCGTGTCAGTGAGGAAATGCGGAACAGCGGGCACATTTACTGCACTGAGAACACTGTCGGCTCGCGCCGACTAAATGTGTGTTAGTTTCGTTTTTACAGAAACCAAGGGACACGCATCGTGTAGTGTAAGCGGGCATTGTATGGGCGCGTTCACTACATTTTCTGCACAACCAAAATGAGTTGGTTTTATTTGTGCTAGCCCTGCACCGTGGCGGGCTGTGTCTGGGTGTGGGAATGGGCACTGGGACGTGGGCATTCTTACAACACTCGTAACACCATCGGCCGTGGCCGGAACACCAGAAAATGCACTCTTTATTGGATTTATCTGGGTAGCCATAGAAACGGCTTTTGTGCGCAGGCAAGCGGGCTGAGACACCGACTGCTTCACTGCGAAAAACACTGGGACAGTCACAACGCATGGAACTGAACGAGCGAGAAGTTTTGGTGGAAATCCGGCCGCAGCGGGATCTGAACACTGTCACTTTCCTAGAGAGACTAGGAAGGCCTTGAGACCTCGGGCTTTACCTCAATCCTCGGCTGGGGCCCGCGCTGAGGGGGGCGGCGTCCAGCAGAGCGAGAGCGCGGGTGTTTGATCTCGGGCCTGGCGGCGCTGCTAGTTAGCCGAAACGACAGCCTTTGTGCGCAGGCAAGCGGGCTGTGGAACCAGCTTGCTCACTGCGAAATACACTGGAACAGTCACATTGCTTGGAACTGAACGAGCGAGAAGTTTTGGTGAAAATCCGGCCGCAGCGGGAACTGAACACCGTCGCTTTCCTAGAGAGACTAGGAAGGCCTTGAGACCTCGGGCTTTATCTCAATCCTCGGCCGGGGCCCGCGCTGAGGGGGGCGGCGTCCAGCAGAGCGAGAACGTCGAGGAACACGGAGCGCTCAGCTTCCGTCATCTCGGATAGCGTTAGCCACAAATGTATCTCACCATTCAGGCCGATGTAATCCACGGCTTGAGAGAGCGGACGCATCGGCTCAGTTTCAATGCCGTCTCCGGTAAGTTTGTCGAGCTCAAGTGCGGACGCGGCGGCAGACGGCGGCCGCTGTCCGTCTGGGAGCGACTCGAGCGAAGCCGGCGAAGCTGGCGGGCGAACCGGCGAGCTTTGGCGGGCTGGAAATAGCTCGGGCGCGCGCAGGGCGCGGCGCTTCTTGCGGCGCGGCATCACGGCGGGCTGGGATGCGGGCTCGGAGAACGAAGCTAGGCGAGTCCGCAGAGTCACCATAGGCAAGCGTTCACAATGATGGCATCCGCCGTCAGCGAGCGCGGTGGCCGCGTGATCCTCACCCAGGCAGGACACGCAGATGACGTGGCGGTCCTCGTCGCTGAGTGGGGCTCGGCAAGAACCACAGGAAGGCATCTTTAAAAAGACGCAGCTCTTTTAGAACAGTAGAAATGGGTGTTGCGTCACGTAAGCAAACACACACACATTTAGCAGAGTAAAAGGATATAGTACGCCGGAAAGCGCAGCAGGTACGGCAGTTGAAGGCGGCTGGGCCAGCGACTTCAGAAGATGGCACGTCCCGCTGAGAAGGCTACAAGTCAACGGCGCGGGTTCTCACTCTGGATCCCGCGATGCGTGAGCTTCGCGTGAAGAATGAAAAATCAGAGGAAATACAGCTATCGAGGGGTATTTATAGGGCGAGACCACGCCTATACTGGCGGGACATGACGGAATGAGCGCGAAGCGTCCTCATTCGTCATTACGTCACGCAGTGCCTCACTCGATAGGCTGCAGCTTTTCCAGCGAGGCAGCCAATGGGCGCGCGAGCTGTCTCGCCCTTGTCTGCTTGCTGCTGCAAAAGCGTTTTGCATGATTAAAAAATTAAGGGTAATTTTTGGCTTCAATATCTCGAGGAAAGAGTGTTTCCCCATAGCGTAAGATATTACGCAGTACGAGAGATACTCTCGTAAGAGAACTAGGATGTGGAGTTTGGTAGAGGTCACAATCTGAGGTCATGTTAGTGTAACCATGGCAACATCACTGTTCAGCAAACATTATGTAAAGAGAAAATCAAATAAAATTCAGAATAGCAATCCTTGACACAGAATAGCACCATTCCATGATGTAACAAATGTAACACTCACACAAACAACATATAATATAACTAAACATGAGAACTTTACATAACTAAATAAAAATGTTGAAAATACCTTCAACGTTATCATTACAAAAACCTCAGAGCGGTTTTTGCTACTGAAAATACATGTACAGCTATAAAAACAAAAAATAGCTTGAATGTTGTCTAAGCACCTTGGAAAAACCCTGACGTAACGGATGTAAAAAAAGATTTTTTTTTTTCATAAAAGTGGAATATAAACGTTCTTATATAGAGTGATCAGTACAGACTTGATCTGTGAACCAGAAGAAACTATAACTACTATCCATGAGCATCAATATGATGGCTGATCCTAAAACAGTCATGTTAAGATTGTATTAACATTAGCACCATTTCTGGAATCGATAGTAGGCTATCACATACAAAAAGCAGCTAAATCTGCTGTCCAAAATGCATATATTTAAAAGATATATTACACTGTAAAATTGCATTAAACATATGACAGACAGCTTATTTAAACCAGTAAATGAAGTTTGAGTTGATGGCAGGAAAGCACATGTTGTTGCTGCATGAACCTCCATAGCTTGGAGGACAGGCTGAGCACGGCACACCGACTCTGTAAGGTGCTTCGCCAATCCAGTTGCCCCTGAAAAATAGGATTCTTTTAAAAATATGCCACCAAGACAAGCATTCATAACACTTTAGTCATGCGCTGGCATTATCACACTAAGAATGGCACACTCTGTGCTCTTGTAGAGTGTAGGTCTGGCTAGAGTCACATTAAAGGATGAAAACATGACTAACTTTGGGGAATAGTTGCAGACCAAGTACGTTGCCTCCCTCCACACGGCGCCCCACACTACCATATTGTAACAGGTTTGGATGGCACATCCGACTCTGTTTGATGACGCCCACACCATCTGTAACATTCAGAGGCCGTCAGACATGAAAGTTTTTGCTGTTTGCTTAATCTGAATTATAACTTGCAACCAAACTCACTTGTGTGTAATGTGTGCACATGGGTCCATAACAGCGCATTGGGCAGCGGGGATTGCAGTCACGCGGGTATGGAAACGCATAATCTCTGACCTCATCATACCAAGGTTTAACCAGCTGAAGAATGGAGTGGTAACTGGCAGGAGCACAATATTATACACTGGACTGTATCCAAAACACAATTCTCGTCTGGCCTGATGCCTTAAATCTTGTTCATCATTTGTAATTTGATAATGCTGACAAAGTGACATTTTTAAGCCTTAAATGAGCACCATTCTTCTGTATTCAAGGAACACTAAAGATTTGAGAGTTTTTTCTGTCAATGGCAAACAACTGTTCGCCTGCAAGACTTACTAGCCAGTTCGGACTGAGAGGTTTTGACCCAGATATCTGAGAAGGTAAGGAGGTCCATGTTCCCAAATACAGGTGGCTGCCCAAGCTTCTGCTGACCTGGCCAGGCCTTCATCCCAAAGCTAAAAAATATTTTAAAAAACAGAGGTAATAGTGTGCAATAAAAAATATTATAATTAATATAATTCTTATTATTTCACATTTTATATATTTGAAACCACTTTGATGCCATACACCAATCGATCTGCGCAGTGCCACTTCAAGTCAAACACAACTACGTGTCCGAAATCACATAATTATTCTCTTGAGTAGGCCTCATTATTTTGAATAATTGAAAAATAATTATTTCGCAATTACTAAAAGTATGTTCTATATAGTGTGTACTAATGAAATCTGGACGTATACATTCTACATGTTGCACCTAGTGTAATTATGTGAACATTTAGTTACATGACAGTGTGTGGTGTGTGTGTGTGTGTGTGTGTGTGTGTGTGTGTGTGTGTGTGTGTGTGGTGCTGGGCATACTTCCTTTACTTTATAATAGGCTACTTAATTGTAATAAATGCAAACAAACGGGGATTAAACTGTTTTGGTCTTGTGACTATAGCCTACACCACCCACGTAAAAATGTTTACATTAAATCAAGACAGCACTATTTATACTCGCAAATTCTGTGTAAAATAAATCAACGAGTAAGCTATTTAATACCTTTTAAACTCAGAAGTAAATGTACCGGTGGGATTAACTTTTTTGTGACTATTATAATAAACTATGTATTAGGCTATTATTGTATTGTACCCAGCAGGAGGAGCTGTCGAATGAATTACATGCAGTACCGCATTGCAATCTAATCAGCTTCATTTAATGTTTATAATGAGGGGTAAAGGTAAACTGATTCATATTCTTTCTTTGGAAATGTTTGGGATGCTTACCATGTACTCCATGTTTGCTGCAGGTGGGAAAACATTCGCGCGCACTTTGTTGTGATAGTCCAGAATTGCTATCATGTCATCTTGAGAAATGTACCGTTTTCGCCTTGACTTGGGTATGGATGCCAATCCGTCATCATCACCCATTTCCGATTTATTGATAGTGAGATTGGTTCCGGTGATCGTTTCAGTCGCATTTCTGATAATCCAAGCGCTCGCATCACTGGCTACGAATACAAGAAACAAATCGGTAAAAAAGTTGATGGTCTTCATCCCTCTTTTGGTGACAAATCAGTGATTATCTGCAAGTAAAATAATATGAACATTTACATTTACAATATAACTGATACAAAGAGAGACAAAAAAAAAAAAGATAAATATTTATATAAAAATAGCATACATGGTAGGCTATATAAAAAGTGTGTAAGATTCCGTTCCGTTGAATCGTTCGTATCTGAATGAGTGTGCGGAGCAGCTCTGTGAGTCTCGGTTATCCTGATGGAGATCTCTCATCCCGTCCTCTGCTGCCTCTGGCTTTTATACTGTGCTGCTGGGATTCAGGAGGCAAGCGCAAGGTGCTCTGACTGCGACCGGTCACCTGAACACCAGAACGAGGCCAGCTCACTTTCTTACATATGCTACTGTTTTAATTGCAGTATAGTGAACTTTTATTTTGTATAATTACGTGCTGGCTGTAGCTACATTATCACACTGCTACTTAACTAATAAATACATAACATTATAAATATTTTTTGAATAGAAATACTTTTATTAGCTGATATAGACCTGGGATCTACATTGTTCTACAACGCCAATCGTTCAAAAACAAGAGTATTCCAGAAATATAAGTAGGCTATTGCAGACTTGCTTGTAACAACACTAATTGATCATAGTTTTAGTTGCACTGAAAATATACCATACTGGATGCATTTTTTTGTCTCCTTAAAAAAGACAAATGTCACAAAATCAATGTAGGCTATAGCATAACCTTTGCGGAGACTAAAATCTTTAGTTAATAGACAAAATTATCATTTCTCAGTATGGCTAATGTGTTTTTGTATTATATATGATTTTCTTGTATTATTCATTATACAGATACACTTGTTCAGAGTTTGAGTCCAAAGAGCCCATTTACCAGTGTGTGGAGCCAAGTTAAGAAGCCCTTTAGAAGCATATCGTTTTCTTTGCAGGTGGAAGCTGAGTAAGAGCAACGTGACGCACATACGACCCCGCTCCCCCCGTTAACTCTCCTCCCCCTTTCCACTGAACTGTGAATTTGCAGGTTTTCTTGGAATTGAGTGTTACTGCTTATGCGTTCTTTGGTCCAGAAGTGAGATGTTTACTATGTCCAAGAAGTAATTAGCCCTAAAGTTAGAAGTTACGTTTTTGGGTTAAATTTGAAATTGGGTTAAATGAAGGCAATGCATTACATTATCTCATCCAATTGCAACTTTTTCAGCTGCTTCCTCTTCACCAGGCCAAATGAGTGGATTATACCATAGATAGAGGACCTTATTGGGTCCCCCTTTTCACAGGACCCAGGTAAATGTCCTATTTAAAACTCTCAGCGATAGCCTTTATAAAATGAACAAATGTCATTTGCTTTAAATCAGCAAAAGCAAAACAGAAGCAAGTGCAGAGATACTAGAGTGACACTCAGCTTGACTCCTTCTTTCTCAGCTTTGCAGAAAGAAAATAACCTGTCAGAATAACCAAATGTCATATACTGTATGGACAAAACATGTTTAAAGAATAGAGAAATAATTGTAAACTGCATAATTTGAGATGGGGTATTATTTGTGGTAAAAGATAAACAGAATGCAAGAAACCAGGTGAATAAGGTGAATATCTAATCTTATGGATTTCTTTTCACCTATGCATAGTATAGGATTTTAATGGAGGAAACTTAAACATCCTGTTTAAAAATACATTTCACACAAACTGAGCTACAGCAGTAAGATGATATGAAATTAAATATTTTGCAGCTCTTCTGCTGGCCTTAACCCAGTCTTATGCTTATTAAACTCCTATATCCCCTCATTCCTATTTAATAATTTATCAATATTTGGCAATTTTACAATTCACTTTGTGGACTGGTGCTGTTTAACTGAAGAGTGGGAGCTGGAAAGAGAAGGTCTACTCCCAAGCCATCAGTATCCTTGCTTAGCATTTGTGTGCTCCACCCAATGATGTTCTTACTAACTGGCAGCTCATAGTTACAGCATAATAACTTCATTTCCCTTTGCTCCGCTTAGGCAAAAACTGTCCCTGTGAAACTTCCAAATGACAAACCTGTAATCAGGGGTTCACTAAAGCCAATGGCTTCTATATATAACTATTGTTTATTTTTTCTAAAAAGATTATTCTAGCAACCTACTTATGTGCCCTGTATTCTGTGAATTCTGCAGTAATTAAACAAAAGCCCCAGAAAAGCTATATAGCCATGCTTATTTTGCTTTGTGCATATGCATCTTTAGTACATGGAGCCATGATCCATTTCATTCCCACTGTTTACCATTATTTTATAGTCAAAATTCATCCACACACTTAAATCTACCCTATTTTATTAAAATATCCATGATGGTCAAAACACAATAAATAAATCTAAAGAAACAAATGATCAAGTTCAATATGCAGGTGTGAGCATGAGGAAATCTAAGGTCATTAGGTCGAATGGTTCATCACGGTTCATTCAGTCTTTAAATCTAGAACTGAAAGTTTTTGGCAAGAAACACGTTTGTAGCAACAACTTATAATGATAAAAAGAGACATACTATTAAATTATTCATTAGGGACCTATGAAAATCTCAAACAGGAACATTGTGTTCATTCACCTAATCACCATGCTGAATCTGATATCTGCTCATTTCCATCACTGAACAGCTCATACACTAACAGTTTATTGTTTGGTCACGTTTTTGTTGTAACAAGTTGTCCTCAACATTATTTCAGTAAAGAACATCTATTGTGAAAGTATGCAAACAAATGCATTTGCTAACATGCGCTATCATTAAAACGTTTGTATATGTGTGATATAGGGATGCACCGATACCACTTTTTCCAGACCGAGTCCGATACCGATACTTTCATTTTTGGTACTCGCCGATACCGATACCGTAACCGATACCTGTATTTTTAATTTTCAATTAATTTTCAATTCATGCATTTGTAATTTTAAAATGTATTGGTAGAGAAACCAAAATAATATCAATCAGTTGTTTATTAAATTTAAACTTAATTAGTTCAACAAATATATATTTCATGCACTGCATATGCATTACTGTATAAATTAAATATATATGGATCTTTTTGTAAAGTTGAAAGAGGTAGCCTATTTAGACAAGAGCAGACAGTCATTTATTTGTCCTTCGTTTGATTAACATTAAAACACAGCAGCAGATTTATTAAAGTGCCGCCCCTTTAAGGCCGAACGCACAAACGCACTGACGCCATTTGAATTATACTGTCTACGTTCACTTGAGATATATAACAGACTTTTACTTGGATACTCGCCAAGACAGGTGTTTTTACATAGTTTGTGTGAATTTGTCCGTACAAGCGCAATGCGTGAAAGACTTCCATTCAGTATTCGCGCTGTCTGGTGGTTTTCGGGGCGCGCGCTGTGGATGTTTGAAGTTCATGGAAATTCTTGACCTGCAAATGTCCTGTAATAATGTAGGCAACCACTCGTTAAACATAAGTAAGGTAACAGTTCATGTTTTACTTACATATACGATTTAGTTTTAATCCAAATAACACGTGCTGAGTGAACGATCCGCAATCAACAGCATTCAACAGAAGCGCTCTCTCTCTCTCTCGCTCTCTCTCTCTCTCTCTCTCTCTCTCTCTTTCTCTCGTCAGTTAACGTTATTAATAAGCTGCATGCCTCGTTTTACTTGATTTGCCATTGACATCCGACTGAACTACAAACTTTCCACTGACGTCTGTGAAAAAGGGATGCGCTCGACCAGCTCGCGCGTCTGTGTCGTAGCTCGCTCAATCCTCTGCGCGTTTTTCTCTTATCAGCTTGCGCACCATATAGTTATATAGGCGACGCCTTAATATATTCTGTTTAATATTCCACTGATAAGATACATTTATTTCATATACAGCCTCCTTTTTTATCCTCATTATAATTTCTGACACTGTACACATGCTGCCTGGTATCGGTTGTTGGTATCGGGGCATTTTTACGAGTACGAGTACAAGTACATGAGCTCAGTATCGGGCCCGATACCGATACTGGTATCGGTATCGGTGCATCCCTAGTGTGATACGTATAATGGTCGGTAAGAAAATCTCCAGTTCACCAAGGCTGCATTTATTTGAGCAAAAATATGCTAGTAAAACAGTAATTTTGTGAAATATTATTACAATTTAAAATAACTGTTTTCTATTTGAATACACTCACCTAAAGGATTATTAGGAACACCTGTTCAATTTCTCATTAATGCAATTATCTTATCAACCAATCACATGGCAGTTGCTTCAATGCATTTAGGGGTGTGGTCCTGGTCAAGACAATCTCCTGAACTGAGGTCTCCTCAACCGAGGTATGCAGCAAAGCATTTGTGAAGCCACAACATGCACAACCTTAAGGCGGATGGGCTACAACAGCAGAAGACCCCACCAAGTACCACTCATCTCCACTACAAATAGGAAAAAGAGGCTACAATTTGCAAGAGCTCCCCAAAGTTGGACAGTTGAAGACTGGAAAAATGTTGCCTGGTCTGATAAGTCTCGATTTCTGTTGAGACGTTCAGATGGTAGAGTCAGAATTTGGCGTAAACAGAATGAGAACATGGATCCATCATGCCTTGTTACCACTGTGCAGGCTGCTGGTGGTGGTGTAATGGTGTGGGGGATGTTTTCTTGGCACACTTTAGGCCCCTTAGTGCCAATTGGGCATCGTTTAAATGCCACGGCCTACCTGAGCATTGTTTCTGACCATGTCCATCCCTTTATGGCCACCATGTACCCATCCTCTGATGGCTACTTTCAGCAGGATAAAGCCCCGTTCACACTACACGCGACTTTGTCGCTGCAGGTCGCCAGTGGCTGCGATGGAGGGCGTTCCCACTACTGGTTGCCTAGTAATGTTTGTGAGTGACATTCCCGGATGTTACTCTATGTTAGACAACAAATACGTTTTCTTGACGCTACAAACACACATTTTGGAAGGAAAAGTCTAAATATAAATGGAATCAGTACATAAAATGCATAATATTAAAGATGACCGAGAAACAGTGAGTGTTCTTTGCCATCGCGGCTATTTAACTGCAGCAAACGGGCAAATACCGGTCTATCTGGGTTCCCGAAACCATCCAGGCACGGAGTCAGTACGGTGAATACCACTGTATGTACACGGAGATATATCATAAATTATAGGACAGTTTCTGACTGCTAAAATGAGCTTCTCGTTCAACTTGCCTCGGTCAGACTCAGCACTGAAGAGTGACGCGCTCCACTGACTTCACTCATTGGTTGTCGCTCCCGAAAGTCGCTCTTCATTTGCATAAAGTTAAACAGATCTCAACTTTTGTCGCCGGAAGTCACCCGCTCACCATTGAAATGAATGGTATCGCGTCGCATGGTCGCGTGTAGTGTGAACGGGGCTTAAAGGAGAACTCCGGCGCAAAATGAAATTTGGTCTAATTACACATTGTTACCTAGTCAACTGTTATCTGAGATTTTTTTCATGATTATCGAATGTAAATACTTTTATCTCTAAAACCAGTTTAGCCTATAACACTAGTATAACGCTAGTATATAGGGCATAGAGTAATGACAAATAAAAATCGCTAGTTAATACCACTAACAAGGCTCAAAATAGCCCAACACTAACACGGTAGCATAATCAGGGTCCCTACATACAAACCGAAGCATTGAGAACGTTGTAAGTGTACAAACAGTTTAATAAGAAGATATTTTATACATACAGTCAGCTTCGCGAAAACAGATAGGAGCCATCTTTGGAAAACAGTCTCGAGCAATCGAACCACGAACGCCGAGCCACCTTATCACAACAACTGGCTCGTTCACATCTCAACAGCGCACTTGGCTCGGCGTTCGTGGTTCGATTGCTCGAGACTGTTTTCCAAAGATGGCTCCTGTCTGTTTTCGCGAAGCTGACTGTATGTATAAAATATCTTCTTATTAAACTGTTTGTACACTTACAACGTTCTCAATTTTTTGTCAGGTTTGTATGTAGGGACCCTGATTATGCTGCCGTGTTAGTGTTGGGCTATTTTGAGCCTTGTTAGTGGTATTAACTAGCGATTTTTATTTGTCATTACTCTTTGCCCCATATACTAGCGTTATACTAGTGTTATAGGCTAAACTGTTTTTAGAGATTAAACTATTTACATTCGATAATCATGAAAACAAATCTCAGATAACAGTTGACTAGGTAACAAAGTGTAATTAGACCAAATTTCATTTTGCGCCGGAGTTCTCCTTTAATGCACCATGTCACAAAGCTCGAATCATTTCAAATTGGTTTCTTGAACATGACAATGAGTTCACTGAACTAAAATGGCCCCCACAGTCACCAGATCTCAACCCAACAGAGCATCTATGGGATGTGGTGGAACGGGAGCTTCGTGCCCTGGATGTGCATCCCACAAATCTCCATCAACTGCAAGATGCTATCCTATCAATATGGGCCAACATTTCTAAAGAATGCTTTCAGCACCTTGTTGAATAGAATTAAGGCAGTTCTGAAGGCGAAAGGGGGTCAAACACAGTATTAGTATGGTGTTCCTAATAATCCTTTAGGTGAGTGTATATTAAAATGTAATATGTTTCTGTGATGGCAAAGCTGCATTTTCAGCATCATTACTCCAGTCTTCAGTGTCACATGATCCTTCTGAAATCATTCTAATATGCTGAATTTCTGCTCAAGAAACACGTCTTATTATTAAACATTTATTTTGAATATTTTTGTGGAAACCAAGATTAAACAATTTCAGGATTCTTTAACGAACTGAAAATTTGAACAGAAATGTGGCACGCTCACACACATCTGAGAAGCATTTGTTAGACAGAGGCGTGTGGTATCGATCAGCATCAGGTAATTTGAATGGTTATCAGAGACATATTTACAACTTCATTTGTTATAAAAAATATGTCTCACTGCAGCAGGGTGATATGTTCCTTGACATAATGAAGATATCATCCAAAATACATCTATCTTAAGCGAGCTTTGTTGCAAACAGTTAGGGTGGGTGTTTATAATGTTACAATGATTTGTGACATAATGGAGTTGTGCAACATTTCTGTGGATGATGTGCCAAAACATTGTCTAGTTTAGGAGTCCACCAATTGTTGTTTGATTCTAAACCAATTTTTGTTGTTACTACAAAAATACAATATTAGATCATCTTTAACATGTTAAAGTTCAGCTAAACATTCCCTCTCACATTAAAACGTATTAAGTAAAATTAAAATGAAATCAAGTTATTGAATAAATACGCATGCTATAGGGCAGGTCTAAAATGCAACACAATTTTATGCAATATGTAACAGTTAAGAGGGTTCTTCGACTATAAAGGGTTGAAGACTATCTGTCCAGGAGAGCTATCATTGTAAGTAAAATGTAAAATGGTTTGGGGAAAAAAAGTACCATGACAGACATGACAGCTTGTAATAAAAAACATTTAAAAAAAAAAACACATTTGTCACATGCACTCAAAGAGTGTGTCAGCCATGGCAAACATTCGTGTGTATCTGATATTTGCTTAATCAAATACATATATTCTCAGAAAAATCTTCTGTTGCAGAATTTGAAAACATCTCTGACATCATTTTTTATTCTTCATAATTTACTTGCTAACAATTGTGCTCAGAATTACAGTGAAATAGCAATTATGATACAAAGTAAAAATACTAATTTGCTTTTATTTTATTGACATTTTAAAATGTCAGAATATAAGGAGAGAAAAGCCATGTCCCCCTTAAGGGAACCTCCAAGCACAACAACTCTCTCAGTACTCCATAAAAGCACTGGACTACAGCTCAGATATGAAAAAAAAAGAGATTAAAACCTCCCTTTCTATCATGAGTCACTTAATAGAATTCCCTGGAACACAGAGAGAACAAACTTCTAATGCACTCACTTAAACGGCAGTGCTGTTTATAGGAAGATGATCACATCATCATCTAAGATACACTTTTTGGGGGGCAATTTATTAACGTGTGAGGTTTATGAGCACTGTAATGAAAACAATTTAAAATGAAGCACATTAATGTCTATAACTGGGGTCAAATCTCATAAAGCATTATTGGGAGATCACCAAACAGGCTCTGGAGTCTCTATGCCGAAATTCATTAACACTACTATATAAAGAGTCATGGTTCAGTGACGTTGGCTCAGACTAATGCTGTGATTAAATCTGTTTGTTTCTCTATATGTAATCCTGGATTTAATTTCTTACGGTTCATGCTGGTATCAATAATGGACCCCTGTATTGGCTGTCATTTTGTGACCTGCATGATGCAGTGCAATGTTTTTCTCATCAGGATTTTAATGGCAAATTATTTATAAGATGGCCAAACCTCTTACCAGAGATGAATCCCACACAACCTCCAAAAATCATCCACATGTGGGAATCTATAATTAAATGAAGAAAACTAAATATGATGTGGTGTTTAAGCAATAAATGGTTATTTTGTGGCTTGGCAATCTTGTGTCTTTGGCAAGACCAAGCTAGTGGAGGTCTAACCATGTGGAGAAGGATTTCACACATTCGATTTATCTACAGGATATTCTCTGTAAACCCAGTGGCCCCAAGTGTAATCAATTTTTAGGCTACAACACAGATATTGGTCAAATGAACAAACAACATCTGTTCTACTTGCTTTTTAAAAACGGAATATTTCCGTTTGTAAAACTGATGCCATGGAAAATTGCTGCACATTATATTTCTGTGCAAATGAGCAAAGATGCGGTCACAAAGCTGCAAATCCGCTTGACCGACTGAACCGAAATCTGTGATGGAAAGACTTTAGTCCTCACGTGAAACTCCTGGTCCAGCTCCACCTCTCTGGATGGGGTGGAGGGATAGAGTTGTGGATGGAGGTGTATTCTAGCTCCACCCATTAGGCCCAAATTACCTTTGCTCCTTCTCGCTGGACATCTATTAGCGAAGAGGGGCTAGAAATGACTGGATTTTCCCAGCGAAAATTCACCAACAATGATGATGAATGGTATGTGCTCCTAACTTTTTATTATATCGTTTATGTAGCCTAACAGTTAATTCCAGTCTTCAAATCTAAATGGTTGAGTGACTCGCTGTTTGTAGCCTATTACTTACTCACTTGAGACAGTCTGAGCCCTATTGTCTGAACATTATGATGGGGATTTTTCAGTGAAACTGCAGGTTAGTGGCAGTCATTGAATCATTCATTCAAACTATTCCCTCAAAATACTGATTAGGCAGAAACAAGCAGCTGGGCTGCATCTGACTATGTATACGTCCCTACTATATAGGCAAAAACAGCATGTGAAAGAGTAGTATGTCTTAATTCATGAAAAAGGCAAAGTACCCAGATGACCTACCACTTTCGACGAAATTTTGAAGTGCGTATCCAAAGGACATGGACAAAGGAGAGGATTTGTGAATGGCAGTGAAGTGAGGCAACCAAAGCTGGCAACAATGACAATGACAACATGACAAATGTAGCATATTGGAATATATTCAGGGTTCGAAATGAGGGGGGTCTGGGGGGGTCCCGGACCCCCCATAAGTCATTAGGGACCCCCCATAAGAATTTATTTTTGGATTTTGGGGGGTCCCCGACAAATATATTTTAACATTAAAAATGATTGTGAAAATTAGGTCTTAAGTGACGTTTTATTTATAACATTAGCCTAATTAATTTATTTCCTAGCGCGAGGCCGCAATCAGGGTAGCATTTAGCCGAGTGAGTTGTTGTGTACAGACGGTAACAAAGTTGCGCTGTTGAAGCTCGCGCAGTTATTTATAACATATTAATTAAGAAACAATATATAGGCTACTACACACGACCAGAGTGCTGTTTTCCTGAATGCCATAATGATTGAAACCGAGATATTGATTTCATAACAGTTCAATAAACAAATAGTTAAAATTAAGTTACTTACATTTTTAGATGCAATGACTGTTTTTGTTTTGTTTCAGCAGCAAAAATAGTTCCAAACAACAGAACCACAGCCCATCTCAGAGCGACACCCACACGCCATGATTCATTACTGAATAATTCAGCGTTTTGAACTAATCGCTCGAGTCAGATTTATTCACCCATTATTAAACCGCCTCATTCTGAAAAAATCAGCCGTTTGAATGAATCGTTTAAATAAATGACTCGATGACTCGCTCATTAAGACGGCCGCCTGCCGCCTCCTACTGGCGGTTTAGTTTCAAAGTTTCATTCTTTTCAACTTTAACTTTCCTTATTTGTATATTCAAAATATTTAAAACAATCTCATAATCTCATTTAATAGTATACAGTTATAATTTTTCAATATAAATTATTTCATTTGATTGGTAACAGCCACTAGGCTAGGCTGTCTTATTATTTTAATTGAATGTAGCCAATTAATAAAATGTAAGAATTTTAAATGAAATTTAGAGCATACATTAAATAAAATTAGGGGAAAAGTTCCCTTTATAAAGGTACAAAAAATATTCAGATGAGAGTGTTTTCAAAGAGGAAACATTGACAATTTAAGTTTAAAGGGAGTAATGCCTCTGTTTAGGCTATAAAGGAAATGTAATTTTGCCAAAAGAAGGACTTTTAATTTAAATAAATGTTTATTTTAAATCAACTTACTTCAGTGTGATATACCATATTATCATGCTTAATTGAATAATTGTAATGTGATGATCAGATGCAGATATCTAAATCAAAGAATATGGGTGGTTGGCGAATGAATTATTATTTATTTTTAACAACAGATTCGAGTGACTCAAAGTGCACCAGATTAATGAATTTCTCTTTAAAATGTACAAAATTTTCTCACGGGGGGGCATGCCCCCGGACCCCCCTAGTGTTACGATTTTGCCACCTCTGTCTCATTTTTAACCAGGAAAAACCCTGACATTGGTCCATATCTTTATGCCTACAGTACCTATAGGCTACATAGTGTAGCAAGGTAGTCTTAAGAATTTTGGGGAATTTTATAATTACATACATTTTAGGGGACCCCCCAAGAGTCCTAAGTCATTTCGAACCCTGAATATATTCATACTGCACACTTCTTCAAAAGAAGTCCCTACTCAGAGAATATGCAATTTCGGACACAGCCGCTGTCTTTATGAATGAGCAATTGAGTAATTTACTACTCAACCAATTCGTTCAAAACAGATTAATTCAGAAATAAACAAGTGGCTTTATAAGTAAGTCATTGGGTAATTTGTTGTGATTGAATGACAGTTACATTCTTGTGATAGGCCTTAAATTATTCAAGTTAAATAATTGAATCAGTGTGTGTAAAACGCTAATCTCTTCGAGTGATTTATTTTCACATCCAGCGAGGAGGAGCCAATGTAATTTGGGCCTAATGAGTGGAGCTAGAATACACCCTAACCCTATCCTATCTCTGTCCCTCCACCCCATTAGACGTCCAGAGAGGAGGAGCTGGACGTTATTTGACTCTGCAGCGAGTAGGCTACCACTGGATCTCTTCAAGGAAAATACTGAAGGACTATTCGGTTGTTTAGTCTGACGTCACGCGTGACGTTTAGCCTCTTCCGGGCCCAAGCGCTCCGCTCGTCTTTCAGATCCTAGACTACATAAAACCTTTTCTTAAAGGGTTTTTTCGCTTCAGTGCCAGTGGGTGTTAATAGGGATTAAGGGATAGCACCCACTGGCGCCAAAGTTTCTTCATTCGTTTAAGATTTGTAACTTACCTAATCAACTGCCGCCATTTTCTCTTATCTTTCTCATCACGGAAAGCGGTAGATGACAGTTAAATGTCACTTGTTTTTTTTAACTCCGATCTTTTTAAACAACACGGGAACACGTTAAAACTCCGGTGAAAGCGGTAGGTAGGTAGAGAGGACCCGGCCTTTGGACCCGGAAACAGTATTATCGGAGAGCGCTTGCGTCACGACTTAACAACCGGATAGACCTTATGTAGCCACGCCCCTTTTCAACGCTGAGCTCGTTGTCTTTTGACTTCCGGTCTGTATTTTCACAGCGATCTTGCGTAGTTATGAATGAACGGCTCGTTTAAAAAAATTCCAAGGTCCATTTGTTTAGACATATGCTTTACAATGCTTATGATAAACATTACAATGCTCATGATAACTTTCGTTAACTCTACAATAAGTAAATCAACTTCACCAGCTAATTACTTCTGGACAGCGATGCCATAGAAATATACAGAGCGAGCGACCGCAAAAACGAAAGTTCAAAGACAATATTCTAAAGATGGCGGCGCCCTCGTTTCTCTGGTGCATAAGGTCTATAACCAGCATAACAAAGAGAAGAAGAAGGCAAGATCACTAAAAACCCTGCAAACTAAAAGTTTTGAAATTAAATTAGGTTAATGACACGTACATGAAAAAGACATGCAGGACCAGCAGCCTCGGTCAAGCACAGAATGTCTTTGAATGACCTTTGGGACGATCCCATCCTAAACCTATATTGTTAAAAGCAAAGTGAGATTGAATAACAAAATGTATTTGGTGGTGCTCTGGCCAGAACATTAAACAGTAGACCATAGCAGCAAGCACTTTAAATACAAGTGAATTATAGTGTGCAGGGTGGACTAATGCACAAACTAATGTTGAAAGTTGTAAAATGTCATGTAGGGAATTTTAATGTGGTCTAGACCGAATGGAACAGGAGTTATATATATATATTTTTTTGCAGTGATTAAAGTGATGGTGCACTGGGCTGGTCAGTTGTCTGGTTTAGACAGGAAGTGGCAATGGCCCGCATTTTCAGTGTGGGAGGAACATGTGGACACTTGTTTTAAATCTTCCATTCATTACAACACCATATTTGAACCAAAATTATAGTGCAGAATTGTTTCCATATCTTTAGTGTTGCTCCAAAAGAAAACTTAAATGCATTGTAAATTGCTTTAGATTATTGTCAAATGCATTAATATAAATGCAAATGTCTGAATCTATCTCCAGAGCCTTTGGAAACATCATAACAAATGGTTTGCACTGTAGGTATGAATTTCAATGAGAGCATGGTAACTGTATGTGTCTATGAGCGTGCTTGTTCTTTCTGCATTCCAACATCTTTTTTCTTCCTCAATTCACATGTATGCCAGAAAAGAAAAGAGCTCTCAGTACCATATATAGAATTACACTACAAAAATAGAACTAACAGGCGGCATTTAAAAACATTGGAACTATTAATGCAGAAGATTATTGCATGGCGATATCATCATCCACCACTACAACTGTTTATAGGAATGACACAATACGATGACATGCAAAACCTATCAAATGAAACTATGAGTAAAATGTATATTATAAATGAGCAATACATTTCATTCTTATGCGTCAGAGACCATCAATGAAAACAATGGTAATAATCAACCCTTACTTTTAAAAAATGGTTAGTTTTAACAATAACAGCTGACATAATGGCAAAAGCTCATGTTGTAGCCTGGTTGAAATCATAGTTAAAAAAAGTAGATGATGTCATGCAACCATGTCTTTCAAGCTGATACAAGGGGTCCAATAATGAATAGCATGCTTTTCTGTACATAGTAGGCTATTATGGTGTTTACTGAGTTTGAAAATATAATTTATTTCTTTTAATATCAGTCTAAGCATTAAAGGTGCTCTAAGTGATGTCACGCGTTTTTTAGGCCAAAACATTTTTTGTCACATACAGCAAACATCTCCTCACTATCCGCTGGCTGCCTGTCCCCTGAACACACTGTAAAAATACGCGGTCTCTCTCTGCACACACCCCAGGCTCCACAAACGGCAACAAAACAAACTGTAGCGACCTGCTCCACGAAACATACTGTTCCAGCCAATAACCGACAAGAAGGGTTTGGACGGTTAGTGCGCGGATGAGGAGGAGGGAGGTCTAGCTAGCCACCGTTTTGTTTGACAATACTTTAAACGTCAACAAGAATTGATGTCACCCAGGATCGCTTAGAGAACCTTTAAAGGAACACTCCACCGTTTTTTGAAATAGGGCTTATTCACATTCTATATTCTCTAGATATTGACATGGGACTATATTAGGGGGAAGCGCAGGCAAAGCACTGCTACTTAGGCGAAGCACTGCTACTTGGGATTTCATGTGTTGCGTGATATCTCTGCGCCCAAGTAGCAGTGCTTCGCCTAAGCAGCAGTGCTTCGCCTGTGCTTCCCCCTAATATAGTCCCAAGTCAATATCTGCCTAGGAAATCGCCTAGTGTTAATCTGCATCGCTATTTTTACTCGGTGTGATTAAGCAGGCCACAAGAAGTAATTACGTGGGTTTTTTTATTTATTTTTATCACTTTTACTCAGGACATGCTAGCTGGCAACAAAGGATTCCATTAATTGTGCTAAGCTAAGCTAGCGCCGACCCTGTCAAACTAAAACAATGCATGCACTGAGACAAAAATGCATTTGCACACCTATCTAAATGTAGGAAAGAATGTGAATAAGCCCTATTTCAAAAAACGGTGGAGTGTTCCTTTAAATCATGTTAGAACGTCCCCGAGGACGAGGGTTTCGTGACATTATCACGTACAATAGAAGTCCCATTTCATTGGCTAGGTGCCAGCTAATAAAACGGCTCCTTTGAACACCCCCGCCCCCCTTTCTCTCTCGCCACCACTGAGTTGCATGTGCACAAGTAAGTTTTGCATCTAAGTTTTGCATCTAATATAGTATCACAAAAAGTAGCAAATGTCTCTTCTGTCTCTTCCAAATTTCAAGGCGCGAAATTTGGAATTGTTACTCTAGGTGAGTGCCCATGCAGGGGCACCAAAGAGTCTTAATTTGCCACTGCATAGACATTAAGTATTTTATGTGCCCCATTGTATCTGTAGCTATATATTCATACAGTAGCCTACATGTGTGTCAGAATACAGAATACAACAAATCTCACTTTCACACATGGCAAAGTTTTAGCAGGGAAAGAAAACCCGTTTTGTTTTAGATATTTGAGCACCCAATCTTTGACGAGGGGTTAATGTGGAAAATCCACTGCAATATGGCATGCACAAGTATATGTTATGATAATACTTTTTCACATTTCTTAACGCACAGTAGAATTTAAATACATTTTATATGCGTTATCTTCAGCAATATTTCTTAAGGCACTATTGCAGGCAAGCGCCTACAAAGACAGAGTGAACTGATGGCTTTATCTATAGGAATAGTCTGGCTTTGCAATGCACTCTGGGACATACTGGCAGCCTAGTTTTTGTCTTTGTTCCATCTAAGTACTTAGCAAGTGTTATTGTTGGCTTGCTGTTCGTTTCCCTCCCATCGAACTCTCTGCAGTGCCCCCAAACAAATACAGAGGGCCCAGCCTTTGTGAGAACCACCATGAACTACTGCCTCGAGAGGCACGAAACAGGTTTTAAATGACCAGCTGGTGAGCCCAAAGTGCTTTATTTTGTCAGGTGGCCATGTATATAAGAAAAATATTGTATTGGATAACCATGTTATCAACTATTGGATAACCATGATGCAACCAAATTAGCTCCTGGTGCGAACAGTCATGTAAGCCAATTTTTCAAGTGATTATAAATTGTCATGTTTGGTTTATGAGAATCATTCAGCTGTTCTGCTGTAACCTACAACACACAAAAACTTCCCTTTAGAACAAAACAGAGATATGACTATTGCATAAAACAATGTTCTTATCATAAAATCGAGAGTTTATTTTTTCTTGTTGTTAATTGAACTTTACTGTCTCTTGCTTAACACTTCAGCTTTAGGTATAAGAATTAGCACTGTTGTTTTGGGGAGTGGTTCTTCTGTCTCTGCCTGTTTATTTAAACACAGCTGCTGTGTGGGGGAAAGGACGCTGACATCATAACCATGCTTGCCCAAATGAAACCAGCAAGAGGCCTACTTCACTTCATATAATTTTCTTGAAATGATTGAAACAGTCATTCGGACATGGTAACAAACCGATTGTGTATTTAGAACCAATGGCTTCAGGCGTTCAGATTGAGGCATAAGAGAGGAAATCTGTATTAATAGGTTTTCATACTTCATAAAAGAGACGTTCTGTAACAAGTGACATTTTCAGTGTATTCCACATACAATGGGAAATGTACCAGGCACATAGGGACACCTTGTGGTGGATTATGGGAAATGTCCTAAAGCAAGATTTTACTTTTCTTATTGGCCATAAAGCAATTATTTTTAACAATTAAATAACTTAAGCAAAGCAACTCACATTACCCACATTTAAACATTAATACATCCTCACATATAATATAACTATATTATATAGCAGTTAGCTTCTTCCGATAGGCTATACTTTATATTATGGATGTCACATTTGTCACACAGCTGAATCTTGACTAAATTCCTAAGATTAAATAATTTGGACATACTGTACTGCATGCATAGGCATTGAGAGCAGAAACATGACGGATAAATACCAGGGGTCGCTATTTGCATTCCTTGTTGCTCAAATACAGTGTGAGACTAATTTCATACTAATTCACAACACCTGTTACTAAGAATTCAAAATGTCAGCGAAAGGAGGCGTCAGAAAATACAATAGCATTATACTGGGTAAAATCTGATTCAAGTTAAATTAAATGAAAATCAATATATTCATTATTTTCTGAGCTACATATCTAACAAGTATCGCACAAATCTTTAGCTAATGCTAAAAAGGGCAAGACCATAAATAGACATCAGAAAATTAATTTATTGCTATTTACCATCTTATTAGGACACAAAAAATAGAATTTCACACAAAAAAAAAAATTTAAACCATGACTTTTATTTTTCATTCTAATGTTTGTATCCCCCGGGCAGTGGTGGACAGTAACAAAGTACATTTACTTGAGTATTATTTTTTCTGGAAAATTTTTACTCTAACTTAAGACAAATATCGTACTTTTTACTCCACTACATTTCTGTCAAGAGTAGTTTGGTTGCAGGGGTTCCATTTTGGTTGGAAATGAAAATCGGATGTTGGTTTCTGACGTCAGCCCGATTTTCATTTTCAGCCAAAATACAACGTCTGTCTAACGTTGGAGATTGACGTCAATCTGATGTTGGATTCTGACATCAATCTGATTTTCATTTTCAACGTTGAGTTTGGTCTTCTAAATGCGAATTTTGTCATTGTTTTGGAGCACACTAGCTTATAGATGACTGTCTGTAAGGCTTATTCATACTAATAGCCAAAAAAAACTTTTAATAGAGACTTTAAATAGGGGACTATATTTGAGTAAACAGCCATTTGGGTGTCCGAAACCATTACGGATGTTATTGAGGGCACTTATTCAATCTCACATTCAATCCCACTACTGGAACTGAGTTATAGAAATAAATGTGATATTGATATGAGGGTGTAGGGGCAAATTCTGACAACCAATATCTGATTAACATGAATATTATTACTAGTCTTCTCGACTAGATCTCATCCTTTTTATTTATTTATTTTTACAACAGGATCCCTGCCCCAGGATACCTCACCAATTTGGTGGTATATAATTAATTATAACAAAATTTTAGCCAAATTTTTAAAACATTGATTCTCTTCAAGTAAACATTATTTGTAAAAATGTGTTAAACAATAGGTATAATTAGGAATATATTAGCTGTATCATATTTAATATGCAAATGTCTAGGGCCCATAAATTATCAATATGACCAAAAGTCACACACACACACACAAAATTTGATACTCAGCCAAAAATACATGCAAACTTGTATATGCATGTGTTTATTTGCGAAATATATCAACTTTTATCTGAAGGTGAGTAGATTTCCCACTACAAGTGACCATGATGTTTATAAATGCTGCCCATGAGCTAAACAAAGAATGTATGAATGAAGACACCAGATCTAAATATTCACAACTAACACCCTTTCAAGTAACCAAGAAATCCAAGAAATGACACCTACACTTTCACTGCCTCTCCCCACAGCCTCTCAAATGTTTGTATCCCCTAGGATACAAAAACCTTTTTAGGGCTAAGTTGCCTAACCACAGCAGGGGTAGGCTATGTACTTCTGCGTTCGCTGTTTTAGTGTTGTTGTAAAATACTGTCCACATGGATCAGTGTTTCTATTCTGAGGCCTGATGACGTTCTTTGTCACCTTTTGCATGGCACAAGTTCATTCATCTTTCAGCAAGTGTCTGACATCATCTGAGCATTCATTCTATAAAGAAATTGCAATATGCAGGGCGACATACTAAAAGATAGACACATACTGTGTTCAGATGGCGCACGTGGGTTACGGTTTTGGCAGTTCTGTAGCCTAAATGACTTTGATGCCACATCAGAGAAATTCTACATTTTAGGATCTATTTTTGGCTAGAAGAGTGTAGTTGCCAATCACTTCCACACTAAAGCTGCCATAAATCCACCCAGGACAAGCGTGGGCCACATCTGATAACAGTGGTCATAACTATTTTGTTGTGACAACATTACCAATGTTTTCTTTAGTAGTTACAATAAGGTAAGCTGCATAATTATAGACTTAATTGTGAACTAAACTGGTCTGACTGTTGGTGGGAGAACTTAGAAACAATAAAAGTCTATGCCAGATCTATAAATCTAAGGTCATGCAGGCCATTTTGTCACAACAAAATCTATTATGAAATTTTCTCAACATCTCTGTCAACAATGTGATATCAAAATGTGATTCTATCTATCTATCTATCATCTATCTATCTACTATCTATCTATCTATCTATCTATCTATCTATCTATCTATCTATCTATCTATCTATCTATCTATCTATCTATCTATTTATCTATCTATCACAGTATTGTCAGATCGTACAAAATACAGAAATAGGGTGTAGGCTATAGAAAATAATTAATGGGGGGAAAAACATTAGGCTATATAAATAAAACAAATAAATGAGAAATAAAATAAAAGGAACGCGCTGAATAAATGGAAAGGGAAATAATGTAGATATTTACAAAATATGGTTAAACATTCTATTCTTAATCTGTCTGTCTCTCTATCTGGTCCCCTCTTCTATCTGCTATTTTGTCCACTATTTTATCCAAAACTAAAACTTACAGCGTCACCCACCCATAAATAAACGATGTGAATGTGGTACAACGTGAGGGCGGGCTTGTAGTACTGACGTCATCAGCTGGGTGTCTCTCGCCCGACTTTGGGCTCTTGTCTCCTCGCTCTCTCCCTCCCTGTGAAGCGAACAGGGGGGAGAGGATCATTAAAAAAAGCCAGGAACGGCGACAGTGACAGCGCCTCCGGCTCCGGCGCCTGTGCGCGATCCTCCAACACTCGCACCAATGCGCGCGCTCACCCATCTCCACCAGACACCACCGCATCACACCACTGCGCCCGCAGTCTGATATTTACACCCCATTTTATTGTTGTTGAGCATCCGACATACGACCAACCAACCATCGAGACGCAAACACTTTCATTTCAACCCTTCATCTGAATGACGGGCGGACGGTTCGACTTCGACGATGGCGGCACTTTCTGCGGTGGATGGGATGACGGAAAAGCCCACGGACACGGCATCTGCACCGGCCCCAAGGGCCAGGGCGAATACTCCGGGTCCTGGTCCAACGGGTTTGAGGTAGTCGGAGTGTACACCTGGCCCAGTGGGAATACATACAAGGGCTACTGGGCTCAGGGGAAGCGGCACGGGCTCGGCGTGGAGTCCAAGGGGAGGTGGCTGTATCGCGGGGAGTGGAGTCACGGATTTAAGGGTCGGTATGGGGTGCGCCAGAGTCTCAATACACCTGCCAGGTATGAGGGCACATGGAGTAATGGACTGCAAGATGGATATGGGGTCGAGACATACGGGGACGGGGGTGAGTTCAGCTAAACATCACTTGACCTATTTAATGTTCTTTAAAGTCTTGCGTAGCCTATGATGATGCTGCTGCTGCTGCTGCTGAGTGAAATCAGGTCTCTGTTTTGTAATATAGGCTATCATTAGAAAACTAAGCCCTCTTATGTATAATATAAGGATTCTTTTTCTTCTTCTTGTTTTGTGAAAGATCAAAGCAAAATTGTGCCTTGAGTTATTTCCATTGCCTGACTGTTAGATTTTGCCCATAAATCATGGTCTACAGATTTATGAAGCAGTTTGCCCATGCAGTTGAGTTGATGAATGGCGTATAACTGGACTGGTCAGCAGAAGTTGCTCACAGAGGTCATGGCTAATAATAGTTACATCTGCAACATGTCAAATGAAAGTTCTCCAGACTAGTAGACCAACAGACAAACTCTTGTCTAATCTTATTTCTTTTGCAAAACATGTTGCAACATGAAAATTATGTTCCCCATTTACAGTCGCTGGAAGTTAAATGGGAAAATGGGCATTTATTTAAAAATTAAGTTAAAAGTGTAAAATTGTCCACATGTTAAGTTAATGTACTTGTTCATACACCTAAAAATACAGTGACAATGTTTCACACATTACAAGTGGCATTTTGGTGGCTGTATATTTTACAGTTCATAAGAATTATTGTTAACTAATATCATGTTAATCTACAAATGTACTTGAATGTGCTTTGTATCATACAATAAACAGACAAATAGGTGGTAAAATAGAAGGCCACACTGAAATTAATTCAATAATGCTATAACATTAACCAAGCAACATATGAATTATAAAACACAACTACAACATAATTTTAGCATTAATTTGTGGTAATTATATGTGCATTGCCTTGTAAAATATAAAAAAAATTTACACTGTATATTTTATTTTTTATTATAATTATTGTCCTATTAAATCTAATATATATGGGCTCATGTTATATATGTTATAACATGTTATAATTAATAACATTAGTTTATGTTACCTGAATAAAATTAATACCTGATATTGCAACATCTTTAAAATAGCTAAAAGTATAGTCAAAATGTATTTGCTTATGTTAAGAAATTGGTTTATTAAATATAACTAAGTTACAAGTGCATAAACAACATTACTATTCAAATAACTTAAATAACATTCCACAGTACATTATTAAGTCTTTAAAGAAGAAATTTTAATCCAAGGTAATTTGATATTTAGACAAGACTTTGGCAAGAACCATGAAGTTTTCTTGAAATGTGGTGGCGTCAGAGAGTTAGGCCTACTGTCGAAATTATTAGGCTGGGTCACACATTACCACTTACTCATAACTCACTTTCATCTTCTGCAAAAAGTCCTGAAAGAACTGATAGCTCAGCTAGCTGAGACAGCTTGCTGCTGTGCACAGTATATATACCATAAGTCACTTCCATTCTGCCATTTTACCGGTTATTTGAATATTAGCTTCTCAGCATTGATTTTGTAGGGGCATGACATACGCAGAATGAAAAAATAAGTGTGATGTCATCACACTGAAAGTAACAGATCCAAACATCTTTTTATTGAAAGCGCGACATTTCGACTATTAGGTCTTCATCAGACACAATGACATTCTTGACAATGGCATCCTTCTTTTTTTCATGATTGTTATTTTGTTGTCCTGCACCTGAGCCCAGTTAGGGTCCGTGGTCTGTGCACACCTTTGTATTTTTGATTCTTCAAAGTCATACGCAGAATCATAAGGAATGAATGGATAAATAAGAGTTATGGTTGGCTGGAGCGACAAACTTCACAACAGCTCAGATTACTCCCATGTTTTAAAATAGTGCTGGCTCTGCTGTTGAAGCTGTTAGGTCTGACAGGCCGGCATATGAAATATAGGAGGGAGAGCTGTTCACTTCGTCAGTTCACCGTCATAACGTGGATAAGATTACACCTGTATATTACTTGCCTGACGATAATTTATTCAGTTATAATCTGTTGTTTGTTTATTTATTCATTTTAGCACTTTGTATGTTTGCTGAAGATCAAAAAAAAAATCCTAGACATGGTGGCAATAGAGAAAAATGCCTAAAGTTTATATTAAAAAGTGAGTACATGTATGAACTGTTCAAAAGTTTGAGGTCAGTACGTTTTTTTATCCAGCAAGGGCTCATTAAATTGATCAAAAAGTAACAGTTGAGATATTTATAATCTACAAAAGATTTATATTTCAAATAATTGCTGTTCTTATGAACTTTCTGTTCACCAAAGAATCCTTAAAAAAGCAGCACAACTGTTTTCAACATTAATAATAATACATTTTTAATAATAATAATAATACATTTAGCACTAGTAAAGTAGCATATAAGAATGATTTCCGAAAGGACATGTCACACTGAAGACTAAGAGTAATGATGCTGAAAATGTAGCTTTGCCACACAGGAATAAAGTACCTATTAAAATACACATAAAACAGATATTTTAAATTGTAATAATATTTGTAATAAAATATATTACTGTTTTACTGTATTTTTGATCAAATAAATGCAGCCTTGGTGAGCATAAGAGCAAAAACATTTAAAAAGTCTTACCGACCCCAAACTTAAAAATTAGTGTGTTTTGAAAGATTCTATTACTGTTTCTTATGGTAAATTGTTCTTAAAATGATTTATCAATCAGTGTACGCTTCCCTCTAGCAGGCTGTCTTTATTCTTGAATTCAGTCTTTTAATAAATTATTTTAAAAGATTTTAGGAAATAATAAAACAAGGTCTATGATTAGTACTTAGTATATACCATTCACTAATACTGTTTTCAGTATTCATGGAATGCAAATAAATAAAATAATTCTAATTCATTATTTAATCTAATTAGCTTGGAAATATTGTGATGCCTCAATAAAAAAAATCAAACAATTCCTTAAAAACATCAAAGCACCTAGACATTTAGTTACATTAGTTTCCCTCTAGTGTTTTCTTTTGTATGTAATCCCTGTATTATGTGTTATGCAATATCTAGTCTAAAGTCTCTCTAATCCCTTTGCCAGGTACATACCAGGGCCAGTGGATGGGTGGCATGCGACACGGCTATGGCGTACGTCAGAGCGTGCCTTACGGCATGGCCACTGTCATCCGCTCCCCGCTGCGCACCTCACTGGCCTCCCTCCGCAGCGAGCAGAGTAACGGCTCTGTCCTGCACGACCACATGTCCGACAGCCCTGCTGGCACCCGCGGGGGCTTTGTCCTGAACTTCCACAGCGACAGCGAAGTGGGCTCCGGCAAAAAAAAGGGCCTCTTCAGACGGGGTTCGCTGTTCGGGAGCCTCAAGCAGCTTAGGAAGTCCGACTCCCGCTCCTCCATATCCAGCAAGCGCAGTTCGGCACGAAGTGACGCCACCATGAGCCGCATAAGCTCTAGCGACGCAAACTCCACCATTAGTTTTGGTGATGGAGAAGTGGCAGACGAGTACCTGCCGACTGAGGACAACGTCGATGCCACCACAACCGAGTCGTACACGGGCGAGTGGAAGAATGACAAGCGGAATGGTTTCGGCGTCAGCGAACGCTCCAATGGGATGAAATACGAAGGGGAGTGGATAAACAACAAGCGCCATGGCTATGGGTGCACATTGTTCCCTGATGGGACGAAAGAAGAGGGGAAGTACAAAAATAACGTTTTGGTGCGTGGCATCAAGAAGCAGCTTATTCCCCTCAAAAACACCAAGACAAAGCAGAAAGTGGACCGTGCCGTCGAGGGAGCCGTAAGAGCGTCTGCCATTTCCCGAACAAAAGTAGAAATCGCCACCTCAAGGTTAATACTTCCTCCAGATTAATCCTACACCACACTTTCAATTGCATCTATTTACGCAAACATCTTGGCTCTTTATCTCACTCTCTTTCTGATCTCTATTTTTCCTTTATCTTGCACATAAGACATACGTTTCTACATCTACCTAACAGGTTTGCCCACAATAATTACATTCCTCTCCAACCAACATTACACATGCATGCTCTATCCCAAACTGTAAAGGAGCTAAATGCTGCTCATGTGAATGAGCGAAACGCAGCAGGGAAGTGACCAGGCAAACAGGCAGGCAGCTATTGTGCAGAAGAGCCCCAATGAATAGTCTGTTTGCATGAGTGCCATCACATGCCCCCCAGCCATAGCTCTCATGCTGATAACATAATCAATGCAGAGCCAACAGGATGTACTGAATGAAGTCACAGAGGAATCAGGGGTGCCATCATAACATTTATAATCATTTAAAAAATGTTTAGAGGAGTAATTGCATGGTACTGCTCATTACGCCGATTAAGCATATACGTTCCTGAGAAAAGTTAGGCACAGATGTATCATGCTCAGAGGAGATCCTTATGTAACTTCATGGTGTGGTGGGATGTGGAAATCAAATTGCAAATGCGTTTTCAAAGGCGACGCTGCTTCGAACCTCTGGGATTGAATTACCATCAGTTATTTTTATATCTATCATACATAACACGTAATTATCAATTATGTCACATATGGAATGATTAAGGGAATATCCATTATTGTTTTCTAAATGGCATTTTCCCACTTTAGAAAACCACTCAAAGTCATTTTTTTCATTGACAAAGCTTGCTAAAGGCACACATCGATTTTTGCAAGTTGAAGCAGGTTGTGAAGATCAGAGTGTGTTAAACAGGAATTCAATAATGTTGTGTGAGCTGAGTGGTACCTCTGATTTATGTTAGCACATGTGAGCCTTTGTGCTAGTGCTGGCATGGTGTTGATTCTGAAGTTTAGGAACAATTTCTCACTCGTGTGATCTCCTTTCAATTTGAGACACACATTTAGTTATTCATTTTTGTTCTTTTCCGCAGACATTTTTTTCTCTCTCATGAAATGTACCAGAAAGTAGAATGACAACGTTATGCTTAAATTGATAACTCAAAACTCATAACCAAAAATGGACCTTTTGTCATCATTTACTCACCCTCATGTTGTTCCAAACTTGAAATCAGTGAAACACAATATGTGAATCTTTTAAGAATAGCATGGGCTCTCTTTTTAATATGGGTTAAAGAGGGCTAGAGCTGTCAAGCTCTAAAATGGTACAAAAAAAAAAAGCACCATAAATATCATAAAAGTGATCCATATGACTTATATGCTGGAAAACATTACGCTCACCCCAGCGTCCCTTGCTGTGTTCAAAAGAGTTCAGTAGTGATGTCAGATTTGAGAATGAATTATTCTTTTGTGTCTGAGCTATTCTGTGAATCACTTGATTCAGTTCACAAAACAGGTCTGAATGATACAGTTTAATGAATCAGACCGATCTGGTTTTCCATTTCACCTCACTTTCAATGATCTGGTCTTAGTGGTTAACAACTCACAGACAATTATCAAGGCATAACCTAAATAATAAAATTTTGTCAAACTCAATATGAACCACTTTTGTGATGCGATTGAGTTCTTTTTAAAGCTTGATGGCTCCAGTCCTAATTATTTGTAATTTTAAGAGCGACCAGTGCATTATTCTCCTTTTTTTTGATTCATGAAGGAAAGAAAGTAATGACACAATATATATATTTTTGTACTTCTTTAACAGTATTTAGTGTTACTTCATTGTATTTTTCATTGTTTTCTCTTGAGCGTTCTGCTTGGCTCTATTAATGCAGTTATTTACTTCTTTCTGTCATCACAAAAACCTTGTGCATGTCCTGTTCATTCATTACCATGGGCTTCTTTCTTATAGCTGAAAGAGTATGAATTTTAATTAAATCTGCTGTAATGAGGCTAGCACAGTCCATGTAGCTAATGAAATAGTAATATGTCCCAGAGCTGCTGGATGAATAAATTATCTCAGTGCCTTTGAAGATTGTTAGGAAGAGAAGTGATAAGCACTGTGAGGGTTCAGGGAATGTGCAGAGAGTCTAAGGCTTCAGATTGCCTTGAAGGAGTCTAGAAAGAGAGAGAGAGAGCGAGAGAGGGTTCTCCGGCCTGTGCTCTCTCACACATGTGCACACTGTGTCAGCACTGAGCCTGACTAAATAAGGCAAGGCAGGAGTTGGCTTCTCAATCGCTGACAAGAATATAGTCTTGCAGCCGTCACTGATACAGTAGCCAGTCTGCGTCCTGTTATCATCTGTTAGAGCACTCAGGTTTAGAGCCGTGTGTATGTGTGGGTGTTTATCCTGTCATCACTGACTTTTTACCCTGGCAATCATAATTCCTGCTAAAATATAACAGTTATTATTGTATACTTAGTTTAATTTTATTCAATAATTTTTGTTAATGACAGTGGTGAGGAGACTGTGGAAACTATATGATATTTTGGTGGAAACTATGAATTATTAAAACAATTTGAGGTGATTTTGTAAAAAAGTTGATTTTATGAAAGATTTATCCTGCAAATTTGTAGATTTGGTCAAGGCTTTAACAGGCGGAATTACCTGAACAGATTAACCATCTTTCTTAATCTTCTGTTTGTCCTCCACAACAGTTTATGTAGATAAATGTTTTCTTCTATGGTAATCTGCTTTATATGCTCCGGTTTGTAGTGGTTTGTTGACTGCAAAATTCATTTTATTTTGTAAAGTTTCCATAGGCACACTTACGCTTGTTTGATGTCTGTCCAAGGCAAACATTTTGCATATGTGATTAATTAAATATGCTACCTTTCCAAATTTTCAGATTTTTTAAAAATGTTTTTGAAAGAATTATCCTATGCTCACCAAGGCCACATTTATTTAAACAAAAATGCAATAAAAAGAGTATATATAATATATAACATAATAATATATGACATCACTTTTGTCCACTACAAATTATATATATATATATATATATATATATATATATATATATATATATATATATATATATATATATATATATATATATATATATATATATATATAAAATTCTTCTTCAGTTAACACTGAATGTGTTAACTGAAGAAGAATTATGAGATTAATCACGATAAAACATTTTTAGTGATTTGCAGCCATCTAATGTGAAAATTACTTATCAATGTAGTCCGGCACATCAACGGGAATATCATATAATCTAGCACTATGAGAATATGTACAGAAATGTACGTTTGCAATGGCTAACTGGACACGTGTTGAGTTGCTGTGAGCTCAAGCTGGGAGGATGTGCTCCTTTTCACATCTTTATCTGAGCTCTTGTGGGTGATAGAGTGGGCGAATGTGAGGAGACACTGCCAAATTAAAACCCTCAGAATTCTGCAAGTGCTCCATCTGTCGCCTAGGAGATGTTCTCTGGCTCAGACTCCAAAGAATATTGCATTAGGTCTATTAACGCCTAGAGAATATTACTTGGCTGACAAATAGAATGTAAATGCTCTCTTAATATTAATATTATACATGTCTTGTGTGTTTAAATGAGCCATGCATGTTTAAATAGTTTGGAATTCTAATCAGTAGTAAGTAGTCATATTTAAAGGGACAGTTCACTAAAAAATGAAAATTCTGTCTTTTTTCACTCACCTTCATGTGATTTCAAACCCTTATGCTGTCATTCATTTTGGTGTATTTTCAAGTATTCTCAAGTCATACAATAGCATTATACGGAGCCCCTAAGGGACATAGTGATGGAAAAATATGAGAGGGAAAAAAATATAAATGCTTTTGCGTTCTCTCATAATTTCACAAATGTTTTCCAGAGAAACTTTACGTTCGCTTGCAAAAAGTTTGCATTTTTAGGGGAACTCGGTGGAATGCAAAAACATTGACTTATTTGTTATTTCTTTTTTCTCCCATCTCATACTTCTTTCCACCCGCATGTCATTTTAGGGGCTCCATAGCATTGTTATACCAAAAATTAAGTACATTTTTACTGATAATCTTTACCACTAAATGTTATTGATGTCTTTCCAAATGTATAAATGTAAATACTGCAACATAAGTAAATAATGACTAAATAAGATTTCATATTTGGGTAAACTATTCCTTTGACATGCTTTATTTCACAATATACAGTACTATATATAGTCTGTAATATGTTTTTGTAATACATTTTCCTCAATATTCTTTAGATAATAGAAAGTTGAATAGAACAGCATTTATTTTAAATAGTTTTTTTTTTCTTTACTGTCACTTTTGATCAATTTAATGCATCCCTGATTCAAATTGTACATACATTTTAAAAAACTGACCCAAACCTTTGAATGTTATGTTCAGCAATGCTGTTCAAGCTAAGGCTGTCTCTCAAGACCCAGCTGTAACAAGTTTTAATTTAGGCCTGAGGTCTATTTGGATCTCCTCAGGAGCTGATCTGTGCTGGGATGGTTTGAGCAGAACCATAGCATTAATCTCGCTCTCACAGAGTATTAGAACTGCTTTTGCTCTATACAAGCGCCAGACTATCAGTGTATTTGTTTTAGCGCTACCACACAGTGACATGACTCTCTAAATCAAGCTTACATTATATCTTCCTCCTATTTAATGTTTCATTTATCACCATTATTGCAATTCTCAGCAGAGGACCAGTGTTATAAGTCTCAATTATACTGTACAATGTATATACAGTGCTGACCTTATTACTCAAGCTTTGTTTTTTAGAAGGAAAAGCGAAGGCTGACTAGTTTAATTCATTCAGCCAGAGCTTTAGATTCAATTTAATTTACTCGCACAGCTCTTCTTAGAATGTGTCGCGAAAGCTCATCACCAGTTAAAGACTATGATCCCTTAAAAGCAAGCTTAGCATAACAGTTGCAATGTGGATGGACTTCAAAAGATACTTGGTCTGGAATGTTTCATGACTCAAGTAACACTTTATGACTTCATTTATATTAAGACTACATGTCCTGGTAAAATATTGGTGCAAATAATACAAAAAACAATAATGGTTACTGCAATCTTTAACAATGAGAGAGAAGATGGTATTAAAGGTTCTCTAAGCGATCCTGGGTGACGTCACTTCTTTTCAAACAAAACAGAGGCTAGCTAGACCCTCCCTCCTCCTCATCCGCGCACTAACCCCTCAAACCCACCCCCAAACCATTCTTGTCGGTTATTGGCTGGAACAGTTTGTTATGTTTCTTAGAGCGGGTTGCTAGAGTTTGTTTTTGTAGCCGTTTGTGGAATACCTTTAATATTCATATTTTACTATATACAATGGGAATTTTTGAGTAGGATACTTCCTAAAAGTAGAACAGACCAGGGGTGCGTTTCCCGAAAGCATCGTTAGCCAACTATGGTCGCAAGTTCTATCGTTACCAATAGAGTTCAATGGAAATTGCGACCAACTTGCGACCATAGTTGGCTAACGATGCTTTCGGGAAACGCACCCCAGTTTGACTGATATGACTAACCCTACAAAATGTGTTCACTCTAGATGAAATGTTTAAACTAACTAAAAAAGGGGTGTTGATGCCATGAGGCCGTTCAGTGCTCATGGCACTGCATATCTGTGTATGAAGGCAAGGCATTATACTGTAACATACATATATACAAAACTATCTTCACTGATTTACTCATGCATGATACATCCTCTTAACAAGTGTTAATCCGATGGGTTATTTAAGGCATTTTTGGGCTGATACAAAATACTAAATTATATTTAAATATTTTGTAGATTAAATATGAAGTAGTTTGCTGTATATTAAATATTGACAATATATTTACAATGGCTTTGGAGGCACCACAAAACTTTGTGCATATTACATTGATTTTAATGCCTTTATAGTGTCCTAAAAAGTTTTTTTTCTCGTCAAATCTTATGTATACTAGCCCGTTAAGACAGAGACGGTTTGATCATTTATTTGATTTAATCTTTAGTAGCAAAACTGTGTTTTGTTTGAGAGTCTAGAGAGTGTTTGATATGTTAAATTGACTCTTGATTTTAAGATTTGTTTGCATCATTACTCAGAAATGCTCCTTGCATAAAAAATTTCATAGCAAATACATGGAAAACAGTTGTGCTGCTTAATATTTTTGTGGAAACAGTATTCTTTGATGAATAGAAAGTTCAATAGTTAGCATTTTTTGGAATCTTTTTTTAACATCACATTATGTCTTTACTGACACTTTTGATCAATTTAATGATCCTTGCAGAATAAAAATGTAATTATTTTCTTGTACTCTTTCTAAAGTGTAATGCCAACAATTATCTCAATTTGTAGCATCATTTGCTTTTTATGAATAGGAAAATGAAAGCAGTACACAGTATAGTAAGTTGTTTCTTATCTTGTTAATGAATGCATCTTTGTGTGCTTGTTGTGAGCAGCTCTGTGGACTCAGCCACTGCAGTGGTGGTGACTGACAGTGCCAGGGCAGTGTTAAAACGATGCACTCTTCTCCCATATCTTATCTTCCAAGCTGTCTGACTCCAGCTCTGTGTCTTTACTTTACCCAGAACCGCACACGCCAGGGCCAAAGCGGAGGCAGCTGACCAGGCCGGTCTGTCTGCCAGCCAGGACTCTGATATCGCCAGAGCAGTGGCCAGAGAACTGTCCCCCAACTTCCATCAACCAGGTATCCCACCATCCATGCACACATTCGCTTTCACACACGTTTTATATGCCCTTTCACCCCTCCCTAATTACTCCCTTTGTGTCCTTGTCTTTGTGTCTGGGTCAAGTGTCTCTTTTTTGCCTCCCTGTCAAGCAAAGAAAAAGAGAGCAGATGCAATTGCAAATTAGTTGTGAAGGGGAGGAATATAATTTGCATAAATTATCTACTACTTCTCTGAGCCCAGCTCCAACTGCTTTTACTGCCTGCAAATTATTTAAGAAAACATTAGGGTCAAGATGTGTATGCGTGACATTGTCTGTAATTTTTATTTTATTATAGCTTTTCATTTTTATCCTAATTTCATTATTAGGGGACTGGGACGGTCATGGCAGAAGCTTCATATTGTGCTCAGTGACACATTTTTCTATTGATTTTGATGTTTGTTTTGGACCGTTGTCCTGATGAAAGATCCAACCACGGCCCATTATAAGATTTCTAGCAGAGACCGTCAGGTTTTGATTTTTAATCTGTTGGTATTTGTTAGAATCCATAATGTATCTGAACAAGATGTCCAGGACCTCCAGCAAAAAAATAGGCCCACACTATATAAGATCCAGCAGTTTATTTAACCGTAGGCATGGGGTACTTTTTATCCCTGTTTGCACCAAACACATCTGGTGGGTTTGCTGCCAAAAAGCCCTTTTTTTGTTTCATCTGACCATAGTATCAGTCCCTTTTGAAGTTCCAGTCGAGTTTTTGAGGAGCGAGGAGGATTTTTCTTGAAACCCTCCCAAACAACATGTGGTGATGTAGGGGTTGTTTGATTTATTGTTTTAGGCTTTCTGACCCCCAAGACTCAAGTAATCTCTGCAATTCGGGATCTGGGATCATTGGAGAGTCTTTGGCCACTCAAACTCTCCTCCTCAACATGTATTAAGACAACAGACACACGTCCTCTCTCCCAGCAGATTCGTAACATCTTTAGTTGATTGGAACATCTTAATTATTGCCCTGATGGTCAAAATGGGGATTTTCAAAACTTTAGCTATTTGCTTACAGCCACTTTCTATTTTGTGAAGCTCAACAATCTTTTGAAGCACATCAGAACTATATTCTTTGGTTTTACTCATTGTGATGGATGATTAGGAGAATTTGGCCTTTGTGTTTCCTCATATTTAAACTCCTGTGAAACAAGAAGTCATACAATTTCATGTTCCTAAAAAAAGGTAAATATTAATGGCAATATACTTTAGAGATATTTGACTCGTAAAAAAATCTAGGGGTACCAATAATTGTGGCCAACGTGTTTTGTAGAAAAACATTTATTTCATAATGTTATTTCCCACCCAGCTTCAATCGTTTTACTTCAATGAAAGGTTAGATTTTTAATTTTTTTTTAATGAAAGATCAAAAGGATAAACAATGCAGATTTATTTTTTACAGGCATTTTTGATCATATTTACCAGGGGTGCCATTAATTCTGACCACCACTGTACAATACAATGTACAGACACACAGGGCAAACTATGTTAACATGTAAAGATGGACACTATTGCAAACATACTAGTTTATATCATTTGAAACTTTTACAGCAGCGAGGAAGATTCTTGGACATAAATTTTCGTTATTTGCCCTAAAATCATCATACAGATGGTGACATGTCCACATTGAAGAATTTCAATGGGCTTCAAAAGCTTTTTTTATAGTAATTTAGTTCACAGATAACTGACTGTCATGACCTTAATATGATTTCATTTATTGTAATCAATTTAAATTCTACATTATAACTTACTTTTCATGCAATCAGTCTTGCGCATATTCAAGCTCTGAAGATATCCCGGTGCTTGGCTCATTTTGACTGGATCATTAAATCAGTGAGTTGTTGATTAAAGAACAGCTGCAAACAGCATCAGTCCGGTTCACAAAGGAATTGTTCTGTGTGATTTGTAAACCAATTCATCAGATTCACTGAAAGGAAATAGCTTGGTTATGAATCGGGCATCGTTTTCATGTCTCAGAGGGGGTGGCGATTATTTTTAGTTCGAAATGAGGAATATGTTTTTTATGACATATAGTGAACAGCACAATAATATGCTTTAGTGTGAAGTAAAAGTTTTCCGAAAAAGTAGAGATACTAGGAAAATATTCTTAAGTACAGTAACAAAGTAAAAATGCTTTTTTACCGTCAGCGTCCACCAATGTACGTTAGCATTTGACAAATGTAACATGGCTCATACATGTATGATTCATATCAATAATATCACATCAACCTCAGTTCAGTGAGGCCAGAGTTTCTTCAACGACTTTCTGCTCATGCCTTTTAAAGCCAAAAAGCCTTTGGCATTTGTCTATACATTACCAAATGCTTTCAGGGTAATTCCCAAACACTCCAAGTGGACTCCTTAAATCCCCACCCCCCAACTCAATTGCAGGTCTGCATGGCTGGCCAGTGACATCTTTCTTATGAAGTTAAATGTATTTTACATATTTGTTCAAAACTATTCTTTCTTCCTGAAATACTTTGCATCTCTACTTCCAGGATCAAAATAGCAGCTGTCAAACATGGAATGCTAAACAAAAATGGTTTTAAAAAACAAAGTAGCCGTTGCAGTCAAACATGTTTATTACAGCAGTCAGTTATTTGCACAATGGCCAGTTTTGACAGAACAATCACAGTGGGATTAAATCTGCTGTTGAGGGGAAGAAATTCTCTATGAAGAGTTTCCCCCCATTACCATGTTCCTTTATATGCTCCATCATTTTCAGTCTAAATTCCAACTCATGAATTGAAATGGAGACGATTCTTTTAACTTGCATTGCCTGCACATATTTTAGGTAAATATTGTCCAGGTCTAGCCAGGCTCATACATTTTTCTTTAATATAATCTTGCTGCAGAAATCATATCTTAAAACAATTGGGATAAAAATTTCAAATGTTTATATTAATAAGACACTCATTTTAGTTTACAATACATGTTTTATTTCACATTAGGTTGCTGCAAGTACATTTGAAAGTCACATTATGATATACAATCTTACAGTCTTTATAATAATCACCTTAATTCAATGCAGTGAGGCTGATAAATTCTCATGTGACCTGCAGGCTCTCCCACAAATATTAAAATTATTATTATATCATAGCATCAACATAATGTTCTCAGGGGGAAAACATGGACTGAAATGGTTTTTTGAGAGTGCTTGTTGTCAAGGCTCTCCGCAGATGAGCTGTTCCACACTTCAGCTTTGTAAAAAGGCTGATAAACTGTGTGATTTATTCGCAGTCTTAGCCTGGCCTTGGACACGATCCAGTGCAAGTTCTAGAAAGCCCATCTGTGTCAGCTGTGAGGCCACTCTGGCCATACCCGTGGTCTAGAGAATCTGGAGAATGACTGGAAGCTCAGACTTGAATCATAAAAGCAAGTGGCAAAGTTCTTAATGTCCATCCCTGCATAAACACTAACAGACTGAGACTTTGAAAATGTGAAATTGCATCTGTGCTGGCAGTTTATTCTGAGCTTGATATTCACAAGCAGCACTCTTGAGTATTGAGCATTTGAGCCGCATTTAGATCTATCAAGGTCTTTTTGTCAGACAGTAATAATTTGATCTTCGTACATTTGGGTTTTATTAAGATTCAGATTGAGTCTATATAAAATGTAACCAAAATAAAACAAAATATTAAATTCATATAAACTACACATATCAGATAAAAAAGTAATATTGATATCTAAAATATAATAAAATAAAACTAATTCTGACTTTCTTTATACCTTTTTAAGGCCCTGACTATATCAAGCAGAGGTTCTCCAGTGAGCCCATTGAGATTAAAGAAGTACCAGAAGAAAAGAAAGAGAAATCGCCTTCAGGAAGTCCGCACTTTTATCGCAAAGGCACAACCCCAAACCAGTCCCCTTCCCAAAGCCCCGGTCCTACACCACCTCCCTCACCCCCCCTCAGCAAGAAAAAGCCCTTCTTTAACAGAAGTGCCCCTAAAGCCATCAAAGAAAACAAGCCCCCTCCTGTCGAAAACCTGGCAGCAGGCGTCACCAAGGCTACTTCCAGGATATCAGAAAAACAGGAAGTAAAACAGGAGGTAGAACCTGTAGCCAAACACTCCAAGCCGTCGGCGCCGGTCGCCAATGCCTCCAGCCCTGGGAACGGTGAGCTGCACACCCAGTATCATGGATACTTTGTGAAGGCTGAGGTGATGATGCCACCTGATAATCTGGAGGATGAAGAACACCATGTAATGCCGACTGCTCTTGCCAGGATGCCCCCACCTGCAAAGCAGTACCGTGCACCGACACCCAAACCAGTAATGGCCAAAGAGAGCAAACCCGAGCCCAAACTGAAGAAACAAGAATCATTGAAGCCAAAGAGCCTAGCAGAAACTAAGAAAGCCAGCATGGAAATTACTACTGACATTGTTGAGGAGGAATCAGTAAGTAGCTGAAATATGCATGACATTTATTGCTAAAATGACTATTCTTGACTGCATACTGAATGGCATAACTGTGCTCTTTATGTTATTTTTCACAGATGCATGATATCTATATAATCAATATTAAAATTCTTATATCTTATATCTTATTTAAAAAAAACATTTTATGATATAAGTGAATTTTTTTGAGATTTCACAATTTATTTTTGAGATTTCCTAAAGATTATATTTAGCTGTGTTATTAATGTTTTAAAGAGTTAGTGTTAAAAATGAGTTTAAATAAGTTATGACGGTAAAGGTATGAATAGTAAAATTAAATATACAATATTGGCTAATAAAATACATTTGAAAATATATAATATCGGCCAATAAATCAATATGGTACTGAAATGTCATTCAACCCTACGCTACTAATATGCCCCTTTTAGGGGTAAATAAAATACAAAGGTGTACCTTTTGAAAGGGTAGCGCCCCAGTGACAGCTTTTGTACCTGTTTTTTGCCTGAGAATGTATATAAAATTATTTTAGTTCTTAGTATTTATTTTACATTTATTTAAACACAATATTATAGAATTTAAATATTGCCCATTTATCGACCATAACGTGAAAATGATTATCGGTTTTCGGTATTGGCCAGAATATTTTCAGGTGCTATTTGAGAGCAGGTGGCGTTTTGAGTTTCTCGACATTCGATTGCTAATCTACAGCTTTGTCTCTTGTTGGTTCTTCAGGGTCCCAACTCAATATTGGTCATTCTAGTGATGCTGATAAATATTGGACTGGCAATTATTTTTGTCCATTTTCTCACTTGACGGAACATTAAACTCAGGTAAGACTCTCGCACTCAAATGGAGGATTTTGCAGGTTGCCATAGAACCTGATCTTTGCCCCATGTCAGTCACCAACTAATGTAGTCTACCTTACTCTTGCCATGTAATTGCAGCTGTGCCTGAATGTTATTCAACATAATTACTTACCCTCTAACTGTTTCGACCCTTCAGTGAGCTCATGAAAACTAGCGGCATAGGCCCCTAATTCTCCGCAGTTGCGTCAATGGCCTTTAAAACAAAATGACGCCAGTCAGACTCAGACACAGGCAAAGGACTGGACGACTGGAATTAGAGCAAATCATGGGAGAAAGACGAAACCCGGACCATTCGGCCTGAGCCAACCCAGTTCCTCTGGCGATGATTTGTTACTCGCTTGGGCTCTGAAAGCTGAAGCAAGCAGTCGTTGGGAAAGAAAAAGAATCTGCTGATCCAAGCCGTACCCAGTCAAGTGCATGTCCACCCCCGCTGCTACGGGAGGGGTGGAATGGGGGGACTTAACTGGATATGTTCGGAGATGCACTTTTAGTTGACAGAAGCAAACAGCTGCCTTACTATTTTACCAACTGACGTTTTAAAGGGGAGATGTGCAGTGGGTTGCCAGTGTGTTTGGGCAGCAGGAGTGTGTACCAGTGTCCGCTTTCCACTTGGTTCAAAACACCATGCACATTTTGAAAGGGTCACTTGCCAGTCTTATTCCATTACCCATCTCTGCAGCCTTGTCTAACATCTGCTCCTGTTTTAGGAGATTCATCCATGAGATACATGCCTGTGCATGGTACTGGTTTAACAACTTTGTCTTGACGTTTTTCTTTCGGTTGTGTTCTTTTTTCTGCACCTGTAGCTAAAGATGATGAAAATATCTCTAGCCTGTTGTATTCTCATTCTCACAAATCAAACTTGAAAATAACAGCACGTTACAGTTGTAACTTTAAGATGACCTACTGAGAAAACGAAATCAAATATTATTTATTTAAATATTGGCTTTTGAAAAATGCAAGTACAGTGCGTGGTTTGATTAAAACAAATATTTATTTGAAGTATTATTGTAAAATTGTGTGTATTTTAAAGAATGGTATGTTTGACATTGTACTTACTGTAGGGTATAATGCATGGCTTTTATTTTTGGAGAAATGACTAAATGTTACATTTTGCACCTTTAATCTTCATGGCCTGATATACTGTGCCCTCTAAACCCCCACCCACCCCTAAAGTTAAACCCCCTCGCTCTACCCCTTAACTTGACATGTGCAGAGCGGTACCTGCCTCAATATTATGCCTGCAAAATTGTGTTGAATACATTCAGGTCGACCCACTGGTTATAAATGCGAATGTAGAGATGGCTGCCTTTAAAGAATTTATAACAGTGTTATAGTTTACCTCAGACAATATGTGATTTTTGAAATGCTGTCTTAATTAGGAATTTTGTGGAAATCTGCTGTTATTCTCCATTATTTTAGTCTGGTGGTGCATGAGGATGTGGTTGCAATTAATGTGCACATGGTGCGTTTGCACCGGTATTTAAATGACAAATGTATACATATAAATAGATATATTTTATATACAAAGTCAGAATATATTTAGTCAACAGTTGGACACTTAATGGCCTTGACTAAAATTACAGCACAGCATCTTTTGCTGATTGATTCGAACATCCTGCATGCGCATTGTATTTGGTGGCCACGGATGTGGGGCTGTATGTGTCATGTGAAGAATGAATTTCAGCAGTAACAGGCTGACTATTTTTACAGAGGTTTTGTCAGACTGCGAGAGTATGTGAGAGGAAAGGAGGAGGGAAGAGAAGAGCATCAGAATGGATGATGGCTTGTCATTTGACAAGAGAGATTAATCTTCAAATGTAGAACAGACTTATTTTTAAAGAATTATTTATTTTTTTCCTTTTTGTGGCAGGGGGAAACACCATTTGATTTACACTCATCGGCTATGTACATGGCTATTTTTAATTTGTTTTGTTTTCTATTTCTGTTTATATTCCATCCTGACCTGATGCATATTAGATGTAATTAAAAGTTCCCCATGAAATTTGGCATTTGGTAAACAAATAAAGTTTTTTGTCATTTTGTTTCTAAGCATCTCTTTACCAAGCAAAGTTACAATTTCTGTATTTATAAAAAAAAACAGCAAGTACTTAAGATGTTTTGGTTTAAAACAGCATTTAACTCTTTCGTGCTGTCACGATTGAAGATCCAGCGTAGCTCCCTCTTACTGGGTTAAAACTTGCACTGCAAAACTGCATTGAAGTTTTAGGTAAAAAGTTGCAGAAAATCTGTATAAAACAATGAACCGGTTAAAAAAATGACCTGTAACAGCACGGAAGGGTTAAACGGCATTTGAAATGGCTTTAATATGTCAATGTAATATCTTCACATTTTCAAACTCATTTGAATGTATTGTTTTCATTGAAAAGGTTGATGAAAGTTTTGATATGAACTCTCCCACACACCTTAATGACACTGAAACGTATATATAAAGAAATGTTGACGCATGTCCTGACAATATTTTATCCCATTTCATTGACAGGCAACCAGTCCAAATCACATAATTAATCTATTATAAGTCAAAGAAGAGTTTTAAATGATTATACAGATTAATACAGAAAATTATTCGACAGAGTTCAGCTCAGACGGGGCTCCCATTACTGCCTCTCCAAGCGCAGGTATGCTTTATTTTAGAGCGGTCCTTCCCCTTGAGTGTGAAAATTGTTCCTTGTCTAGAGGATTGCTTTGGTGATCCTAAGACCAAAATAGTGCAAAGCAGCTGCTGTTGGCTGGTAGAGTGTCGTATTTGAGCACCATGAGAGTTGCGCCAGCCTATGGCGTCTCTCTCCTCCTCTGAGCTCACTGGAGCGAGTGGAAGGTCACCCACCAGCTGCTTTGTTCTTCTCTTTTAGTATATGAACATGGATCCCATAGTCGAATACAGTTAATATAGAAAGAGCCTTAAATAGAGGCTCGACCAACAGACATAACACTCAAAGTTATACACTCATCAGCCACAGCCATTAGTGCCTAATCTCACGTGACATTTTACCTCAAAAACCTCCCGCTGACGCACGAACAGGAAGAGGATCACACAGAGGTACTGTATGTCACGTAGTCACATGACATCAGAGTCAGCCGTGTTGGTATTTCCTCCAACTTCAGTACGTCGTGTCATTGTTTGCATCATTTTCGAACAAGCTCTCTCGCACAAATGGTTGAGACAAACTTAGAACCTGTGTAGTTTGAGAAATATTTTGGTGGGAATTGCCAAGGTTAAACATTTGTGGCATGTGAATGGGAGACAGTGAGAAACCTCAACCATCTCAAGCTACATACACCGGCTCATATTTCACAGGTCATCACTTCTAAAGAAAAGGCTTGCGGTAAAGAGCCATTTATGAATGGAGTGGATTTTTTTCTTCTTCAGTTTTTCAGTGGTCTTCTAAGAAGAAGCAAACTGTTTTAGATGTATATATGCTCCAACATGTCCCCCCCCCCCCCCCCCCCCCCCCAAAAAAAAAAAGTTAATAAATGATTATAAACTATCACAAACGCTCGAGGGCACAGACAATGATCATTCCTTAGTTCAAAATGACAGGTAGTAGCTACATTAATGTGACAAATGAAGACATTTTTGCATCTCAACTTCCCTTTTGAAACATGGGCAAAGTGGAGTTCCCTGATTAACCCTGTACTCTTAACCCTCCTTGCCCCCTCCCTGCCATTAGATCTAGATTGATAGGTCCCAAGGGTCAAAGCTGCGAGGTCAGCCCGTCCTGAGACACCTGCTCTCTCTTGTCAGGCCTGCAACACCCACACTCCCACTGTGAGTATGCCTCCTCACACCCAACCCTCTTGACAAGAGTGTTTCCAGCACACATACTGTATAAATTACACTGACAAATACAGCATCTATCTGCTATGTGGTGATTTCACTTGTCTTTTGTCTTATGGGGAATATAGGACTGCAATTCAATTACTCTCTCTCTCTTTCTCTCTCTCTCTCTTTCTCTTTCTTTTGTGAGTGAATGCAGCACAATCGCAAACGTAAACGGTCAACTTTAAAGGTGACTTTCTCAATGTTTCGAATTTTTTGCATCCTCAGATTCCAGATTTTCACATTTGTATCTCAGCCAAAAAGGTCCTATCCTAACAAACCATACATCAATGGAAAGCTTATTTTTCAGCTTTCAAATCTACATTTCAAAAAATGTACCCATGTGACATGGTTTTGTGGTCTAGGGTCACATATTATATATATAATTTACAAAAGAAAAGTCCCCGCAAGAACAAGGATTTTGGATACTGCCACCTTGTCCCCATAACGTATGGTTTAAGACAGACAGACACACACACACACACACACACACACACACACAACACACACACACACACACACACACACACACACACACACACACACACACACACACACATATATATATATATATATATATATATATACCAGTATATACTTTTATAATTATTAAAGTACTGTATTATTATGGAATTTTTGTTTTAGAATATTGGACAATCACACACAGAAACAGTTTCAAAAAGAAATACTAACAAATTATTCCCATTTACATTCATTAATATAACCATAACGTTTAACTTAATATATCATGTGGTGACTCGTGTTTCTGTGTTCATGTGCCATGTTAATGTCTCACAAATCACATATTTAGAAGAAATGAGTAAGAGCAACTCTTGGTTGATGGCAGACACTGTAAATAAAGCTGCCCAGAGCTCTTATTTTAACCTCCTTTATTTCAGTCTGTCCAAACTTCAAATAGGACGGCGGTTTTGAATGAATGATAATACTCAGCAGCTGATAATGCACCATTCAGGAAGAAGAATCAAGTTCCTAATTGACAGACTGCAGGGCGGGCTGAAGGGGCAGAACCTACATGTTATTTCAAATGTTTGATACTACCTGGTATCAAAACAGTGTGTTTTACAGTGTTTAAAAATTTTAAATTAATTTACTAGAATGACAACACGTCTAAGAACTCCAGAGCAATCATTACAGTGACTCTCATATGCATTAACTACTGACGATCACTGCATCTGCTCAGAAAACAAAACCGAGAATGCAGAATAAATAATGGCATCTACCTCAAAAAAGAAGAAGAAGAAGCTGTATACTTCAAGCATTTTGCCTTATATTCCTCCCAGCTGTGAGACAAAATTATTCTTCTTATTGACATAATTTTTTGCTTCTATAGAGACATTGAATTGTAATGTCACTTTGTTTTCAAGGTCATCAACAATGTTTACAGTCAGATAAATCTGATACTCTCCCTGGAAAGTAAAATAGGGCAATCTGTTTAACTATAGCTTTTAATCATATTTCTATTTTGTATTATTATTATTTCTATTTTAATAATGTATATTTTAATATAGGCTACTTAATTTCTGAGGAATCAAATTCAAATAATTTAAATTGGAGCGGATAAAGCATTATATTGATTGCTCACCTCAGGGCCATTCAACGTTTTCATGCAGCAATGGAAAGGTTCCAGTAAACAATCTAACATGTTGTACCTCCTTTGATGATGTAACATATTTTGATATCCTCACAAGGAACATCTGGCTGCTCGTGATCCAACCACAGCTGACCTTTGTAGTAAACACTTGCCAACACAAAAACAGTCAAATGTCATCAGCTCACATCAAAGTTAGTTTAGCTATATCAATTGAATAAATTAAATTAAACAGGGGCTGTTCCATATTATGTACCATAAATCTTTCATAAACTTTCTTGTGATTACTGTATAAGTTATAGAGAACAAATTCACTAGCAAGGAGAAGCAGTCATTGACAGGTAATACAACGATCATGATGAAAGAGAGCTTTTTTTATTTTTATTGAAAATTCAGCTTTATCATCACAAGAATACATTGCATGTTAAAATAAACTAAAATAAAAAACATACATATACATGTATACATATATGTATGTGTGAGAGAGAATGTGTGATTTTTACAAATATTTGATATTCCCCTTACCATCAAATTTGTACCAGATAGTAAGATGTTCTGAGGAACATAATAATCTTCTCTCTGCAATCACAGATAATGCTATAAAATGAAGAAAAGTTGAAGGGCACAAAAGCACCATATCTGTTATCCTTCATGAACAACACCAGTGGCCAAAACTCTCATGGTCAGAATGGTTATGCACAAGTTAAGAGGCTGGGATTTAAATGTTAAAAAAAGGTCTTGCTTTTAACAATGCACTGTAGTGTACTTTTGTAAAACTCATTTGGTTTGAAACCCACCACAGGTGTTTTGTTAAGTGCCAGTGTTTTTTTGTGAACAGGGAACTGTTGAAAAAAGCACGTTTATCCATGAGATGAAATCACGAAACAATGTGGGTACCGTATGTGCATGACTTTATTCAGTTTTATACTTCAGCATCACAAACATGATGACATACAATTTCTGCAAATATTTAATGTATTAGAATTGTCCACTGAAACAACAAATTGGTATTTCCTGTCTCCTTGCTGTTCACATGAGGAAATGTGGCATCACACTGCTGGACTAGTCAAAACTTCTCACCTATAGAGAACAAAAGTTTATTAATGTCATTAGGTTGTTTTATATCAAACACAAAGACATTAGAACCATCGACCAGTGTATAATGTATTTTTACAAGTTTGATCAAAGCCAGTGCCCAGGTCAATTTTACTGCCATTAAAATTCCATTAAAACATTACCAATACTTTGAGATGGCTTTGCTTGAATGAGATATGAATATGAATTAACCACTAACAATCTCTTGATCTTATCAGAAACCCAGGTTGGAATATCTGCTCCAAAAAAAGAAACAGCATACCATTTAGCTTGTCCTCCCTACCATAACATCCAAACCGTTTGCTCATAACATCATGATTTTTCACCTGTGCAGTGATATTAAAATAGACTGCTTGCATGTTTTCAAGGTCATCAACAAATGTCACGTTCACATAAATCTGATATTCCACAAAAAATTATATATTTTTTATCTCAACTTGATCATAAAGATATAACACATTGTTTATTTTGAAAAGAGTAAATTGTTAGTGTTGAAATCTCTAGACCAGATTTTTTTTTCCTGTAGTGTAAATTTTTATACATCCGTATCATAAAATTAATTTGTATTGGAAAAGATAAAGCATTACTGTTGATTGCTCACCTCAGGAGGATAAACTGTCCTCATATAAATTGGAACTGTTTCATGAAGTGTTTCTAAAACAAGAATGTGGTCTCATCAGTGAGATGTATGAATGCACTGCTGAAACACTAGTGACTGTAAGGGATGTAGTAAAACAGTCTAATATGCACTACCTCCTTTGATGATCTCACATATTTGAAAATCTTCACAAATAATATCTGGCTGCATGTATTATTATAAATATTGAACAGGATAAGTTTTGAACTGCGAAGGGCAGTTCCATAAAGTAAACATTATTATATGCATAATGTAACCAATATAAAGCATTCATCTTTCATCTTTTTAACTTACTTGGAATAACTGTATATGTTAAATTGTATGAGGTCATTACGAGCAGGGGGATGCAGTCACTGACAGGTAATGCAATGGCCCTGATTTAAGAGAGCATTGGCATATGTTTAAATGACATAACAATGACATCAAACAGAATCATGAAAAGAGATTCAAATCCCAAAAGAGGTGATTCATGAACTCATGATTTATAAACATCATTTGTAAAATAAACAGTAATTAATACGTATTGAAATTAAAAATAGAAAGAAACGTTTTGGGGAAAAATCTATTTACAAAAAACATCCATTGAGTTTTTAATAAGTATCACTTATCTTTAGCTGGTAGCTAAGGATCTGAGGTAGATCAAAACCTCTCCTTAATAGTTTCGTACCATTTGTGTATCAGTCTTCAAATCATGATCTAATAACAACAGGACACAACAATGCACTGCATTATTGTAAAACTTCTCTTTTGGATTGAACCATGATTTTTTTTCTGTTTTTTTTTTCTCTCTCTGTAAGTAGGCCTATACCTGTAATTATGTGAACAAAGAAGTGCTGGTAAACAGAAAGTAGTAAATACAGAGGCATTTATTTTCACAGTTTAAGCTTCATAAACATATTAAAACCATTTCATGACTCTCCTCAACAGTCCAGATTTAGACAATTACTTTATTATTAAAAATAAATCGAATAAAAAATATAACATCTCTCCTAAGTTACACACCACAGAAGAGGTTACAAAAAAAAAAGAAATAAAATATAATACACTTAAGGTAACATTTATGCTTAAAACATTAACTGTCTTAATAAATCTTGTTAAATAGGCTACCATTCAAAAGTTTGGGGTCAGTAAGATTTTTAAATGTTTTTGAAATAAAACTTTTATGCCCCCCAAAGCTGCATTTACTGTATTTGACCCAAATATACATTAAAAATGTTTTAGTTACTAACAAAAACCTTGTTCCCTGAGCGAGACATTGCGCAGTAGCTGACACTATGGGAAAAGTCTCTTTCTCCAAAATACTGAAGTCTGATTAAATTACGTTTGTGCAATGTCGTTTTAGCGCAATCAAATGGGTAGGCTCATTATGTAAGGCACCGCTGAGTGCTATTTCATCATAATTTTTCGACTGAGAAAAGCGGAGAAGCGACCGCTAACAGTGCAAGCATAATAACACGGCAAGGAAATGTCTCATTCCCGTCCATCTCAGAGAACCGAGGTTACGTTAGTAAACAAAACGTCCTTTCAATAATGATTCACTCGACATTGTGTCAGTAGCTGACGCAATGGGGAACGCAATCCAACAGCGAGGTGTTATTGGCTCAGGACTGTCCTAGCCTGACTTCAGGCTCTGCTTTGGGATGGGCTTGAGCAGATGCTGCCGTCAGATTGACGGGCTGCTAGGTCGACCTGGGGCGAAGCCGTCCACTACAGAGCCGAAAAAGGCACGTCGGAGAGTCAAGGAGGGCTGTCTTGTCGGGCGACATTGATCTCTGTCAAGTTCAGCCAAAGGTGGTGCTCAAATACCACCAGGCTGCTCATTGCGCGGCTAATTGCTTTGGCCGTCATCGTGGCACGCAAGTTGAGGTCAGTCACGCTCCACAGCACCTTAAAGACAGATGGATCCAGGCCTGACTCGTCCATAGACTGGAAGGAGTTTGGCCTGTAAAACCTGCTGGACCGCCATCGTATGGATGCCTATGTGGCCCTGCAGGGCTTAGAGGGATGAGGGATGAATCATTTCTGTTTATAACATTAACCGTTTTAACAAATTATGTTAATTTTGCTGTCAGTTACAATCATCGTTTTTCTGAAATCTTTGTAACATTATAAATGCTTACTGGATGTGGTTTTTTTTTTTCTGAATAAAAGTATTAATTCCTTCCGAAGAAAAAGTCTTACTAACCCCAAACCTTTGAACGGTACTAAATTGATCTTATCTTTGCTGTTATATTGCACATTTAAAGGGTACCTATCATGGAATTTTGAAAATTACCTTTCATGTAGTGTGTAACATAGATCTAAGTGAACGAAAACATCCTGCAAAGTTTTAAATATGAAAGTTCACCGTATACAAAGTTATTATCTCTCAAAAGTAAGAGTCGACTCTGAGTCGTTGATATGAATCGATAGACGAACGATGCATTTTCTCTAACTTTCGTACGTCACTTGTACAAGTTATTTGAATAAGATACGCCCACTCATTGCATTAGGAGACACCAGGGAAAACATCATGTCGACGAGACGCTGCTGTGTTTTGAAGTGCGACGCAAAAGCAAACTTTTTTCATCTGCCCAGTGAGGAGCATTTGAAGACTAAGTGGCTACAGTTCATAACTATACCACAGAAGTATTATAGCCCGAACTTGTTCTGTGTTCGCGTCATTTTGAAGATGATTGCTTCACAAACCTAAATGCTATAAAGTATGAATTTGCGAGACGGTTGATACTGAAGGAGGGAGGTTCATTACCGAGTTTATTTGGATCAGCTTCCTTCTCCGAATCACAATCTGTAAGTAGGCTGTTGCTTTTATGTTTGTATCATGTTCTATAATTATTTTGTGTGTTGTGTACGCACAGGCACAGCGCAGCTTCTAGCAGCTAACTTAGGTCTTCAATGTCAATTGTATTGAAATATGTGAAGTGTTTGTCGTTGTTAATGGAGTTGTCACAGGGCTCTCGAGTGTCACGCATCACGCATTGAGCGTGACAGTCACTCATTTCGGTCTTTTGTCACGCTCTCCGGCCACACATTGTATTTCTCACGCTAAAAAACTATTTGTAATATATTTAATATGCCGCAGTGCCCAAAACTCACTCACTGTGGAAAAGCGCGTCTCCTCCAGTGTTGCCAGGTCCGTATGCCTGCACTGTTTCCGCGGGTTGTTTGTGTAGTGCACGTTGGTTGACGCGATTGTTTTATCCACTGGAACATGATTGTTATTGAGGAAACACCCGGGAACACTATTTGAATATTTTTGGCCGTGATTGGGTTAGTTTTGATGAGCAGTTGGGCTGGTTTTGTTGTGCAGACCTGGCAACCCTGGTCTCCTCTGGTGTTGTTCGTCTGGTGTTGTTAGCCAATCAGAAAATAGCACTGTTGTATCTGGGTAAGATCTAGCGCAACAACCAATGACACCCCGTCGGCTGGGTGTCTAACATTTCACCACAGATTAGCGTCACACAAAGCGCGGGGTTTGGAAAAAATGACTCTCTAAACGATTCATATGGGAGTCGGTGAGCAAATCAGGTAAAAATAAATGCATATTATAAGACAACAAAAGTGTTTTTTGTCATTGCATGCTTGTAAAACTGTTGTTGGGGACTCCCAGAACAATATTAGGAACATTTTAAATGCCATAATAGGTACCCTTTAAAGACGCTAATCTGCGGTGATTGGTCAGACGACGCAGTCAGTTATTTTTCGCATTAACCCAAAGCTTAAACATATTGATAAAGGACTGCAGTACTACAATACGCTCTATTATTTATGACAACTCCAATAACAACGACAAACATTTGACATATTTCAAAAAAACACACACACACAGCTTGGAGACCTAAGCGCTGAGCGTAACTGACACACACAGCTTGGAGACCTATGCTGCGAGAGCGTAACGTTAACTGACACACACAACACACACACACACACACACACACACACACACACACACACACACACACACACACACACCCCACACTTAAAAGCAACAATTATTAACAGTACTTACAGGTTGTGATTCGGAGGAGGAAGCTGATCCAAATAAACTTGGCACTGAACCTTCCTTCAGTATCAACTGGCTCGTGAATCCACACTTGAAAGCATTTATGTTTGTAAAGGAATCGTCATTAAAATGACGCGAACACAGCTCAAGGTTCGGCTATACTTGTGTGGTATAGTTGTAAATAAACTCTAGCCACGGATTCTTCACATGCTCGTCCCTGGGCAGTGAAAAAAAAAGTTCGCTTTTGATTCGCACTTCAGAACAGCTCGTCGACATGTTGTTTTCACTGTTCTCTTACGAGAGTATCTCTCGTACTGCGTAATATCTTACGCTATGGGGAAACACTCTTTCCTCGAGATATTGAAGCCAAAAATTATCCTTAATTTTTTAATCATGCAAAACGCTTTTGCAGCAGCAAGCAGACAAGGGCGAGACAGCTCGCGCGCCCATTGGCTGCCTCGCTGGAAAAGCTGCAGCCTATCGAGTGAGGCACTGCGTGACGTAATGACGAATGAGGACGCTTCGCGCTCATTTCGTCATGTCCCGCCAGTATAGGCGTGGTCTCGCCCTATAAATACCCCCTCGATAGCTGTATTTCCTCTGATTTTTCATTCTTCACGCGAAGCTCACGCATCGCGGGATCCAGAGTGAGAAGCCGCGCCGTTGACTTGTAGCCTTCTCAGCGGGACGTGCCATCTTCTGAAGTCGCTGGCCCAGCCGCCTTCAACTGCCGTACCTGCTGCGCTTTCCGGCGTACTATATCCTTTTACTCTGCTAAGTGTGTGTGTGTGTTTGCTTACGTGACGCAACACCCATTTCTACTGTTCTAAAAGAGCTGCGTCTTTTTAAAGATGCCTTCCTGTGGTTCTTGCCGAGCCCCACTCAGCGACGAGGACCGCCACGTCATCTGCGTGTCCTGCCTGGGTGAGGATCACGCGGCCACCGCGCTCGCTGACGGCGGATGCCATCATATTGAACGCTTGCCTATGGTGACTCTGCGGACTCGCCTAGCTTCGTTCTCCGAGCCCGCATCCCAGCCCGCCGTGATGCCGCGCCGCAAGAAGCGCCGCGCCCTGCGCGCGCCCGAGCTATTTCCAGCCCGCCAAAGCTCGCCGGTTCGCCCGCCAGCTTCGCCGGCTTCGCTCGAGTCGCTCCCAGACGGACAGCGGCCGCCGTCTGCCGCCGCGTCCGCACTTGAGCTCGACAAACTTACCGGAGACGGCATTGAAACTGAGCCGATGCGTCCGCTCTCTCAAGCCGTGGATTACATCGGCCTGAATGGTGAGATACATTTGTGGCTAACGCTATCCGAGACGACGGAAGCTGAGCGCTCCGTGTTCCTCGACGTTCTCGCTCTGCTGGACGCCGCCCCCCCTCAGCGCGGGCCCCGGCCGAGGATTGAGATAAAGCCCGAGGTCTCAAGGCCTTCCTAGTCTCTCTAGGAAAGCGACGGTGTTCAGTTCCCGCTGCGGCCGGATTTTCACCACAACTTCTCGCTCGTTCAGTTCCAAGCAATGTGACTGTTCCAGTGTATTTCGCAGTGAGCAAGCTGGTTCCACAGCCCGCTTGCCTGCGCACAAAGGCCGTCGTTTCGGCTAACTAGCAGCGCCGCCAGGCCCGAGATCAAACACCGCGCTCTCGCTCTGCTGGACGCCGCCCCCCTCAGCGCGGGCCCCGGCCGAGGATTGAGGTAAAGCCCGAGGTCTCAAGGCCTTCCTAGTCTCTCTAGGAAAGTGACGGTGTTCAGATCCCGCTGCGGCCGGATTTCCACCAAAACTTCTCGCTCGTTCAGTTCCATGCGTTGTGACTGTCCCAGTGTATTTCGCAGTGAAGCAGCCGGTGTCTCAGCCCGCTTGCCTGCGCACAAAAGCCGTTTCTATGGCTACCCAGATAAATCCAATAAAGAGTGCATTTTCTGGTGTTCCGGCCACGGCCGATGGTGTTACGAGTGTTGTAAGAATGCCCACGTCCCAGTGCCCATTCCCACACCCAGACACAGCCCGCCACGGTGCAGGGCTAGCACAAATAAAACCAACTCATGTTGGTTGTGCAGAAAATGTAGTGAACGCGCCCATACAATGCCCGCTTACACTACACGATGCGTGTCCCTTGGTTTCTGTAAAAACGAAACTAACACACATTTAGACGGCGCGAGCCGACAGTGTTCTCAGTGCAGTAAATGTGCCCGCTGTTCCGCATTTCCTCACTGACACGCCGAATCCCACGGGATTCACCCCCGCTCGCTTTCTATGCACAACCCTTCACAGAAAAGCTGAGCGCGGCCAGGCTGCCCGCTGTGATTAGCGCGCACCTCGCACGCTGTGAACACAGCGTTGATTCAGTCGGCGCGAGCCGAGTATTCTCCGTGCAGAAAATGTGCCCGCTGTCTCGCGCCCGCATTTCTCACAGACACTCCGAATCTCACGGGATTCACCCCCGCTCGTCTTCTCTGCACAACCCGTCACAGAGAAGCTGAGCGCGGCCAGGCTGCCGGCTTTGATCAGCGCGCGCCTCGCACGCTGTATACACAGCAGTGATTTAGTCGCGCGAGCTGACAGTATTCTCATTGTAGTAAATGTGCCGCATTAGTAAATGTGCCCACATTCCCTCACACGCGCCGAATCCCACAGGATTCGCCCCGCTCGCTTTCTCTGCGCGTCCCGCCATAGAGAAGCTGAGCGCGGCCAGGCTGCCCGCTGTGATCAGCGCGCCCCCCGCCTCGAACGCTGTAAACACGGTGCTGTGTTCCCAGTACACAGGGGCTCTCGAGCCGCCGTCCTGCCGCGGCCAGAGCCCAGATTTCATTCTACCCCTAGCTATTCACGCAGATGCGTGGTCAAGGCTTCCCGGGGTATCAGAATGGGTGTTGAACACTATAACGAGAGGCTGTTCGCTACAGTTCGCTCGACGCCCCCGCCGTTATACGGCGCGAGTCGAAACTACGGTGTATAGCGAAGTGTTTCATCTACTTCGAGCCGAGATAGCGAAACTACTGAGAAAAGGGGCTATAGAACCTCTATCTCAGGGCGAAGGCGGCTTATACAGCAGATATTTTCTGGTACCGAAAAAAGATGGTGGGCTCAGACCCATTCTAGATCTGCGACTGCTGAACAGAACGCTCGGGAAGCGCCAGTTCATAATGCTTACGACCAGGAAAATCCTCGCGCAAGTGCGCCAAGGAGACTGGTTCATGTCAACAGATCTGAAAGACGCCTATTTTCAAATACAAATAGCGTCCCATCACAGGCGATTCTTGAGATTCGCCTTCGAGGGCCAGGCATATCAATACACAGTCCTGCCGTTCGGCCTGTCCATAGCACCCCGTACGTTCACGTAGTGCATGGACGCGGCCCTCGCCCCCCTGAGACTTCGGGGCATGCGAGTTTTGAACTACTTGGACGATTGGCTGATTCTAGCTCGTTCACGAACGGAGCTCATAGAACACAGGGCCGCATTACTCGAGCACCTCGAGGAGCTGGGCCTTACAGTCAATTGGGCGAAAAGCTCACTGCTCCCCAGTCGGAGAATTTCCTTCTGGGAACAGTGTTGGACTCGCTATCCATGACAGCACGCCTGTCACCGGAGCGCGGATTGAATATTCAGCACGTCGCGAGATCCTTCCGCCACGGCTCTATAGTCCCGCTCAGAAGGTTTCAGAAAATGCTGGGTCTGATGGCCTCAGCAGCCTCCGTACTCCAGTTGGGCCTGCTCCGCATGCGCCCACTGCAGCTATGGCTAAAAGCACGAGTTCCCCCAGGGCGTGGACCGCGGGTCTATTTCGCCTCAGGGTCGACCTTCAGTGCGTTTCAGCTCTGAAACCGTGGAAAGTGACCGACTGGTATCAGTCAGGTGTGAGTCTGGGGATCGCCTCGGGTGTGAAGGTGGTGTCTACGGACGCCTCCACATCGGGGCGGGGAGCGCTGCTCGAGGGCAGACCACTAGCTGGCCTATGGTCAGTACGGGAGAAGCTCCTTCACATAAACTGCTTGGAATTAATGGCAGTCGACAAAGCGCTAAGGCGCTTCTGTCCCCAGATAATAGGCCACCACGTATTGGTCCGGTCGGACAACATGTCAGTGGTGGCGTACATAAATCGCCAGGGCGGCATCGGGTCCACACGCCTTTGCAGGCTGGCGGAACCCCTCTTGGTCTGGGCCCAGCGCAATCTCCTTTCTCTGAAAGCGGCGCACGTGCCTGGGCACCTGAATACGGGTCCAGACAAGCTGTCCAGAGACAACGTCCCGACAGGAGAATGGTCGCTGCATCCGCAGACGGTCCAGCTGCTGTGGGAAACGTTTGGCAGAGCGCAGGTGGACCTGTTCGCGTCCCGCGAGAACGCTCACTGCCCAGTATTCTTCTCGAAAAGCAGGGACGCGCTGGCCCATGCTTGACCCAGCGGTCCCCTGTATGCTTTTCCCCCTGTCTCGCTCCTTCCTCAGGTGTTGGAATGGATCAGGGAAAATGGATGCCCAGTGCTGCTTGTAGCTCCGCTCTGGACGAACCAGGCTTGGTTTCCGGTCCTGATGCGGATGGCCAGCACTGCCCCGTGGCCTGTACCGTTGAGGAGAGATCTCCTCTCTCAGGCGGAGGGCTCGATTTGGCATCCTCGCCCGGAACTGTGGTCCCTGCACGCATGGGCCATCAACGGGTACCCGCTAGCCTCCCGGAAGGAGTGCTAAACACGATCGCGCAGGCTAGAGCTCCGTCTACCAGACGGCTCTATGCCTCGAAATGGTCGGTGTTCTCTACTTGGTGTCGAGCCCGTGGCTTTTCACCTGTGGACTGCGGGGTTAAGGAAGTGCTTGCCTTCCTTCAGGAGCTGATGGATAAGGGAAGGAACCCATCCACGCTCAAAGTTTACGTGGCGGCCATAGCAACGTTTGCTAAACCGGTGTCTGGCCAGTCACTGGGGGAAAACGACTTAGTCGTGCGTTTCCTACGAGGAGCTCGGAGGTTAAACCCTCCCAGGCCCCCTTCAGTCCCGGCTTGGGACCTTTCCACGGTCTTGGAGGCCATGAAAGGCGCCCCGTTTGAGCCGATCCAGCTGTCGGACATGAAGCACCTGTCCCTTAAGACGGTGTTTCTATTGGCTCTCGCTTCAGTGAAGCGTGTAGGGGACTTACAGGCGCTTTCTGTAAGCGCGTCATGTCTGGAGTTTGGGCCTAACGACTCAAAGGTCGTACTCAAACCGAGGCACGGCTACGTGCCGAAATCCCTCAATACACCGTTTAGGGCCCAGGTAATTTCCCTGTCAGCCCTTCCGGTTCTCGATGAGGAGAGGGACGCGAGTCTCCTTTGCCCTGTCAGGGCGTTAAGGGCTTATGTGTCCCGCTCGGCTGAGTTCAGACAGACCGAGCAGCTTTTCGTGTTGTTTGGCGGCCGTTCTAAGGGACTCGCCGCTTCAAAACAGAGCCTATCCAGATGGATAGTGGATGCCATAGCGCTGGCTTACACTTCCAGGGGCCTGCGGGGCCCATTGGGTGTCAAAGCGCACTCCACGAGAGGCGTGGCCTCGTCGTGGGCATGGTATAGCGGGGTCTCCCTGCAGGATATCTGTACGGCTGCGGGCTGGGCCTCGCCGTCTACATTTATCAAGTACTATAACCTGGAGGTGCCCGCCTTACAAGCTAAGCTTTTGGCGGTCTGAACTTCGGGCTTATTGGCCGCCAATGCGGCTATGGGGTACACATCGGGTCGGTACCCCTACGGGACTTTTATGAAGGAGTGATGCTTCTAGCCTCTCTTCCTCTACTCTGTGTGAGTTGTGGTGATTGTGCACTAGATGTGCCCCGGGCTTGGCCCCGGGACTCTGGTGTTGGATCCCTGTCCGCACGGCGTTTTGCATGGGGTCCCCATAGCGTAAGATATTACGCAGTACGAGAGATACTCTCGTAAGAGAACGTACTCGGTTACTAACGTAACCTCGGTTCTCTCTAGAGAGGGAACGAGTACTGCGTATCTTGCCGTGCTTGGACTATGCTCTGGTTCGCTTCGGCGTACAAAATCAGAGGAAATACAGCTATCGAGGGGGTATTTATAGGGCGAGACCACGCCTATACTGGCGGGACATGACGAAATGAGCGCGAAGCGTCCTCATTCGTCATTACGTCACGCAGTGCCTCACTCGATAGGCTGCAGCTTTTCCAGCGAGGCAGCCAATGGGCGCGCGAGCTGTCTCGCCCTTGTCTGCTTGCTGCTGCAAAAGCGTTTTGCATGATTAAAAAATTAAGGATAATTTTTGGCTTCAATATCTCGAGGAAAGAGTGTTTCCCCATAGCGTAAGATATTACGCAGTACTCTTTCCCTCTCTAGAGAGAACCGAGGTTACGTTAGTAACCGAGTACGTTTTCTGGCGCGCGCAATGAGTGGGCGTGTGACGTGTCTTATTCAAATAACTTGTCTAGTTGACGTCAACTAGACAGAGAAAAAGCATCGTTCGTCTATCGATTCATATCAGCGACTCAGAGTCGACTCTTACTTTTGAGAGACAATAACTTTGTATACGGTGAACTTTCATATTCAAAACTTTGCAGGATGTTTTCGTTCACTTAGATCTATGTTAAACACTACATGAAAGGTAATTTTCAAAATTCCATAATAAGTTCCCCTTAACAATAGGATTTTCTTGTCCTACAACCCTCCTCAAAAAAAATGGCATTACTTCTTTTTAAATAAAATTGACAGGTTTCCTGCAGTGTTTCTGAAACAAGGAAGCACTCAAATCAATATCCACAACTGCACTATGAAAGATAAAGTTTTAACATGTACCTCCTTTGATGATGTAACAGGCTTTAACATCCTCACAAGGAATATTGTGTGTACTCAAACCATAGCTGACCTTTGAAGTACACTTGTGCATGATAACCAGCACGAGCAACTGTGAACACTGAATGACAAAAAGTGTTCATTTCAAATTTAGAAAGCCAAAATTCAAACATGATTCCAAGTTGCATGACACATCGATTGTATACATAATGCAATGATTCAGACGCATAACATTTAATAAACTTTATTGGTGTAAAGACTTTAGGCGGGTCTAATCCATGGGGAATTTGCATATCATAATTAATAATTGGTAATTAATAATTATTCATACATGTTTGGATTAGATCAGTCTTACATGTTAATAAATCTCCCTCTAAAGGAGAATGTCATTTTACCTGGATGTATACCTGCAATCCTTTCATTTTAACAAGTTGATTGCAGTCAATTACACAGATCACGTTTTACAAATCAGGCAAAATTAATTTAGCTCAACTGTCAGAAGAATATTGGGGGGTTTTTCCCAATATCATCTTACTTTATAGGATTGCAGGAAACGCAATTCTCTGGCCAGAAGAATTGGGCTTCCTGCCCCATAATAAGTACTTTAAATTATTAATTATTTAAATAATTAATTAATTCGTAAAGCTTGTAGCATAAAAGATCTTGGCACTTAAGAGCCTCGAAATTGAGCAAAGAGGAAGTCCATCAGTCAAGTGAATATAATGATTTAATAAAGGCATGTCTACTTATACATTTACTACGTTTACACGGGAGATATATGTATTTACAAACACTTAACAGTACACAAACAATGAGACAATGAACGAGTGAGTGTGTGAGATATAGAGATAGGGATAACTTACACGCGTGAGAGCGAGTAAGAGAGAGAGAAAGGGAGTTACATTCACCTGGACAGACACCCCTCCGAAACAACACAAAACACATTCTTAATGCTCTGAAAACAGGGTAACCTAATTTTACTTGCATGTGGAATGGTTCTCTCAGGTGTTGCTGTGTTCCTTGAGCGGCTTGCCTGGTCTAGGCGCGTTTTGGACGGCAGATCTTTTGTTCTCCGTGCGCGTGCGTGAGCTGAATCCTTGGTTCCGTGGATAGTCACGTGATGCGGCGCGAGTCTTTGAACAGCGGTTGGAAGTCTTTGAGTTAACATTACCAACGGAAAATAGTTCGACTGAGTCCGTTTCACTTGGTGGAAGTGAACAGAGTCGACTACGAAAACAAAACTTTGACTAACAAAGAAAAAAATATAAAGATCGGATCGGGTCTCCGAAGGAGACCACGGATCGGGTTACATGATGCAGCAGTAACGACGGGCGAAGCAAGAGAGTGGGCATCTCTCAGTACGACGCGTCACGTGGTTACGTGCGCGTGCTTCTTCTTCAGAGAGAGAGCGTTTGTTGCAGTTTCCCTTGTAGTTGGATTTGCTGAAGAGGTATGTCACGCGGGGTTCTTTTCACTCGTCGATCGGAATTAAACCCGGGGACTTATCTTAAGACTTAAAACACAAACTAAACTAGAAACAAAATAAAAGAACGGCGATGAGCTCGCCGGAGGCGCGACGTTACATGATGATGACTAGGATCAGGAAGAGAGAGAGAGGAGTTGGGAAGCCCTCTTTATCACCTCTGAGAAGTCCTTCCCCTTCCCGTTGTCTGAGCCAATCGGAGAATGGCTGTTGCACGCGGGAACTCGCGGTTTATTGTCCTTTGTTTGGGGAGAACGTGCCCCTCGTAGTACAGGGGCGTGTTCGATAGATGTACAGTTTAACAGTTTGAATCTTCATAATTATTATAGTCATATGTGTAACAAAGTTTTAGCAAGATGTGATATCAATGGCTAACTAGGGATCGAAGATTGGAACTCAGAGACTCCAAACTTGTCACAAATGGATTTGGTTAAACATTAGTTGGCAAGGTTTGAAACATTATCCCAGTTTCCGAGAAACAGACCAAACACATAAAAGACAAATCATAACATGAGATTAGATACATTGTTCTTACAATTCTAAAGGGGAAGTATAATAGATATATTATGAATGCAAAATTCAGTTCTCCTTCGTTAGAATTCTAGGGAATACGCAGTTACATGTAAAAACACATAATGGTAAACTCAGTTATTTCAATGTAACATGAACAAACAAACACATAAAACACATTGAATATTTCTGTTTAAAATGTCTTTTAAAAAGAGAAGTTTCTTTTCTCTGTAACAAACTTCCTGTGGCACATTCCACATTCCTGGGGGGGGGGATGTGTGCTTGGAATGTGTGTGTGTGTGTTAATTTTGAGTCCTGGGGGAAGATATGTGTGGAAGCTTCCCGGCCTTTGAAGGCTCTTAGGATTTTAGTTATCCAGAATATGATTCATCCACATACTCTACATATATCCCCCTCTTCGTCGGATGATGTCCCCGTGTGTTGGACATCATATGACGACAAATCATCACCATTGGCGGATGGCAGGTGAATCATGATGATTGGGTAGGAGGTGCTGTTAGGCTGAGGCTGAGGGCTCAGCTTGATAAAGTTCGACGCAGCCTCCAGCGTGGTACCCTCTTCCTGAGGGTCCCGTGGGCTTGGCTGTAGATGTTCGCATCTCGTTGAGCCTCCTGTGCAGGATGACTGTCGAGTGTCAGGGTGTAGTTGATAGATGTAATGTCAATTAGCTGGGATCTCCTTTTGCAAACCACAATTCCCTTTCTGGAGTTAGGGTGAGAGTGTGGTTCTTGAAGAAGGATGGGGCCTTTTGGTACTTGGATGCGCTGCTCTGGCTGAGCAAGGTGACAGATCACTTACAATCTCTGCTTGGGTCTCGGTGACTTGAGTGCGAGGCTTGGCTTTAGCAGGGCAGCTTGTGCCACTGATCTGCAGCCCGCAGGTTCCGTCAGGGTTGTCTCTGAGGAAAGATTTGTTAGGGCAGGGATAGTAAATGTCTTTGGTCACTGTGCACATGTGTGGATTCGGAGCTGGGGACAGCTTGGTGTCGCTGTCATGCAAGGCAATCACGTACGGCATGCGGATCTTGATGTGAGTGCTGCCTCTCAAAATCTGACATGGACAATGTTCTTGAGCCGGTGGATTCGGCTTGACTATGGTGGGTAAGTTCAGGGGAACGTCCCATTTTCTCTGCTTGTGGTGATGCAGAGTGGGATGGCACTACCCATGAGAGTAGGCAAGGTGTATTTTTAAAGAGTCAGTTGGCGTGGTGATGGCGGACGCCAGCACGGTTTGCATGAGGCCTAAGGGTATCAGGTGCGGTGGGATTCTACCCATGGCGAGGCTGTCGATGGAGGAGTTCACCCCCCCCCTTAGCAGGTTTGTCATCAGGGCTGTTACCAGCTGATTTTGAGCAAAGTCATTATGGAAGGCAGTAAGCAGCTGTTTCATGGAGTTCACTGTCGGGGTAGGCAGAACGCTGTGAGTGTTGAAAGTTACCACAGTTCCCTATTGTCTTGTCGATGGGCTGCAGGGATGCACTCTGTTGTGAGTGGCTCTGTTCTCTGTGGAATCTCAGTCTGAATTTTGGCTGCATGCCGTCCGACGTTGGCGAGGTTTACTGCATTCATGCCGGACATACAAGTGTTAAACAGAGTTCTGTCGGCAGTGCGGCGGCGGTTGTGGCCACCTGGCTCCGCTAGCGTGACAGTCATTTTCTCAAGTTGGTCGAGCATGTGTTCGACATCGGCCTCAGTGTGCGTGAGGGCCTCCTCTGTCCGTTGGCACCTACCCAGCTGTATTGTGTCGTTACGCCGGGGTAGTGCGTTCTGTAGGCGTTGTGAGGATCAGGTGGCACAGGCACTTTCTGAGTGCGGGTCCGGCAGAAAAGGAGTCTTGGTTGTTCCCTTAGGATGGTGCTTGGTGCCGGACCTGGTGAGATGTCCGATTGCGGCTGCCCTCTGGTTGGCTGGAAGCACAGCAGCATCCTGGTAAAAGTGACAGGGAGAGAGAAAGAGAGAAAGGGAGGAAAAATTTCAGCGAACATCGTCCTTGGTTGGCTAGGACAGTCTTTTCGCTTTGAGGGCGCCAGTATGCCACTTGCTTCGGTGTCTTGCAAGTGTCTCTGGTGCTGCGGGTTGCAGCACATGGTGCGTCATGGGCATAGGGCATACATTGTGGCATTACCCCCCTTTTGCACTGTGGCAGAACAAGCTGTGGCGCGGTGATGGCATCAGGTGCAGAACGCTGAATGTTGTCCAGTGCACGCAGCATGTGCTTGTTGACGTAGGTTGTGTGGGGCACCGGATGTCGGTGGGTGCACACGACTTTCGTGGGTGGTTGGAGGGGTATGAGAGGTGGTTTCTCATAGTGTCCATAGTTTTGTGATAGTCTTTGGTAAGCTGGAAGGTTAAGGTCAGGTGAAGCAGGGGCTCTGTGACATGTTGTCATACTTGTAGTGAGAGCCTAATGCATGACCCTAAAAGTTCAGAACCATGGTTTAACTGGTTCGCTAGGTATGTAGCTTAAAGCTAGGTGTTTCACATGTAGCTAGCTAGTGAAGTGTGTCTTGTATCTTATCTTAGCTGTGGATGTTAGGAGGCTAAGAGGTGTGGTTCCGAGATTATTCCATGGAAAGGGCATAGCCGAGATGAAATAAATGCCTTAAGATGGTTCTTATGACTAAATTATTTCTCTGGACTTAACTAGTGGTTCACTACGGCTTGACGAAGTGAATGATGGGGAAAAAGGACAGCTTTCCTATTCAAATTATGCTTATTATCAATCCTCTGGACTATAGTTGTGCCCTAGTAAATTGTTGAAGTTACTTGTGTTGCAGGGTCACAAAAATGAGTACACTTGTTGAAAATAAAACAAAATCACAAATAAAGGTGTCTCTGTTTCCTTTCTGGGCCCTATGGGAAATGGAACCACATTTGAACAAGAGAGGAAATAAAATAAATTTTAAATCATATAGATGACCGAAAAGTAAAGGGGATAGCTGAGTGCTATTAATATCCAGGTCAAAGAATAAAATAAATTTTAAATCATAGAGATGACCGAAAAGTAAGGGGAATAGCTGAGTGCTATTAATATCAAGGTCAAATAAAATAAAATGGGGGAAAAAAAAAAAATTAAAGAAGAGCCAAAAGAAAACAAAAATTAAAATTAAAAGCAAAAAGAAACAAAGTGATCAAAACAACGGGAATGATCTGAAGGCGAGAATAATCAGTGGCATTAGTGACTAAACTTTTGATTTGCCTGGGCCAACACTTCATAGTGGGTTACAACGGTTGCGTGTTCGAGGCCACATCGTGTGTGTCCCATCAAAGGATTAGTCACCTGCCGATGAAGATGGCTATTGCTATATGAATTCTTCTCTAGCTACACAGTTTACATGTAGTTAACTTAAGTTTAATTAACAGGGTATCTTCAAAGTTAGCCTTCGACGGTTAGCAAGGGCTATGCCTCAACTAGTAAAGGTGAACTTTAGCTAAGAAGAATTGCAAACACGGAATGTGAATAATTAGGAACCCTAACTGGTGTTAAGGAAAGTATTTTAGAATACTGTGCACTGTGTAAACACAAGCGGTGATTAAGGGTTCAAGTAAATTATGCTAACTGCTAATTGTAGAAGTTATTATTTAGCTTAGCCTAAGCTGGATGGATGTTAGGTTAGGTTAGCGTAGCGTAAGCTGGAAGGATGCTAGGTTAGCTTAGCGTAGCGTAAGCTAGCTGGATGCCATGTTAGTTTAGCTTAGCGTGAGCTGGAAGGATGCTAGGTTAGCTTAGTGTAGCGTAAGCTAGCTGGATGCTATGTTAGTTTAGCTTAGCGTGAGCTGGAAGGATGCTAGGTTAGCGTAGCCACCTAGGCTGGTTTGTTTACAAGGTGACATCACAAGTTAGCACTTCCTGTGACAAGTCGTTGTCATGGAAACTAGAGCATGTCAGACAATTCAAACAGTCCCTAAAGGCTGTCTGTACATTTTACATGAATTATGCATGTTTAAACGGGTTAACCGGGGTGCAACTTTATTTTAAGTCTTTCTAGGACTCGGTGTTACATGAAGTAAAATGCAGATGTGTTTTGGCATTAGCTAGTTTTACTCATGGAACTCTTCTCTTTATTTTAAGCAACTTATTCTATTTGTTTACAGAGTAAGGAAATAGATTTGCTGGGAGTCAAAGCTTGTCTAAGCATATATAGTTACGTCCCTCTTGTGCACTACTGCTGACTTTTCAGCGATTACAGCAGTTTTGATCACTAGGTAGCTCTCTGTTTGCAGATGCAGCTAAAGTTTAGGTGAATTACATCAATCAAACAATAATTTGTAAGGCCTTTACATTTGTAGAAAGGGGAGCGTCGCCCAGGTCTACCTAGATATAACTTTGTCCTGAGCTTTCTTTGTTAAGACACAGGTTTAGTCATACTGCAATTTGGATTTCTTTTAAGCAAAGCAGAATAAACATCGGTACAGTGTACAGGCTGCTGAGATGAGGTTTCTTCATCAAACAGACTTACGCTTTACTGCTTAACATGCTAATTTTAGTTGGAAATCTAAGGCTATTTTACTTAAAGTAGAGATGTCAATTTCAGCAATCGTTTATCTGCATTTAGACAAGCCAGCGATCAAAAATGCGTGCTGCACATTGTGTTTTAGTTGGATCGTAACGATTAAATGCACGCCCATAGGTTAACTGTAGTTTAAAGCTCAGGTGGTTTCACTCAACTCTGACGTCGCAGTGACGTATGCCCTATTTGGAGCTAGCGTTTCCTGTAACCCTTCATTGTCATAGAAACTAATGTTTAGCAGTGTCATTTCAACCAGCATGTTGCAAATGCTTGGTTCGAAAGAGTCGTGCATAGTCTGTTGGCAGGTGAGGCTTACACGTCCATTCAAGATTTTCTTTAAGTCAGTAAAATTCTAATTTTACGAATGCAGAGTCTTGCAACTCTTTGAGCAGACATTTTCATCTACTTTTAAAAGTTCTATGTTCTATGCTGATCAGGGACCCTTTTAGCAGAGTCTTGCACTGTGTTCGTGCAGTGTCTTCTGGTTTTGCAGTTCAAAGTCAGTGGGGTTTTAGGAATTCTTTCTGAGGAGGCCTTCTGTGTTAGAGGCCTTCTGCATTAGGTCACGCATCGTTGAGTGGGCATTGCGTGGTCTTTGGCGAGCTGGAAGGTGCAGGGTAGCGAACTGGAACTTTGACTTGGTGCTGAGGCTGTGTACCCCTAGATGGCTGCTGGAGTTCTTGGGAACTCTGACCTTGGAGTCTGGCTCTGGTGACCAGTGTGACTGGAGGGCCCAGACGGTCAGGTGTTTGAAGTCTAATGAAGCTTAGAGCGTTCTAGCAGGTCTTTGCCAATCAGAAAGGGGTGCGTGCTCATTTGTGAGATGTACACTGGGTGGGTAGGCCTCAAAAGGACCAATTGTCAGGTAAATGGGAGCTCTCTGTTCTAGCCGGTTGTACGTTCTGGTTGAACGACTGCACGTTCAGCTCACACATGTGGGGTATAAGAGTTCGATCTTCGCTCTTAGCTATAGCACTGAGTCTTTCAAAGAGTTGAGCTGACATTAAAGTGAGGTCTGAGCCGGTGACTTTCCCGTGTTTCAAGGCTCACCTCATTGTCTAGAGTGATGGGTAGGTAGAGTTTCCGGGCCCACCCCCTTTTGATCAGTTCTTTTGGGGTTTCGGTCCCAGCTGTGGGAAACTGTGAGGTCTCACTCAGGCTGTGCAGCTGTCAGCTGTGGTGGCTGTGTGCTGCTGTCACTTTGTGATGTGACAGTTTGCTCTGTGTCTGTGGCTGACGAGCAGTGTTCTGTGTGCCTGTAGGTCTTACGCTCAGGTATAGGATGTAAAGCTCGTACCTCTTGAATTTTTGGAAAGTCTTTTGTGAAGAAGCTTTTCAGCGATTTCAGGGTCTCGGCTTTCTCAGACGTGGCGGCACTGTGTTTGTCTGATGCGTGCTCAGACTTGGGCTTACCAGTGGCCTGGAACGGACTCGACTCTCTGTGGACAGGGCTATGGTGTTATGGGGCGCCCTCTGGAGGCATCTCTGAGTAGTGTTCAGAGACAGTAGATCGTGGGGTTTTTCAAAGTCTTTTCGGATTCTGGATCAGAGAATTCTTTAATGAAGGCCTGCCGCAGCGGCTGGTAGTCTATAAGAGTGTTTCAACTCTGTGGAACAATGTCAAGTTCGGCTTTGAGATCGTGTCTCTGTTGAGTAAGTTCATGGATTTCAGCTCGGCCCGTGTGTAAGTGGTTTCAAAGGCCTTGGCTTTAGTGTCTCTTTCTTTGAGTTCAGTCTCTGCTGAACGAGCTTGTGGCTGGTAGCACGGGCCTCTTGCGAGTTTTTCTTTTTCAGGCCGTGGCTTTCGAGTCTCTTTAAGTTCGGCCTCTGCTCTTTGCAAAGGGGCTTCACTTTTGTCGGAGTTTCTCGTTGGGTTCCTCTCTGGTTCTTTTCTCTGACTGGTCTCTTCGGTCTGTGTGCCGATGAAGATCGGACAGGGCAGTTTGAAGTCTTTCCACTTCCTTCTGTAGCTCGGGGTCGTTGTCGTCCTTGGCTTGCATCCTTAGCGTTGCAACTTCGTGCTCCAGGGCTATGCGGGAGACGTGCTGGTGCGATGAGCTGGCAAGTGAGGTTTTGGACGTGTCTGGCCGGTCTTTGTCGTGGGAGCTTTGGCTTGGTTTGTGCGCCATCAGCTTGTCCACGTCGCTCTTGGCTTTGGAGCTCTGAGTCACTGGCGACCTTGGGCAGGAATGGAGGTGTCATGAATCTCAGCCATGTGTCCAGGTTGTCCCAGCGGTTGTGGGACTGTAGGACCGGAACATACTGGTTTCGACTGTGGGCGAGAGGAACACAACACACACAGAGAGACCAAGCAAGTTGTTCTACGTTTAACGAGCTATAATACGGGCTATGCCGCGTATGCAAATTGTGGTTAACTGATGCAGACAGTTAAATCATTCTGTGGGACAATTTGGTTAGGTCATCATGGGCCTGAATGAAATTTTAACAGGGCGATAGCTTAGGGGTCACCTGTTGATGCTAGCGGCTTGTTGTCTAATTATTATTCAGCGTTCCTTGTTGTCTCAGATAGGTTCTGTCTTCTAGGTGAACTGAAAAGAACAGAGCACGACAGAAAAGAGCAGTGGCAAGATAGCAGAGTTTGAAGTAACATGCAACCATCCAAGATGGGAAGGTCTGTAATGAAATGGCGTTAAGAGTACACAGGAAGTGTTACAGGGGAAGAGGAGGCCTAAGCCTGCGGTTTGTGGCTCGGAGAGGAGGAGGGAGCCAAACACTTCAATAACCGGGGGAATCTCTAGATTCTGTAGCAAATATTAAGTGGATGGGTTTAATACCTTTGTTTAGTTTGCCTGGGGTGGAATGAGGTCATGTGGGTTGGAGTCAGCATCGTGGTTGGTCTTTCTGTCGTCCCCAAACGCTTGACAGCAGTGTCCCGGGCCTTTCGTGTATCTGTACCGATGTGCTCCCTCTCACGCAACCTGACTTTGAATCACAACCGGCAGTGCCAAATTGGTGATGTCGTGTTGCGGGCCGCACTAACGGAGAGATACAGGAAAGTCCGAGACTCGCGCTCAGTCAGTGCTGGTGACGCAGGTCAGATGAACCAGCGTGCTGGACTCCAAGCAGGGATGACTGTCAAATCACCGCAGCTCTTTAGTGGTTTCTACATGTAAATACAGAACAGTGTGAAGCTTAACAGTGAATGAAAGCTTTCTTGTTTAAACTGAATTGAGTAATTATGTATGTAGAAAATAGAAGCAAAGGTTTTCCTAAATAATGGTAAAAAGGAAATTATGAAAATGATGTTAATTATCAAAATAACTTAACCCAAAAAAAAAAAAAAATTCCTAAAAAAAAAAAAAAATTTTTTTTTATTAAATTCCTTTTACTATTATTACTTTTACTATTAATAAAAATTAATAATTAAAAGTAATAAAGTAGGATGGACCCCGGGAGAAGACAGGCAGTAGTGGCGCGTTTGGGCCACAAAGGGATTTGGGTCACTTCCTCCTAGTGGTCAACCTGGCTGACCAAGAACTTGATTTGAATTGCATGCAAACTGGGTTACATACACTTCAAATCGAGCGTATGCATAGATGTTAAGTAACTTCTAGAATTGTTGTCATAACATATCAAATCAAAATTATTAAAAATAATTTGAGACCGGAAATATAGACATAAAGCCATAAAACTCTTCCCCACAGGGAAGGAGACTTAATTCACGTTAATCTTGAAATTTGTTTGTTTCAAATCAAATTTGAATAAGTGTAGGAAATTTAAGGTTGGCATTATGTATGATGAGGATAATATCCAACAGAAAATCAACTGAGAGAACGCCACTTCAAAGCAGGGAGAGTAGAAATAAAAGATGAGCTGACTTAGCAGGGGAGGGCCACAAGGGGGCCGCATTACTAAGTGGTCATCAGGGACTGTTAATACTTACTTTTGAATTTTTTTTTTTTTTTAAATTCAAATGTGGTTTGAACTAAATTCAAAATAAGTGTACACAGTCAGGAGTGACAAATCATGTTAGTAACACTGGAACTTGCACATGCATTGACACAATTTCAGGAATTCACTGGAAAAATCTGAAATTGTTATGAGGGAAAATGTTTAGGAAAGGATGACCTTGTTACTAGTGTCCACACGATGGCGACATTTCGCTCATGCAGGATGAAGTCGGGGGGCGGTGCGTATTCGAGAAACTGTCAAGCACTTAGGCCTAGGGTTGCCCTCTAGTGTTTGTCAGCGGAATAAAAACCGGCCTGCTTCCATGTGTGATTCAAATTTGAGCGTGCAGACGCTTTGCTTTCTGTAGCGATCACACTTATCAAAACTAAATCTCAGCGGATTTTTTTTTGATGCTATGTTTTAACAAACACGACTTGCAGAATTTTTTCCTGCGCTATGTAGGAGAAAACAGGAATTATACGTCTGTCGGTTGGATCCAAATACATTTATCAAATAGCATTTAATGATTAAAATGTTTCGGAGGTTTTGGTGCTATATTTCACTAAACAGCGTGGCAAGATTTTTTTCTACACACACACATAGGGTTCACAGGAATTAGGCATCTGTTTTTCGCTACCCACAAATAATTAGCACTATGATTCATACGTGTTCGCTTATAAATTTCAAACCTCGGCGGGTTTTTCCTTTTTCGACACGTGTGCACGGAAGGATTTCTTCGCTTCCCCACATTAATATAGATAACAGGAATTATACGTCTGTCATTCGAATCCAAATAACATTTATCAAATAGCATTTACTGATTAAAATGTTTTAAGGTTTTGGATTTTTCTGTGCTATATTCTAACAAACACGTCTGGCAGGGCTTCTGCGCTGCGCATAAATAACAGGAATTATTCGTCTGTTTTTCCGACTCCCATAACATATTATCAAATAGCACTTATGATTAGATATGCTTTAGGTTTTACAATTGAGTAGCTACGTCAATTTTTAACCAGGAGTTTACCGTTAATCTAACGATTTAATATAAGGCCTTTTTAAGAATAGTGAAAGAGCATCGTTTCACTAAATCTTGTCTTCACCCTGACAGAAGAACATCGTTCGGACAGGGGAGTTTAATATTAAAAATGTCGTCGTTCAAAAGAGGTTTCTTCGTCTTTTATAGGACAAATTTAATACTGTGAAACTATGAAAACTGCAGTTTACTTCTTAGTTTCGCTGGACTGAAATGGCTTTTTGCCTTTAATCAGTCACGGTGAGTTCGCAGTGCGTTCGCTCAACCGAGGTGCACGTACACTATTAAATCACAATATAGACAAGATTGAACTGATCTCTTTTGCTCAAAAACAAGTTTAAAGTGTGCCTGCATTCTCCACCAAACTGTAAAGACTTTAGGCGGGTCTAATCCATGGGGAATTTGCATATCATAATTAATAATTGGTAATTAATAATTATTCATACATGTTTGGATTAGATCAGTCTTACATGTTAATAAATCTCCCTCTAAAGGAGAATGTCATTTTACCTGGATGTATACCTGCAATCCTTTCATTTTAACAAGTTGATTGCAGTCAATTACACAGATCACGTTTTACAAATCAGGCAAAATTAATTTAGCTCAACTGTCAGAAGAATATTGGGGGGTTTTTCCCAATATCATCTTACTTTATAGGATTGCAGGAAACGCAATTCTCTGGCCAGAAGAATTGGGCTTCCTGCCCCATAATAAGTACTTTAAATTATTAATTATTTAAATAATTAATTAATTCGTAAAGCTTGTAGCATAAAAGATCTTGGCACTTAAGAGCCTCGAAATTGAGCAAAGAGGAAGTCCATCAGTCAAGTGAATATAATGATTTAATAAAGGCATGTCTACTTATACATTTACTACGTTTACACGGGAGATATATGTATTTACAAACACTTAACAGTACACAAACAATGAGACAATGAACGAGTGAGTGTGTGAGATATAGAGATAGGGATAACTTACACGCGTGAGAGCGAGTAAGAGAGAGAGAAAGGGAGTTACATTCACCTGGACAGACACCCCTCCGAAACAACACAAAACACATTCTTAATGCTCTGAAAACAGGGTAACCTAATTTTACTTGCATGTGGAATGGTTCTCTCAGGTGTTGCTGTGTTCCTTGAGCGGCTTGCCTGGTCTAGGCGCGTTTTGGACGGCAGATCTTTTGTTCTCCGTGCGCGTGCGTGAGCTGAATCCTTGGTTCCGTGGATAGTCACGTGATGCGGCGCGAGTCTTTGAACAGCGGTTGGAAGTCTTTGAGTTAACATTACCAACGGAAAATAGTTCGACTGAGTCCGTTTCACTTGGTGGAAGTGAACAGAGTCGACTACGAAAACAAAACTTTGACTAACAAAGAAAAAAATATAAAGATCGGATCGGGTCTCCGAAGGAGACCACGGATCGGGTTACATGATGCAGCAGTAACGACGGGCGAAGCAAGAGAGTGGGCATCTCTCAGTACGACGCGTCACGTGGTTACGTGCGCGTGCTTCTTCTTCAGAGAGAGAGCGTTTGTTGCAGTTTCCCTTGTAGTTGGATTTGCTGAAGAGGTATGTCACGCGGGGTTCTTTTCACTCGTCGATCGGAATTAAACCCGGGGACTTATCTTAAGACTTAAAACACAAACTAAACTAGAAACAAAATAAAAGAACGGCGATGAGCTCGCCGGAGGCGCGACGTTACATGATGATGACTAGGATCAGGAAGAGAGAGAGAGGAGTTGGGAAGCCCTCTTTATCACCTCTGAGAAGTCCTTCCCCTTCCCGTTGTCTGAGCCAATCGGAGAATGGCTGTTGCACGCGGGAACTCGCGGTTTATTGTCCTTTGTTTGGGGAGAACGTGCCCCTCGTAGTACAGGGGCGTGTTCGATAGATGTACAGTTTAACAGTTTGAATCTTCATAATTATTATAGTCATATGTGTAACAAAGTTTTAGCAAGATGTGATATCAATGGCTAACTAGGGATCGAAGATTGGAACTCAGAGACTCCAAACTTGTCACAAATGGATTTGGTTAAACATTAGTTGGCAAGGTTTGAAACATTATCCCAGTTTCCGAGAAACAGACCAAACACATAAAAGACAAATCATAACATGAGATTAGATACATTGTTCTTACAATTCTAAAGGGGAAGTATAATAGAATATATATGAATGCAAAATTCAGTTCTCCTTCGTTAGAATTCTAGGGAATACGCAGTTACATGTAAAAACACATAATGGTAAACTCAGTTATTTCAATGTAACATGAACAAACAAACACATAAAACACATTGAATATTTCTGTTTAAAATGTCTTTTAAAAAGAGAAGTTTCTTTTCTCTGTAACAAACTTCCTGTGGCACATTCCACATTCCTGGGGGGGGGGATGTGTGCTTGGAATGTGTGTGTGTGTGTTAATTTTGAGTCCTGGGGGAAGATATGTGTGGAAGCTTCCCGGCCTTTGAAGGCTCTTAGGATTTTAGTTATCCAGAATATGATTCATCCACATACTCTACATTGGGATTACTGTATAAGTTATAATGTCACTTTTGAGAGCAGAGGGAACCGGTCAGTGACAGGTAATACAACGGCCCTGGTTAAAGAGAAACTGGGCATTGGCTAATGACAGAATAATGACATCTCAAAAATATTAATATAAAGAGTAAAATACATTCTATCATTTTTCAAAACTTACAACACATAGATAGTGTTGCTAGAGATTTGATATCTGACCAAAGTGATGCAGGTTTAAACTCCACATGAGGTGATCCATGAACTTTAGCCATTGTGTCCTTGAGCAAGATACTTCACCAGGGGTTGCTCTAATACGGTGCCCCTAAAGGGACATGGTGATGGGAGAAAAGAGATGGGAGGAAATATTATATATCAATGATTTTGCGTTCTCTAGCAAAATGTTTGCGTTCCCCCAAGGAACTTTGCATTTGCTTGCAAAACTTGTTGTAAATAATATGAGGTTGGAGAAAATCTCCCACTTTATATTCAGTATCCTTAACTATTATGTACTAACATTTGAATTCATTATTTGATTTAATGATTTAATACTTTATAGTTTACGTACATGTTTTACATTGTACTTATATAGATTTTTAAATACCTGCAAATACCCCTTAAACCTACCCATATACCACCGAACCAGTCCCCACACTTTCCCACATCACACCTCAAGCAATACAACATAAACACAGTGAATAGATTTTTGTGTGATGCAAGTACATAGTGGTTAAAGACACCTGATATAAAGTGTGACCCAATGCGTTCCCGAATGAACACGATGATTCATGGGAGAATGCAATACTTTTGTGAGAGAATGCGAAACCATTTAAACAAAATATAATTTATCCTCCCATCTCATATATATTTCCTATATTATTTCCCTTTAGGGGCTCCATATTACAAGACCGCCGTCGGTGTATGAATGTGTGTATGAATGGGTGAATGAGAGGCAGATATGTAAAGCGCTTTGGTGGCCATTGGGTCAGTGAAAGCGCTATATAAATGCAGTCCATTTACCATTTACCATTTTTACAATGAGACATATTCCATATGATAAGCTAAATTACCAAATTAGTTGTTTTAAACTTTTCTTTATGTAAACATCTGTGCCAATGTTTCTGTCTTCTCTTTCTGATAACGATTTGAACCACGAGTCATTAAGTTTAAAAAGTCATGTACTAATCAGAGCCGGACAGTAACGGAGTACATTTACTTGAGTACAGTACTTAAGTACAATTTTGAGGGATCTGTACTTTACTCGAGTCAGGCTTGTGCACAATTCAGAATTTGAATTCAATTTGAATTTATGTCAAAAGCAGGATCTAGAATTACAATTCGAATTTGAATTAAAGCAGAATTGCAATTCAATTAAAATTCAAAGAAATTCATATACATATTTTAAGTGAAGTGTTTAACAATGGAGCTTTAAATCAAATCTAAATCATTAAATTTAAAAATTAAATTTAAATCAAATTAAAATGAAATTGCTTTGCATTGATAAAGAAATCCAAATAAAGTAATCCAAACCACATTTATAATGGGTAACTTATAACAGTTAAGCAATTGCTTCACTTCACTTAAAATATGTATATGAATTTCTTTGAATTTTAATTGAATTGCAATTCTGCTTTAATTCAAATTCGAATTGTAATTCTAGATCCTGCTTTTGACATAAATTCAAATTGAATTCAAATTCTGAATTGTGCACAAGCCTGACTCGAGTATCATTTTTGGGGAGTACTCATGACTTTACTTGTGTACATTTGAGAGGCAAATATTGTACTCTTTACTCCACTACATTTATATCCATGACCGTGAGTACCCGTTACTTCTAAAAAAAAAAAAAATTGGAAAAAAGGAAAATCTCGGAAACCCTCAATTTGTTATTTCCACTGATTGGGACACAGCCTATCAGCAATCACTTTTAGCTTTCCGCCAAAGTCAACTCCATGGTCAGATTTAAATAAGAGATGAAACCATGGACGAAACAATGGATAAAGACGCGGCATGTCCATCCCGGGAATATGCCGACCCGAGCCACCTCGCCAGACTATTTCAATTGTCTGAATTTTCTTAAATGTTAAATAAAGCAACATGGTAAAAAGATGAAAATGACTTGATTTTACTTTCAATTTTTTTTTACATTCTCTAAGGTATTAACATTAACATTTTTCATAACCCCATGTAGGACATTTCTGCACATAAATGTAAGCACTGTGGCAGTAGTAATGCAATATTTAGAAAATTTACTCTTGTACTCTTGATACTCAAGTACTTTTAAAAACAACTTCAGTACTTTAACTTAAGTAGACATCTGACTATAGTACTTTTACTTGTACTTGAGTAAAATTTAGCAAGGGGTATCTGTACTTTTACTCAAGTAATGAAGCTGCGTACTCCGTCCGCCTCTGATACAGGCTTTGAACTGACCAAACCGAATCATTTAGCATCATATAACAGCACATTGTTTAAGAAAAAAATATTCAACTCACCTTCTTAACTGTACCAAATGCTACAATATTCTGAGGAGCAGAATAATCTTCTTTCTGCAGAGGCAGAGGACACACAAGGCAAAGCTATAACACATAAAATAAAAACTTAAGCATACAAAAACACCATAACTGTTGTTTTCCTGAATAAAACTAGTAGGCCGATATCTCTCCATCTGAATTAATAACAACAGTTTTTGATTAAATTATCAAAATGATCATAGAGTGTCACACTAAGAACTACTTCTGTAAAACATCCTCTTTCGATAGATAGGTCACTGGTTGTTCCCCCTATAAATGGCAATGGTCGTGAGAACAAGGAATAAAACAGAAGCTAGGCCACAAGATAAAATCATGATGCAGGAAGGGAATTGAGATAGGGTGTGCAGATGGTAAGTATCCATTTATTTACACTTTTATACAAGTTTCTACATCACAAATATACTGGATGACATCATTCCTGCTAATATTTAATACACAACAACAGTTCATTGAAATGTAGACATCTTGGTTTCCCAAGCTAAACTGATTCAATGTTGGTGGACAAGTTAACTTTTATCTGGTTTGTTCAAGTCATCTGTATCAAAGGAAAAGGGCCGGTCATAACCCATGAGGTGGTTGTAGTCGTTGGGCAGAGCAAAAAGCATTGGGTTGACCAGCATCGAGTGTTTCTTGGCGTAAAAACTAGTGAACATCCTGCTCACAGCAGGGATAATGACATCACTCTGATGGAAAACAGTCCGTTTCTCCACTAGAAGGGCACTGTAAGTGATGGCTGTGTACATGTCGGTCTCCTTGTTGTGGTACAAGCGTACTACATAGCCTTTGGTGATCAAGTGAAGCAGAACAGGAGTCAGAAAGGTGAAGAAACCTATAAAGCCACAGAAAGCCACTTGCAGTACCAAGCTGTTCACACCAAGGCCTGTTTTCATGAGGACATATGGCATCACACAGAGACTGAACATACTGCTGGAGTAGGAGAAAAACTTCACACCTACAACAAATGAGCAGATTTAGATCATTAGGTTAGGTTTTAGAAGCTAACATAAAAAAAATCATGGCAACAACTGATAGCTATATCAGTTTGGTAGTTCACGTTGTGTTTTACAAGTATAAATTATGTATGTGCTATATATGGCAGGCAATTTACCGAGGACAGCTTTTCCCAGACTGCCTTTGTAGATTAATTCTCCATCTTCAGGCTGAACTGATGAGGATGTATACCATCTAACAGCACAGTATGGTTGAACCTAAAGTACAATCAAATAAAGCAATTAAAGGGTTAGTTCACCCAAGAAAAAAAGTTCATAAAGAGATTAGTCCACATTTTCTGAAGAGACTCGATAGCTTTATATGATGAACAGATTCAATTTAGGCTTATATTCACATGTAACTTTTTGAAGCGTCAACATGAAATATCCCAGATTTCATTAAAATATCTTTATTTGCGTTTCCAAGATGAAGTAAATCCAGTTGCGGGTTTGAACCAGCTTAAGGGTGAGCAAATGATGACCGAATTTTTATTTTTGGGTGAACTAACCCTTTAAGTGTAACACTTTTGAACACTGAGATAGTGTAACCGCTTCTCAATTAAGTGTCGACATTAACATCTTTTAAAAATAAGATTAAAACAGATGTTCAGGAACCCCTCATTATAATAAAATAATTTATGAAATAAGCCCATGCAGGACAATTTCTGGAAAAATATATATAAAAAAGAATTGCTCAAAACAAAATAAACCAATTTTTAAATAGAACATTTTATGTTTTTATGCACAAGATCCATGTTCTTCTGTGCTAAGCCAAATTAATGATGAAAGCGGTCTAGTTATAAACAATGCACAGAAACAATCGTACAATTTACAGAAAGGTAAACAGCAAGCAAACGGAATGTTTAAACGCAATCTACTATGTACCTTTTTTGCATGGGCTTTTAAAAATGACCTTCGGTTCACATGCAGCAAATTATCCTGCCACTTTAAAACTGCAGCATGAGTTTGGCAAAAACTCCCACTGTTGTGTGATACCGGACGAACACCGACTTCGATTTTTCTGATGATCTGTTCTTGTTTTTTTGACAGACGCCGCAACCCATGCAAAATCCCAATCTGATACATTTTATCATGTGGAGTTTTCCCACTTCCTTGGATAGCAAAATGACAACGCACCGGAAGCAATTTGTTGCGCGTGCACAAACGTGCGAGTGAAAGATTCGTAATCGATGATTAACTGTACAAACACCTCACATGTGTGAAGAAGTATATATATCTTACACATCACACTTTAATGTCAATTCAACCAAAGCATACAATTCTGATGTGATATTAATTATTAAAGAGTATTGAGGAGGACTCTAAGTTTGTAATATCTGTAACGGAAGTGCATGGATTCTCTGCCTGACAATTGTTTCCTGTTGTCCGCACTGACAACAGAAGAAGCAGTTGCCAGAAGCTCATCGGAGAGAAAACAGAAAAAAACTGCCCTGACCAGCTCAATCTTAGTGAGGTGAGACAATATATCTTGTATTTAATTGTGATTATTTCATCTTGATTCGTGCGAATTATGTCTACTGAAATATTTTTTTGGGGAAAACACGATTTGTACATAGTGCTGCTTGAGCTAAATGAGAAGGAAACTCATTGCCTATTATTTACTGCTCTAACGTTACATGCATGCCCCAGACTGCATCAGGACTCGTGGATCGGTTTTAATTCTTGTGCCTAATTTTATTTTATTCTTGTGCCTAATATTAATAAAATATCAGTTTGTTCAATATAAATCAGATCACTCTCTCTCACAACACCACACACACACACACACACACACACACACACACACACACACACACACACACACACACACACACACACACACACACATACATATGGTTCTTGTTTTCAGCAACCTTTTTCATGAACATTATGCATTGTTACTACCGCTAGATTATACGTGGTCACTGTTCATTTCTCTTAATATTTCAGAGAGAGAGACAAGGGAGGCAGTGAAAATGGGTAAGGTTTTCTACGTTTTTTAAAACAAATTAACTACTTCTAGACCTAGTTGCTAGTCATTTTGTGTTCTTGGAAGAATAAACCATTCATTAGGGATATTGCTGTATTCATGTGTATGTTATGTTGGTAGTTCGAGTGTATGATCAAATTAATACATTTTAGATGGAGAAGAAAAGACCTATGGTGGCTGTGAAGGGCCAGATGCCATGTATGTGAAATTAATCTCCTCTGATGGCCATGAGTTTATTGTGAAGAGAGAACATGCTCTGACATCTGGAACAATCAAAGCTATGCTTAGTGGTCCTGGTGAGTATTGGTTACCAAAGGGAATGAATAAAATTTGAATTGCATCTAAAAATAGAATCTTCCTGAATTTTGTCCAACAGTAGTTATTCCACATTCCATCTTTAAATGTGACATTTTACATGTTGTGAATGTGTATTGTATTGGTTCTTTTATTTGTGTTTTATTTCATTGAAGCTTTAAGGTGATAGTAACATTGCATTATCTCTGTTTTTCAGGCCAGTTTGCTGAGAATGAAACGAATGAAGTCAACTTTCGAGAGATCCCATCTCACGTTCTTTCTAAAGTGTGCATGTACTTTACATACAAAGTGCGCTATACTAATAGTTCAACAGAAATCCCAGAATTTCCTATTGCCCCAGAGATAGCGCTGGAGCTTCTGATGGCTGCCAACTTCTTAGATTGTTAAACATAAAAAAGAAACACTCATATACACATCTGGCTGCAGAATAAATATGAAAAGCAAATTATTATTGGTTTATTTTATTGCTTTTAAATACTTTTAGGTTTGCAAACAGAGGTATGCTGTGCTGAATGAGAGATATAACAGTTTTGGTCCCATGTTCTATTTAACCTGTAATTGCTTTACAAATAATGTTATTTTATTTTACTTTATTGTTTTAAGCTTTCACCCAGTATTAACTTACATCATTTCTGTATTGCAAAATAAAGATGCCTGGAGTGATGAATTCCTATTAAATGTTTTCATGAGTAAAGTCAACTAGACAGACATGTAATTTTACAATCTATCTATTTGTGTTAAGTTTAAAATTCAGTTCTTCTTCTTTTGGTTTTATGACGGGTTGTGAACCAACTTCATAGGTGGCATACCTAGAATTCAGTTGAAATAGATTTGTCATACCTTTTCTGCATGTGGATTCATCAGACAGAAGTCTTGTAATTGTCCGCAGTAGTCATTCATCATTTGTTTAATGAAATAAATTCAGTTCTTGAAAATATTTTGTTCATTCATTTAATTCTGCTTTGTGGAGATTATGTGCACTTAAACCTTTAGCCTATATGTTCAAAATAAGGGTTTAAATTGAACATCGTTTTTCTGTTCTCCATGGGTGAACATATTTTTGAAACTTAACACCAAGGGCTAAGTACATAGGTTTACAAAAGGTTTATAGCAAAGGGAGGTTATCAAACTTTAATTAAAATCCAATTAACAATGTTAATTGACATATTGAATATTTGAATTATATTAAATTGAATATATAACATTTTATAAATATGTCTTCAAAATAATATATTATTGGTCACAGTAGTGTGACATTTTTTTGTTACCTTTAAACATTTTGATTTTTTCCAGTTTACATTTAGCTAAAATGGCTGGAAATTTTAATGGCAGGATCCACCATGTTACCCCATTTTTTCCTGTGCTATAACTGAAGGAATGTTCGATTAATTCAAGGTATGTACTATAATAAACTGACATTCAAAAATAACCCCACCATATTTGCTGGAGTAAAGTAAAGCAACGCTTCTTTCTCCCCATTTAAATGATGCATATTTGCGTAGTTTGCATCACGTTAAAATACAATTGTTTTGTAGTTTATTATTAAAAAGAGTATTTTACACTATTTTAGCCTGTAAAAGAGGATTTTAGCCTTTTCACCTGTAGTGCCTCCCCCTATTTCAAACAAACTGAATGTTGTTGCATTGCGGTTCCGTGAAAAACCTGATTAGACGTCATTCGGCCAATCGCCTCTCTACAGGGCTTTCCATCATGGCGTCTATGCAGGTGAATATCTCCCGACATACACAAGCAACTATTTTCAAATAACAATGTAAACCATTTTTCACATTTAGTTGTGGCACGTACCGGGTTTCGTCCTGTGTCCCAGCCTTTGGTGATCTGAGCACAGGACAGTCAGCTGTTTCATCCGTACGCACATTTGTTTACTTTGTAAGCTAACGTTCAGTCAGTCTGACAGCCCAACAAACTCTGTACTGTCATATAACAGTTGTAGCGGTGGAAGACGATAGTTATAAACGGGATGTGAAACGGGAATTATTATGTAGCAGAGTTCTCCCGGAGCTGTAAACAATTATAATGGTGCTTAATCGCTAGTTTCTATAGCACTGCAAATCGTTTGTTGGACTAGCTCGTTGTTAGCGTTCTGCTTGCTAGTTGTATTTTTTCAGACATTAGAATTTAATTTAGGTGAATGGTTCAAAACAACGCACACCGAATTAAAATGATGTATCAATAGTTTAGAACGTTAATAGTTTAGGGAGGCTGTCCTGCTTTTACTTTCAGTTGTGCCTTAACCCAAGTTATTTTCACTTTCCAGAAGCGATTACAAAAGGAGTTGATGGCATTACAAAGTGATCCACCTCCTGGAATGACATTAAATGAGAGAAGTGTACAGAACACAATCACGGAGTAAGTTGTGAGATGTGTAAATGTGCAAGATCGAGCAGTTCAGTTGGATTATATTTTGACAGTTTGCAACCTTTTCTTAAAGTTGTTGACATGAAAGTGAATCTATTTTCTAAATGCATGCTATAGATCTTATTGTGAACAATTAATCTGTGCATGTTTCTTTTTTTAATTTGACCTTGTAATGTTTAATCCAAATGTCATAACTGGATCTTCCGGTGAAAACAACAGACTGGTGACGTTTGTCAGATTCTCCAATCATCTAGTCCACTTAAACCCCTCCCCTGCAAGCTCACGTTTATGTTCCTCCACTTGTTTTGAGCAATGCCCACGTCTCAAACCCTATATATATTTTTTCAATTTTCCGATTTACTCCGATGTACATAATATGTAAGAAATAATCTGTCAATTGTTTTGTTTAATTTTTTTACTTTAAATGGACAGTTCACCCAAACATTTTAATTCTGTAGTTTACTCACCCTCGTGTCGTTCCAAACCCATAAGACATCATCATTTCGAAATACAAATGAAAATATTTGTAATAAAACCTGAAAGATTTCTGTCCCTCCTTTGAAAGTCCTTGTTACCAAATCTTTTCATAAAGAGAACATTTCTGACGAGAAACGATTGCTTTATAAACAGATTTAATTTAGGCTGTTATTCACTTATAAACATTGACCTGCACGCATACATTGAGCACATCGAATACTTGCATGACCAAACATTATTTATTGTTGCATGTGTTTTTATGATCTTTTTGAATAATCAAAGTTTTAGTGGAAAGGACATTCAATGGAGGGACAGACATCTCATAGGTTTCATTAAAAAAAATCTTAATTTGTGTTTTATGAGTTTAAAACAATGACATGAGGGTGAGTAAATAATGACAGAATTTTCATTTCTGGATGAACTAACCCTTTAAACCAGTTAATTTCTGTATTGAATGGGTTAATTTATATTTATTCCAGTCAAAGCAATGAATCAATGCTTTAAATATTGTATTTGTCCAGGTGGTTTATAGATATGGATGGTGCTCCAGGTACTCTTTATGAAGGAGAGAAGTTTCAACTCCTGTTCAAATTCAGTGGTCGATATCCTTTTGATTCACCTCAGGTAAATTGTGAATCTCCTTAAATATGGTGGTGTTTTTGTTTAGGTTTTTGTTTCAAAAGCTAAATGCTTGTTGCTAATAAATATTGTTTATATAGGTAATGTTCACCGGAGAGAATATACCTATCCATCCGCACGTCTATAGCAACGGTCACATCTGTTTATCTATTTTAACGGAAGACTGGTCACCAGCTCTGTCTGTGCAATCTGTTTGTTTAAGCATTATTAGCATGCTGTCAAGCTGCAAAGAAAAGGTAAACTTAACCTTTTAGTTAACCAAATTGAGAAAGGTATAAGTGAAATTCATTATGGTTGTCTAATGAGCTGTTTTTGTTGTCGTTGTTTCAGCGACGTCCTCCGGATAACTCGTTTTATGTAAAGACATGTAATAAGAATCCAAAGAAAACTAAGTGGTGGTATCACGGTGAGTGTTTGCCATTATCTTCTCACTAACTTTTCATGTGAGTTTGTATTAAAACAGATATGATTTAAATAACTTTTCTTTCTCTCTGTGTACTTATTTCTTTTTTTGTTTGTTTTACAGATGATACATGCTAGTATCAACACCATTTTGATAAATAAACAAACTTTTCCAAGTGCATCAAGTACTTTATGACAGTCTTTGGGTTAAGACTGAACCAGCAGACCCTGGGATGGTGATTTATGTATGGATTAGGCATACACTTCTGCTGACTGCAAGAAGTGCTTAAAACTACAGGAATGTAACCCACCCGGCAAGTATATTTCGATGGAATCGAGATGTGGAGCTTTTTTTTCTTTCATTTTGGTTATTTGATTTCCGTTGTAATGTTTTCTTTCTTAAGCTTCTAAGGGTTTTACCGTTTTTTGCAATAATATCTTCATGTGGGTTTGGAATTAAAGGGATCATGACATGAGAAAGCAAATTTGCATTGATATTTTGACAGGTTTTTGTACCATTAAAACATCCTTAAAAAGTTTCATAGCTTGAAATGTTCTCCTCATTATAAACAAATCAAGCTAAAAAATGGCTTGTTCTGATATTGGATGACCTGTGCAAATATATTTGCATATGACTGCCTACAGAGCAAGACATCGATGAATAGTTCACCACACCAGGCCCCGCCTACTGGCATTCATTCGCTTAACAGCTGACATTTGCCTACACTGGATGTGAGCGTCATGTCGCATCAAAGCAAATAGAACCCATTATAATCACTGATGCTGTCTACACATCCAGAATACAGATCCCAGTTCACTTTCTGATATAGGCCTACTCTACGTGCTTGTGTCTGTTGACAACAGGACAAATGGAAGAGTGAAAGAAGGTTCACTCTGAGGCGTCCAGTAAACAGCTCATTTGCGTCTCTGTACAGGTTTCAGAAGGATCTTTATGGGGATGGTTTATTTTAATGGTGTCCTGGATCATGTCAGAGGGTTATTTTGTTTGGAACATTTTCTTTTGTAGACGAGGCACAGTGCAATGAATAATGTTATCGAAACACTTACTCTCGTGCAGTGGGTGTTGATACTGTTTCCTATGCAATGACGTTAACCAATCAAAACAGTGGCCGTTTATTGACAAGCCTGAAAGGAGCCGCCCCTTTATAACTTGTCATTTTAGAAGGAGGGTCAGAATGAATAATAGTAATAATAATAATAGTTTTTCCACATATACATATTTGGGGGTTTTTTTTTGTGCAAAACACTTTATTAACATTATAAGTGAACCTCAAGGAACATATTAAAATAATTTAAAAAACATCCATGTCATGACCCCTTTAAAGGAAAAACTACTGTAATGTAATGGATCAATAATCAAACGCAGAGACAGCTGTCTATATTTTCCTTGCTTGGTTATGCACTGTGAAATTCGAACAGGTCAAATTTGCTGTTTGTATACTTAAAAACGATAGTTTCTTTTAAAACAAAACTATGCCCTGCACCTTTGGTCCTTGTCCCCTAATAAGCCATTTTAAGTTGAATTTAAGTTGTAGCTGGGTGTGGTAGGGCTATTCTGATAAATGTCATATTTACGAATATGTACAGATTATATGCAGTGTGTTGATCATATTAAATGATCTTGAAGGTAATTTGGAATTACACAAAGAAATGCTTTATGGGTTAAGGTTTAAGCACTGGTTTTATAGATAGACCCACATTTTGTGTAGTTAAAACAATAAATAACTTTTAGACATAATCACTTTATCTTTTATGTGAAGCTCTATCTAGTTCTATTAAAATTGTATGTTTGATTTATTGGTTGTATCCTGCTGTGCTGGGTAAGATTCTTTTTAAAAGACAACTTTTTCATGCAGTTAGCTTTAGAAAACGTAAAGTTTGTCTTCATTGTTTTGTTAACTTTATTTAACTTTATTTAAAACAAATGTTCTTATTAAAGTAATATATTTTGAAATGCTGTCATGTATTTTAATTAGACTACTTTGTAAATGTGTATTGTTTGAATAATGAAGTTCTCTTCAAAACTATCAACAGAGTGTGTTTGGTATAAGAAAAGTATGTGAATGACACACCTCACCATTTATGCTAGTTTGTGATTGAATGCTGATCTGTCCACTAGAGGGAAGTACAGTAATGTCACGTAAGCAGTTACATTACATTCACATTCATGTTTGTTGCAGACACTTTCTTAGCAAAGCAGTAAACTACTAATCTACACAGTTTGTGGTCAGTAAGATTGTTTGAATGCAAAGCTGCATTTATTTGATCAAAAATTATTACAATTTAAAATAAACCTTACTTTAATATTTAAAATATTTTTAAAATGTAATTTATTCCTGTGATGACAAAAATTTTCAGCACCATTACTCTAGTTTTCTTTGTCACATGATCCTGCAGAAATCATTCTAATATGATGATTTGCTGCTCAAGAATAATGTGTTTTTGTTATCAGTGTTGAAAACAGTTGTGCTGCTTAATGATTATGATCAAGATTTTCTGATAGATGAATAGAAAGTTCAAAAGAGCAGAATAGTTACTAAAATAGTTACCTTGATACTTAGTCAAGTTCTGGTCAATAACAGAACTTATTGTACTTTATACAATAACACTTTGTAAAAATGGTATCAGAACAATTAATGCATTAAAGCAAGTTAAACAGTAAGAGAATATAAATAGAATAGTTGGAGTGAATTTTTGTTTATTATATTGCTTTGACTGAGGCCATCGAAGAGCAAAATGGAGCCTAAATGAGTAACTACGAAGATAAAGGTTATTTCTGGGAATTGTTTTCTTATTATTTTTTAAATGGTAGAGAATGACATCACATTAGTTAGGAGTTTACTAGTCATCAAGAATGATTCTGGTATTTTTACTTAGTTGGTGGTGTTTTCTGTTATATGTTCTTGATGTGCAATTTATTTGAGTGAATCATCTATTCAAACTGATTAATGACAGTGAGCCATTTCATTTCAAATAAATAGTCTGGAATGTTTGTCTGAACTGTTTATACAGATAAACTGTCTGATGAACAATACAGTCATCGGTTTTTCTCTTCCGTCAGACGGAATTCCACTGGAGCATAGGATTTTCCTCATAGGATATCTGCTCTTTTAAAATATGTCTGTGACATCATCAAACTGAGCATGGTGGGAGTGGGTGTCATTTCCTGGTAAAGGGAACGGGATTGATTGTGGATCTGTGATCTCTCATGCTTGATCATTTTCAGGGGAGTTAACAGAGCAGGTCTGAGCCTATTAGTCAGAGGGCCTGCATTTGGGGGAGCCAGGGGAGCGGTCTGCTTTTCGTGTGTCACTGTAATGAGTTGCCAAACCAACATTACTGAGATAACAGGGAAGTGATGCAAATACTATTATATAAACTGGAATTTTTTTTTTTCATTTGATAATTTTTTTTGAAGAAATAATATTAAAAAAAATAGGTTATCCAAAAATGGTACATTATTTTTTTGTTATTTTTTATAATGAAACTTAGATTGTTCTTAATACTTTTGCTGCAAACACCCACATTAGAGCTGAATAAGGTATAGAGATTTCTCAAAGCAATTTATAGAGAATCAAAATAATCATCAGTTCATAATTAATAACTGATACAACAGATTCCAGTGAAAGCACATCACAAACACCTTACAATGAGCTGCTTCACATTGACCAATCAACCAAAGCTGTCATCTCTAATTAGGGATATGCTTCATACTTTTTGAGTTTGTACAAGGGGCTCATTATTGCTTTGTGGTATTTAGGCTGAAAGTGGAGTTATCTAACAGACAAGCGTCACTTGTTGGCTTTTATTCACTGAACTGTCAGTGCGTGTTCCAGGTTTATGTTGTGACAGTTTAGTTTTATTAACACTGGTATCTCTGTCTGAAGTAAGATTACATAAATGTCTCTTTTGGTTACCACTATGTATTCAGGATATTCTGATAATAAACAGCATTATTTGCTATATTTAAAGGGATATCCATTAACGGTCAAAAACACTGTTCCTACTGTAAATATATTTCTGCAGCCGATGTGAACTAAAGACTGAACTCTAATGTGAGCTCATTCCTGCTTTGACTATCACTGACAATTGAGAGAATCCCTTTTTCCCTCTGGCCGAGGAACAAGTGTAGGTATTTAGAATCAGTCTGATGACATTTGAATGTGATTCCCTGCTTCTCTCATTCCATTGATAAGGATGTCTGATATTCCTCTTCGATGGTCACTGGTATTTCCGCAAGTGAGTGGCCAGGGAAATACTCATTTATTAGGCTTTTCATTATGTAGTTACATCCATACAGGGCTGTTGGTGATAGGACTGATAAGGTGGCAGAGGATAATTTACCTGTACATACAATTAATGAACGAAAATTAGCTAAAATGAATTGTATTTTTTATAAATGTTAACAACGATTAACAGCATATCAGCATTTCTGCTATATAAATTATAATTATATTATTACAGCAGTGTTTTCTCTGCATTAAATGCTGTTGGAGTTTTTTTATTTTCAGAAAGACTACTGTCAAAATTATTGATTTCTTTGTCATGGGGTCCCTTAGGCATCCAAGGATATAAGTCTGGAAATTCGAAACTTTGGAAATTTCATACTCAACACTAGATTTCACCATTCTCTTTACTAGACTTGATAACACATTGGAATAGACATGGTAGACACAACAATACAGGAGCCCTATCACTACCACTGGCAAGAGTGTGTGACATAACAGTAACCTTTTTATCATTAATTGATAACAAATACAATAAATGTAAGTCACCTCATTACATTTATACTCTTCATCTCCAATTTTCATATAAATGATCACTCTTACATTTATGAAAAAATAAATTCTTAGGCTGTTTTCAACCAAATAAAATAAAACAAATTCACATCATCATTCAATCATTATTTCCACTAAAACTTTTTTGTTAAGCTTAAAGCTTTCTTTCCAACACGGAACCCTTAACCATCATTATAGCCCATATAAGGGGAGAAAACATAAATTAACATAAACCTGAACTTTGTACATTTTTTAAATCATTTCATCAAAATTACATATATCAAATCATACATATAAATTGGCCGCCACTGACATCTGTTTCGATTCCTTTTCTCTGTCTTTGGGTGGAAACTTTCTACAGCTGGCGTGGACCCAACCATCTCTTTGCTTTCCAGCTCTTTCTCCTTAGATCCTTTATCATGAAATCTCCCTTAAGCTGATTTCACCTCCACACAAATGGTAGACAGGAGAGAAGACATTTCTTTACAACATGTCATGTTCACACAATTCGGTTGATGGCACTCGTTGTTTAGCCCCTTCCATCCCAATAAATGTGGACCTTCCAAACAATATCTCAAAAGTGCTTAAATTGGTTCTGGGTCTCTTCCTCATTCTCATATGCATTAGGAGTATTGGCAGGGCCTTTACCCAAGAGCCAGGTGTCCACACAGCATTTGGCCAATTTATTTTTATCGTTAAATTCTGCTCATGTCAATGCCTAAAAATGGCTTTATTCACAAAATGTGTTCCATTGTCTAAACTAATTTTCCTCAGAATTCCCTCAGACTAAAACGAAGATCAACATCTTTCAAGATGCCGAGAGCTCCACGTCCACGACTAACTTTGACTTGACAGAGACGCGAATATTGCATGTACTTTATTAGACAGAGCAAATGTACATAAAACGAATCAATGTTATTTAGTTCAACATTATGAAATGTTAGAATATGATCTGTATGTTATTCTAATGTTGATCTAGCTTACTGCTAGTCTCATATAGCCAACTAGGGTTGCCACCTTCAATACAAAAAAATAAGGGACGCCTGACGACGGGGGGGGGCGGGGGGGGGGGGGGGGGGGGGGTAATTATTTAAACCCCGTGAATGTATTATTTAAAAATACGTGTGTGTGTGTGTGTGTAAATCTCTGTGGATTAGAAATATATTTTCTAATAATATTTCTAAGAATATTTTCAACACATCTGAAAATGTCCATTTTCAAAACAAGCAATTATGAGCAAAACCCATTAATACAAATACTTTTATTATAAACTATAGTTATGTAAATAATTGTAATAATCTATTTATACTTACTTATAATGACATAGGTGTAGGCTATAAATAGTTTAAATTTACTTTTTTTAACATAACAAAAACAATTAGATAAAACAATCAATATTCCCCCAGGAAGCGATTCATTTAATGATGAAGTCCATGATTTATTAGACGTGAAATTAATAATAAGATAATCTTAAAATTAAAGATTAATCATCAGACGAGTGTCATTCAATAGTCGCCTTGCTTAAGTAAATTGTAATTTCTTTGCTTTACCACATTGCAGTCATGCAGTCTTAATGTAATTTAGTAATCTCACCATAAATGCATTTAATTAAATAGCCTACTACTATTCTTGTCTACAGTCATCTTTTTTATTTAATTTAAATGCATTTATGATGGAATTACTACATTTTCATGTCAATTGGTGTTCATTTTGACCACAAACTATGCGCTGTCACTTTAATTCAGCGTTTGAAGCACAGCAAAAATAGACTCGTTGCGGAAACGGGCATCAGGAGCTATCAACTCTCTGCTAAAAGACTCGCTCTCCTCTCTGATTGGCCCTGAACCTGTGATGGTATTAAACAAACCAATCAAACCAACAATGGCAGCGAGTATTACCCAATCAAGGGTAGAATAGGACGAGTCTTCACAGAATGCGGGTGGAATGATTCGCATGGGATGATGCGTTTAAGACAACACGGAAATACGGGACAAACCGCGTCCCGTATTGATTCAAAACGGGACGCGCTGTTTATTCCACAAATACGGGACGATTCCGTATTTTAAGGGACGGGTGGCAACCCTATAGCCAACAAACAACCTAACTACAACATTCAACACACTCAAATGCAGTTTAGTGTGATAGTGTAACTGATAGAGCAAGTGAAACAGTGCTGCGTTACCTCAAGTTTAATTCATCTAATAAACTGACCTGTGTGAGTAATTCAGCACTTGCGTGTAATTCGGTAGAATGAAATGTCCTCGCGTTGCATGTGGCGTTGGTATACGTCTAGCAATCACGCCCTGCTTCATACCACAGTCATATTAAAAATTTATTTACTCATCCATAAAAGATCCATCAGCTTGACGACAAGATCCATAATTCAGCTTAATGCTTTGCATCATCAATATACGCCTTTGTTATTGTAAAAGATTAGGGACCCCTGGTGGCGAAAAATCATACATATTGTACCTTTAATCCAGACATCTTTCTCTGCCGCTAAAGCAAAATATTTCATTCTCTGTGGGGAGCAAGAAGAGTCACGGTTATTTTCAGATAACAAAGTACATACAACATCTTTTGTTTGCGTGGCAGCAGCTTTTGCTGCATTTGCTCTGGCATTTCCTATAGAAAATGATTTTTTTCTTGTTAGTGTGAGCTGTACACTTGCAGACAGAAATGCGATTAGGCAACAAAATAGCATCCAGTAAATTTGACACTAATGCTGCATGAATGATAGGTCGACCATCTGATTTTCTGACTAAAAAATAATAATAAGATTTCAAGATTTCCACAGCGCCCCATAATCATGTACCCCAAAAGAAAAAACGGAAGTCTGTGTAAATTGTCACACATTTTTCCAGTCATCAGTTTACACACTTCAGTGAGGCTCACAAGCTCTACTGCTTGTGCCGAATAATTGGAGGGCAACGACCCTGAGGTTAACACTTCAAATTCAGTGGTTACAGCTCACCCTGCTCGATTCAGGCGTGTTATTTGGTCTCTGAAGCCATCTACAAACAACACATTCTCACAGTTATCGAGTGGTGTGTAGCAGGTCAGGTCGTGGTGACTTGGTCAAGGATAGTCAAACAACAGTGATGTTTCTCCCCAACCTCCTGCTTTCATCAAATGTGAGGGGCTCTCTGGATAATTTTTATGGTGACTTAGCCAATTTGTCACTCTGCCGTCAAGTCTATATATTATTTTTACGTTTACCATTATGATCACACATAGTTGACAGTATTTCAATGTAGACTCTCGGTTGAATTTAGACAAGAGTTTTTAACCCGATGGTAATCTTCCACTTCACAATATCAATTTACATAAATGCATTAATCCAGAGAGTAATTCAAATCAACATCATAAATTACAGAAGTAGGCCTAGTCATAATTACCAGTAGCAGACAGAGGTGGAAAATCAATCAAATTAAAGCTTGTCTCATGTTTTGATAATCTTTTCAGCAGATTCACTCAGAATTATTGCCTTATAAAAAATGTGTCATTTCACTTAACCCATCTGTAATGATAAAACACTCATTCCAGAGGTTAATGACACAATATACACAAAATCAGGACAGAATATTTCCACAAACTAACTCATACAAAACATACAGTGCAGTCACCATCACATGATTACACACATTCATACTTTCTCTTGAATCTTTAAAAGCAGTCTTAATCTTTAGACACCACCATGTCTTGGAATTATCTTGACACTTCTATACATTTTTCTTGCCCATATAAGGCAACCAACATCGTGTTCCTGATATAAATTAAGAAGTTTTGTTACTGTCTCCACAACAAATAATGACAATCACCTCATTGTCTCAGCTGGCCCTCAAAAGCCCATTCCCATTAGATGAATTTAGATATTACAACAGTCCATTCAGTGTACTGCTACTGATTAACTTTTTTTGATCCACTTCAAATGTTGACTACTGTATAAATAGCTTATTATAACTTATGACATCGGATCAGATAGCAGCATTCAGCTGACTTTGAATGAGAGAGAGAGACTAGGCAATCAGGACTGGTAACTGCATTTCATAAACTTGTAACCTAATTTTATTCTACTATCTTTTAACTATAGCCCAGCATTTTTTTCCAGAAATGACATGCATTTTCAAATACATCTTATCATGGAATTATAAATTACAAATTTCCACTCAGGTCTAGTCTCTGTTACACTGGCAGTTCAATTTTTTTAAGCTGTTATGAAACAATTTTGCTCTTTTTTTTCTTCCTTTGAATGAAGGTGAACCAGTGAATTTTGCAGCGATTGTGAAGGGAGGGCCAGTTGACAGATGAATATAAAGCGCAGTGGTGTTGTATATTCGTATTGTCTCAGTCCCACTTATACATGCAGCCTTATTGCTGCTTGCTCCTTCAATTATTATATAAATTATCTAGACATCTAATGTCATGCATCCAGGATGAAAAAGTAAAAAAGCATTTTTTTTCATTTATTTCCCCTATTTTCCTGCTGCATCGACTTTCAGCCTATAGTGACACTTAAACACTTAAGTTCATTCTCTAGGAAAATCATAGAATTTGATTAACCCTTCAATACATTGATACATACTGTACATACATTACTCTCCTCATCTGGCAAAACAGCGGCGTATCGTTTTTTTCACAGCTGCTTGTTTTACTGTGAGATTTTCCCATGCTGATTATACTGTGTCTGTGGAGTTCTTTTGGCACGCCTAAGTAATCTATTGGACGTCTCCAATAGACCCTACATTTTTCCCTAAAATCTAGAGGAGCTCTAGGACTGACTCACAGGGTAACTTCCTCACCAGTCTGCACCCCAAAGATTTGTTCGGAGGCGAATGGAATCGATCCAGTCCGTACCCTGCATGAACAGATTTGGTCCCCTAACTCGAGCTTAATTACACGTTAAACTCACTACTACCACAGACCCAGTCATCAACATGATTTAATATCTCAATTTCCCCAATTCATTTTTAGAATAATTTATGTTTGTCTCTTACCCAGTTCTCAGTGCCACTTGAGTTCTTTTTCTGATTCCAGTGGTGTTACTCCTGGACTCTCAATCTATTCGGGTTAGGGCTGATTTCGATGATAAGTCACCGTCAGCTCTCGTATCCAAAAGGCACATTCAAGGAATCCCACTTCTGACACCAAGTTGTTGTGGCAAATAAACAATTCTGAATAAGAGACAAATGTTCAATTGGTGATTATAATGGTTTATTTCTCGCAAAAAAAAGGCAGACTGAGTTCAGTCAGCAGACTGTGAGAGTGCGCACGCAGACAGGAGGCTCCCTCTCTCTTTTAAATCTCATAACAGATAACACAGGGCCATAGCCCAGGCTCATTCTCTACCTTATTAGGAAAATACATTATTTCTTATAGGAAAATATAATTATACTTCACCGAGGAGATGCCTGAGACTGGCCACTCTGCCATAAAGCCCAGATAAGTTGAGTGTTGCAGTGATGTTTGTCCTTCTGTGAGTTTCTCCCATCTTATGGAGCTCAACTAGAGTGACCATCAACTTCTTGGTCACCACTCTAAACAAGGCCCTTCTCCATTGATTGCTCTGTCTGGCCATAAGGCCAGCTAGTCCCTCCTGGCTGTTTCAAACTTTTTCATGAAGGATTATGGAGTCTACATGCTTCTTTCAACCTTTAGTGCAGCAGCATTTTTTTGTAGTCTTCCCCAGATATGTGTCTTGACACACTCCTGTCTCTGAGCTCTGCAGGCAGTTCTTTTGACTTTGTCTTGGTTTTTGCATTTTCAGCTGGTAGACCTTTTATTGAAAAGTGTGAGCTTTTCCAAATCATACAAATTCAATTGAATTTGCAGAGATTAACTCCACTCAAATAGTAATGTCTGCAAGCGAAACTGGAATGCTCCTGAGCTAAATTTCAAGTGTCCTAGAAAAGGGAATACGTATGCAATGTGTTTTTAATAGGTTTGCAAAGTTGTTACAAAACTTGTCTTCATGGTGTATGGAGTGTAGATTGATGTGAAAAAAGTATTTAAAGTAGTTTAACAATAGGTAGCATTCATTGCAAAATGTGAAAAAAAATGAAGGGGTACGAATACTTTCGCAAGGCAAAGTAAATACAATTACTTAATATATTTTAAAAGGCTTGCTTTGTGCTAACTGCCTCAAATATTATTAACAGAGTACATTATTACTGAGATCATAGTTGTTAAATGATTTGAAATGTTTCTTGCAGTTAAAGGCATAAAGAACTGGGAAGATACCATTCAAAGTGGAGATGTAGATCATGGAAACAAGAAATGTACTCCTATGGAATGGGTTTCTTTTCCCCCCACATGGGTGGCCCTTGTATCTTTCCTTATTTTCATAATATATTATCAAACTTTGACAATTCATGACCGCATTTTAAGCACAGATTGAACCTACACCTTGTTTGCTCCCCCCCAAAAAAAAAAGTACCTTTTCATCACTTAGACCTTAAATACTTTAAAAAAGGGCCACTGTACATGATTATAGGAAGACTGTTTATTTATCAATAAGCACTTATGGCATTCTCTGGTAATCTTTTGTCATAATCATTGGTGTTATCCAAATCAAAACCACAAGAAGAAGAAATACTTCAATACATGTAGTGCATGTAGAGTTTGTAGAGTTATTAGGAGGATAAAACCTCTAAAGTGACAAAGTCATGGAATGTTGAGGAAAGCAACAGTACAACAACAAATAAAGTGTAAATGCATATAAATAGGTGACAGGCCTTCTTATGCAATCTTACAGTAACACAGCATTTAATAATTGGCTAATCGCTAAATAATGTGTTATACATGTGTAATTCTTGCATTCTCAAATTTGACAGCAAAATGTCATCAGAAAAAACTTGTAATGTACAGCTTTCATTGTTCCAGAGGAACTACACAGATTTTAGCAGCACTGCTCAGTCAGAACCAGTTAGATTCCAGTCTTTGATTCATTGTTGTTCGTGGACTCCTTCCGTTGAGCCAGAAAGGGGTACATGCACTTATCAGCACCAATAAATCTGTACATGCACACAATGGCATCAAACGGCAAAATGCTGCAAGATATGAGAGATTATATAGACCATTGTATGTTCACAGATTAAATAAAACAAGAATATGACATATTACACTAACTTACGTTTTCATGAAGGTGACCATGTACATGATTCGTGGTGTGCAGATCATTGCTTGGTCTGTTAGTATGGCTCTCACGGCTTGTTTTACACAATACTCTGGCTTTAGCGGTGGGAAAAGTGGAGCCATTTCTTTCCTGTTTAAAAAGATTGTAAGGGAACATTTTTTTAACATGTCTTGTCCCTCAGAAGTAAATTAAAGATATTTAGTAAAACACAAACCTAATTTTGCAGCCTTTGAACATGCTAGTGTCAACTAAAAAAGGACAGACAAGCGTCATCTTTATTCCATCCTTATCAGCTGCTTTCAGTTCATGGCTCAAAGACTCATGGAAGCCTATGGCTCCAAACTTGCTTGCACAATAGTCCTACAACAAAGAGGAGAAACAAGTGGGTTACTGAAATTCAAAAGCATCTGTGCCACACAGTACTTCTACGTTTTTTTTTTTTTAAGTGAGACTTTTTTTTTACCTCCACACCAGCCGTAGTGAACAAGCCCAATGAACTAGCAACAGTTACAATGTGTCCGTGGTTCCGCTCCAGCATCTTGGGAAGAAAAGCTTTCGTGGTCTGTGAATATAAACATACACAGAATCAAAAGATGAACACAAATTATCAAATGTGAATAAAGACTGCAAAACTTTACATTAATGTTACTGATCAAAGCCTCATACTGACCCAGAAGTGAGCATGGCAGTTGACCATCATAGTCCTTTCGATAAGTTCGTCTGGACACTCAAGAAGATGACGTCCTGAGACAACTCCAGCATTATTGATCAACAGGTCGATGTTGCCCACCTCTTTACGCACCTTCTCTGCAGTCGAATACACACTCTCGCGTTTACTAACATCACAAAAATATGTGTAAACTTTCAGCTGGGACAGAGGCAACTCTTGAACACTATCCGAAGACCCTGTAAAAAAGAAAGAGAATAGATTTGATAACAGTGCAGTATTGCAAACATTTAACCCCACCAGTAACAATTAACATTTGAGTCTAAAGGGTTGTTGATGTATTCACCATAAGTGTTAACTCAAAATAAAACCACAAAATAAATTTTACAAAATGACTCAAAACGCTGTAAATTCCCATCAGCTACTAGTAATAAAACACACACTTTAATAAAGTCTAAAACTTTTTAGAAAAGTAATTTGGTTTGTTTTATTTGGTTATACTTTTCCTGGGAAAATCTGGGATTAAAGTTGTTAAGAAAAAAAAAAATCGGTAACACTTAACATGAACTAACATTTCTAAAGCACTTATTCAGCTTTCCTAATCATTTTCAACATATTCAAAAATACATTATTAAAATCAAAAGTTGTATCGTTAATCATTCATGAACTTGAGCTCACACGAACAGTATAAATATTTGTATTAACTAACGTCAACTAAGACTAATAAACACAGTAACAACAGTATTGCTTTAACTGATGTTAATTAATTGCACCGTATTACAATAAAGAATCTTGTGAAAGACTAAAAATTGGGGATGAAAGGGTCGTTTGCTACTAAACTCACCAGCGGAGGGGTTCATTTCTCGGTAAATTTCACGCACTATCTCAGCGGTCTCTTCGTTAGCCTGTCGGTTAATGTCCCACAAAACAAGGATCGCTCGTCTCCGGGCAAACTCCAATGCAAAGAACCGCCCGAGACCGCTTCCCGCACCGGTAATAACACACACCTGGCCCTCCACACTCTTCTCCCGTGGACGAATAAACCATTTACCACCGGCCAGAACAAACGACCAGATTATTTTAAAAGTGACCACGAATAATTCAGTGACGATATTCATGATGTGCGCGTGCCGCTGAGCTTCCATTCGCCAAACTAAACTAACAAATTACAGCGACATTCAGTTCCAACAGCAAAGATAGAAATCAAACTGCAGATCTGCTCAAAGGAAAAACCCCGTCGAGCAGTAAACACAATCCTGACCCCTCAGCTTCCACGACGGGATGAAATCTGCCCATTCCAGTATGTTTTCGTGGCTCTTTAAATATGATCGAACTCACTTGACTTCATAACTTTCCACGCGTGTGTCCGCCTGCTATGCAAAGTAGTCATAACTTTTGCGTCATATCTATATGCATCGCTACCAGCCTATCTACTTCTCAACATAATGTATTTTAAGAATAAAATATCAATTCAACCAGAAGGTCTCTTCAACGTAAAATAAATGCGGTATTATTTTTTTTTTTTAAATCAGGCAGTATGTCTAGAGACCTAATACTTAACCGGAAGTATGAAGGACCCATGTTATAAGACCTCGTCGCGCATGCGTAGAAGCCTCTTTTACTGTGGGGATAATGGCGGGTGAAGCGTAAGTTGGAAACCGTGCTATTTGTATCTTCTTCCATCGGTTTAAATATAGCTCATACGATATTGTTCGCAGTCTAAATGAGCAATATGTGTATGTTTAAGTGCTATGAAGGGGAAATTGGGAGTATCGGGGAATGATGAATCAATAAAATTTCATATGAATGTCGTGTAGCCTGCCGGGTGGAATCGGTTGAGCAGCGTGTGAAAAAGCAGTTAATATAGTAACATTAAAACGTGCCCGAATAAGTATTTATGTACCAAAATATCCAAATGTGCTCTGGAGTTATGGAATGGTCTTCTTTGATCTAATATTTATGTATTGTCATTAGCTGCTAACTTGATGCAAAGGCTTGATGCTAATCTGCTAGTACTTTTTTTAATACAAGTTTTGGTCTAAGGTTATGCTGTGTTTATATATATATATATTTTTTTTTGTTGTTGCTTTTTTAATGTAAAGTAGCTGTCATATATATTGATTATGCTTTTTTTTAATGTAAAGTAGCTGTCATATATATTGATTATGCTTTTTTTAATGTAAAGTAGCTGTCATTATGACAATCTGGTCTGCAGGCCTAATGTGGCTGGTTACCTGTGAAAATACAAATGTGCTACCATTTCTCATCAGGAAGAAGAAGGTTCCCTCAGTCCCCGAAAGCCTCTTGAAGAGGAGACAGCGATTTGCTGCCATCAGGGCCGTGCGTCTGAAGAAGGCGATGGCTGACAAGAAGGTTGGTGTTTTAGACTTTACCTGCTATCTTTGTGGTTCATAAACAGTGGTCAAGGTAATCTGATTTAAGCATCAGCATAGATCCCAAATTGAAAATGTATTTCTTCTCTCACCTATTAGGCCCACAAAGTCACCAGGAAGCTCATCTTCAAGAGAGCTGAAGCTTACCACAAGGAATACAGGGAGATGTACAGGCGTGAAATCCGCATGAGTAGGATGGCTCGCAAGGCAGGCAACTACTATGTCCCAGCTGAGCCCAAACTGGCTTTTGTGGTCAGGATCAGAGGGTAAATTTTCCACTTTCAAATGAACTACCATGCTGTAGGCAGACTTCACAGATTGTGGTTAATGATGTTGCTCTTTTTTCCCCGTCTTATCGACCATGGTGATTCCTCTTGAAAATAAGCCAAATCCTCTGAAACCACCACTGCATAATATTACTTTTAGTTAAACTTTCTTTTGAAAGTTGTTGATGGGATACCTTGTCTATCCTCAGTATCAATGGTGTCAGCCCTAAAGTCCGCAAGGTGCTTCAGCTGCTCCGTCTCCGCCAGATCTTCAACGGTGTCTTTGTCAAACTGAACAAGGCCTCCATCAACATGCTCCGAATTGCAGAGCCCTACATTGCCTGGGGGTACGTAAAGTTGTGTTTTGGGTTGAACCTAAAAATTGTGAATGTCCACGGTGTATTTATAGCCGTCTTATGGTTCAAGGTACAATACAATTTGAAAGCTTTGTTTGATGCCTTGGTGAGCATAAGAGTTTTCTAAAAACAAGACCCCAACATTTTGAACATTAGTGTATACTCAAAAATAAAGGTTTCTCATGTTCCAAACCAATAGGATTTTTTTTAATCCATAGAACAGAAAAGGAGAGTAGTTGTAGAATGTACTGGCTTCCCTTTTATATCATTAAAGTGAATGGGGACTCTGGCTTCCAGAATCTAAATATTAGAGAGCTTTGATTACATGACAACATTACATTACATCTAACATTGACCCATTAAAGGTGTCATAATTTGAATGCATTTTCTGTTTCTTACTCCAAGCCATTGTTGGCTTCAGGTGATTTTAAATAGAGCATATACAAATCAATCTTATGGGCTACTTTTTTGGTGGTGCTTTGTCCTGTCATTCCCCATTTACTTTAATTTGATGGAAAAGACTGGCTGTTATCTCAATACTTTTCATTTTGTGTTCAGTGGAAGACAACAGTCCACCTAAATATATAAATTCTGTCATCAGTTACTCCCCTTCATGTCTTTCCAAACCCATAAGACATTTGTTCATCTTTGGAACATAAATGAATATATTTTTTCATGTTTATATGTTGAAAAGCCCAGTTTAATCCCAAGTCTTCTGCAGAGATGATTGTTTTATGATGAACATATTTGTCCAGGGTATCCGTGGGGTCTTGAAAAGTATTAAAAGGTGATAAATCAATTTTGGGAAAATTAAGACCCTTAAAAAGTATTAAAAAGTCTTATTACGGGTTTATAAAGTCTTAAATTTTGAAAGTATTTTTTCTGAATTAGCTGTCCAACAGTTTGAGTCCCAAAAACATCGTAAAAGTGTGTGAATTTAGTCATTTTTATTAAAAAAACGAACAGGTACATAAAAAACTAGGCTATTTTGGGTGCGTTCGTAAATTGCCTCTCTGTCATGTCAATCACTGTACTGATTGCCTACACCAAACACTGATCCCTAAACCTATCCGTCACTGTAACCTAAACCAATGAAATCGGTTGCAGGGTGGGGAAAAAAAAATCACGCGTATTACAACGAACTAAAACTGTTAAGTTAAAAGTATCACTGATGTAAGTGGTTACAGCTTGAAGTGGCGGTGAGGTATTAAAAAATATTGAGAAGGTCTTGAAAAAGTCTTGAAAAGGTATTAAAATTAACTTCAAGATTCCTGCATATACCCTGTTGTCATTAAACCAATTGATTTCATATTATAGGTTTATTTTATGGTCTCTATAAACATTTGAGCTGTCAAGTGTTCTGGGTGAATACTTTAAATGGAAGGACAGAAAAAAATTTCATTTGTTTTTTGAAGATGAACGAAAGTCGTATAGGTTTGGAATGACATGTACTTTGTCTTTAACTTTTGGCTGAACTATCCTTAAAGGTTCTGGCAAATCTTATGTGAAATGTAATGTGTGCCACGATACAATGGCTGAATTTGGAACCGCATATCACTTACCATTTTTGCCATAGAAAGATGTGAAATTAGTAAGAGTGGTTCCGAATACAGATAACTGTCTCCTAAATGTATTAATATGAACTTTACCTGCTTGCTGAAGTCCCATATTGCTTTTTCAGCTACCCCAACCTTAAATCTGTGCGTGAGCTCATCTACAAGCGTGGATTCGGCAAGATCAAAAAGCAGCGCATTGGACTGACAGACAACTCCCTTATCGAGAAGACCCTTGGTAAGACCAAGCAGTGCACACCCTGATTGAACACTAGGTGTTGCAGTAGTGGCGTTTTAGGATTCAGTAACATGATTTGCATATATCCAGGTCAGTGTGGAATCATCTGCGTTGAGGATCTCATTCATGAGATCTACACTGTTGGAAAGAACTTCAAGGCTGCAAACAACTTCCTCTGGCCATTCAAACTGTCCTCTCCTCGTGGCGGCATGAACAAGAAGACCACACACTTTGTCGAGGGAGGTGATGCAGGAAATAGGGAGGACCAGATCAACAGACTCATCAGGAGAATGAACTAAGAACATTAGGTGAGCACCTGACTGAAACACATGCCCAGTTCTTTTTAAGTTTTAAGATTTAACTTCTACTTGCATATCATACTGACAACGTGTGATTCGGGTTATTACTAGATCGAATAAAAAAAAGTGTTACCAGAGTGATGTTTGTGTTATGGAATAGCTTTTACATTCGCTATAATGCATCAAGCAACTTCATGGTAGTGTTGATAGTACTTTGTTCATTGTTCATTTTTGTACTATGTGGGCTGTTTAATGTATTTATTAATCTCAGAAACATGTCCTTTACTCATTATTTGGTTGATACTGATGCTATTTGTAATTGGACTGGTTAACCTGATAGTAGGGTATAGGTTAGAATATATCCTAGTCAAATTTCTAATCTAAAACTTTGTCTCTCTACAGGTCGTTGGAACATTTCTGCTGTTGGTCTGTGTGAAAATAAAATCATTTACACAAACACTGATTTAGATTTATTTTTTGGCATCCCTTTATTGTGACACTTAAGTCGCTCATGATATACTGTAAAAGCATGTATCTGAGTTCTCAATTGCATCAGAAATATGCTACAGCTGTGTCCTTTCATCACATCTAATGAAGCTTCTCGCTATAAAACCACTTAAAATGAGGTTGCAGGTCTACTGATGTTTTAACTTTAAAGAATACTCTCGTAGTGTCCTGTACAAACATTTATTTGTTTAATGGTCGTTCTAGGTATCTGGAACAATGCAGTCACTATTTCAAAGAAAAGATGTACACCTATAAACATCACATTGATATACAAACTAGGATCCAAACTAAATGAGAAAAAAAGTTTGATATATGCAGAAATGAAAGTCTGTTTTGGAATGTACATACAATAGTCAAGTTGTATTAAAGATAAATCTGCTCAAATCTTGTGCAAGTAGATGATCATGCAGCTTATTGTTCCTTTTGATTTGACATCCGCAAAAATATTCACATACAGAAACATTAGGGCTTTCAAGATTACATAAAAAACCTGAGAACTTAATTGTATTTGCATATTTTACTCTATAAAAAGTAGGACTTTCTGTACAGACTTGTCTGAACCAAACCATAGATCTTAACGCCTTCTCATAAATGACTTTTTATGAAAAGGCACCGATTTGAATACTTAAAGCAGGATTTGTTCCTGCCTAGTTAATTTTAAAAATCACTTGAGTACGATTAACATAAAACAACTTGTGTACCTGTTTCTATACTAAATGGATGTAGCAGATAATTTCTTGAATGTACAGTTAATATACAAATCATACGCTCATTCGAGGTTCTACTTTAAACTGTTGACATCCATTGACCTCTTTGTTATCCGTGCAACGGGATTGCACGTCAGGGAGAGGAATGTTAAAATAACAATCTTTAAATGTACAATATTCCCATCCAGTCGAACTGGCTTCATACAGAAATAAAGTGCCATTTCCTTCATCCAGCAGAGGGCATAGTTGATTTACTATATCAGGATTCCCTCAACTGATTCTGAATTGAAGGCAACTTAACCATCTTTCCATACAGTTTCACTGATGTGGAGAGTTTCCCACAGCAGTAAACATCCTAAACTATTTAATAAAATAATTTATGTATTTCTAGGTTGGCTATGGCTCAACTATAAAGTGATGCAAATGGAAACACTTGAACTTGCTTTTCACTGAAACAGACATGCTCGTATAGATATCAGAATATTTAGTACTGACATGATTTATTTTTGTTAAGGGTAGGTTTTCCTCTTGTATTACTTGCTCGAAGGGACAGTTAGGGGGTGAGGGGAGGGAATTTGATTTGATCCACATTTGCAGTGAGAACTGAAAACTTTGTGTTGCTTCACATATGACCACTGAGGAATAATATCACTCAGCAAGAAAACATCAAATGAAGGCATATTTTGGTCAAAAATATTATTTCAAGTCAAATGCTGACTGCCAATTTACACTGGTAGCACTTTGGTCAGAACTATTTAACAAACCCAGCACAAATGTTACAGTGGTTAGTCTTTAAAAAAATGTGTATGCTTACAACATCTGCTCAGGGCTGTTAATCTACAATGAAGAATTTGTGGTATCTTATCACAGTTGCCTGAATCAGTCTCTGATCCAAAAGAAATATGATTCAACTAACTAATCCTTCACATGGAGGGTCAAACTGTTTCAAAATAATAATGCTAGAATAATAAGAGTATGTTTTGTTCTTTAATGTCCTCCCTCTGAATGAATATCACTAAGCTCCTGGAGTTGAGAGCAGACCTTGTCTCTCAGGATCTTTAAGTCAATCTCTGCGGCTAAGCAGTCCAATAATGTCGAAGAAAGACAAAAGAAAGTCCCCTTCACTACATCAGTTACACTTTCTGTCCACATGCTTAGATGCATTCATTCTGTGAACATGTTGATGCATCTCGGCACATCACATGCTAGTTTCACATGGTGGTGAGCGACCTCCCTCCCCTGAAGACTTCAGAATATCAGGGGAAAGGAGGTGGTTGTCCACCTTCTGTCCACTTTGAATGCCGTCTTCCGCTCCAACGGCACCAACCGTTGCAGAAGCACAGTTTTGTGCACTTTTAGGGGACGTGGGAGTAACAGCGGCTCTATCTACGTGGTTTCTCCCTCTTTGGCTTTCGGAAGACGACAGGCTGAACCCTGGAGAGCTTGTGGCCCCATCCCCTTCGAAGCCTTTCCCCGGGGACCTGGGACTCTGCCGAGGAGAATCCGCCAGCAGTAATGGGTCAGATACCGGTAGCTTCGGTGTCAGTGTGGCCGCGTCATCCGTCACGACTAAGTGCAAGTTGGAAGCCCCTTCGTCTGCAGATTCGGTGAAGTTCACTTTGAGTCCCTTGACTTTGACTTGGTTTCCTTGTGGAGGGCTACTCACGTTTTCACCGCTCGGATCGAAGCTTTGGTTCTCCTCACCCTGTGACATGGTGCAGCTGTCTGACTTGCACTGGACAAACTCGTACAGGCCTTCTTTAATGATTGTGGCCTGCTTTGCTCTCTCAGGTGCTCGTTTCTCCAGGGAGGTGATCTGGCTGAGGTCGAGTGGCGGCGGAGCGCGTGGATGTCTGGGTAGTAGCGCGCTTCTTTCGACCTCACTGATGTCTGTGGCACAGCTGGCGAAACTGTCCACGCTGGACACGCTTCGGATCTCAGTGATGGGTCTCTCTTTGATCCGTGGTTCACATTGCACTACCTTCATCTCCATCTCTTCTTCTTTACCAACAGTGCTCGCTTTGGAAGCCGAAGGTCCACTGCTGCTCATGGTCATCTGGTTGTACATTTGCTCAAGGGATTTTGCGTTTAGCCTCTGAGGGCTTGAATTAGGTTTGAATAACCGATCTGGAGAAGCCAACTGTCCTACTTCTTGATATTTTGCGTCAGAGCCTTTGGAACCCAAGTCTGGGCTCTTCTGATAGTTCCAGCGACTGGGTGAAAGATGATTGTCTGAGCCCTTCTCCTCATTCTTTTCGATCACAACGTCCAGTAGTTCCATATTGCGAGTGAAGGCATCTTTCAGGTTCATCGACACGATGCTTCCGTTTCTCTTGGCCCTCTCAAGTGCTTCTCTTCGTTTGATTGCCTTCTCTTGTCGCTTCTGTTCTTTGTAGAACTCAGAGAAGTTGTTCACAATAATAGGAATGGGCAGAGCAATTACTAACACACCAGCGATACAACAGAGGCCACCCACTATTTTGCCCAGGAGGGTTTGGGGATAGATATCCCCATAACCCACAGTTGTCATGGTAATTGTTGCCCACCAGAATGAAGCGGGAATACTGGTGAATTTCGTAGCATCTTCGTCTTTTTCAGCAAAGAACACCAGACTGGAGAAGATCATGATGCCCATGGCTAAAAACAATATCAACAGCCCGAGTTCATTGTAACTTCTTCTCAGAGTGAACCCAAGAGACTGAAGACCAGTCGAGTGTCTCGCGAGTTTCAGAATTCTCAGGATTCTCATGATCCGGAAGATCTGAACTACCCTGCGCACATTCTGGAACTGGAGGACACTCTTGTTGGATTCTGTGAGAAATATTGTGACATAATAAGGGAGGATAGCCAACAGATCAATGACATTCAGAGGCCCTTTGAAGAACTTCCACTTGTTTGGAGAAGATAAAAAGCGGAGAATGTACTCCATAGTGAACCAGGCGATGCAAATGGCTTCAACGTGGGCCAGGTTTGGGTTGTCATTGGACCCTCCGAATTCATCAATCACTTGTAATTCAGGCAGGGTGTTCAGTGACAGTGCAATGGTTGAGAGTATGATGAACAGAATTGATATTATGGCCAGAACCTGCAAAAACAAAAAAGAAAGAAAAAAAATCGGTTTAGTCATGTGACATTAACAGTATATATACTATATTATATACAACAAGATATCAAATTTACACACATTGATCACTGCATTTACAGAAATATTTTCACTTTTAAGAAATGTATGCGTCATTGCATATCTAATCAGCTCCTGACAAACACATTAATATTTGAATGATCACTCATTTAGTCATTTAACTGCGTAGTATTACTGTCTCTGGAAGGCATTTGTCTTTCAAACAAATGTGCAAATTTACATCATTTCATATTTACATGCAACTTTTTTTTATCAGCTGAACCTCTTTACCCTAATATATTTACTTGAGGGTAAGCTAGTTAAGTTACCGTAATAAGTTAGGTCAATAATAAAATAAAATAAATAATAAATAGTAATAAAAAGTTTTTCAGATGTCGGTAATGATCACATGACAGGTAAACAAATATATTTAATCTTTTTTAGTAAATGTAAAAAAACTTAAAAGTAATCAAAAAGTAGTCAGAATACATGCCCTAAAATGAGTACTCTAGACTACATTTCTAACTATAATTTTAGTCATGTCATTTGGAATCAGTAACTGACTACAATTTGTAAGTAATCTACCTAGTACTATTTTGGGATTAACCCTTTATGGGGTATATATATATATATATATATACAATACTTAAACTTACATTTAAAGTGTTGCAGATATTCAAAACATTAAGCTAAGAATGGGTGAAATTTCTTGGAATTATTGCAAATGCTAATCGAAATTGTGTTTCATCAGATCAATTTCCCTGTTTTCTGCATTACAGGTGGAGAAAACATTACATTCTTTAAAAAAAACATATGTATGACAATGTCAGTCTGTGAACATTGTCCAGGTAGACATTAATGCAGGTTTTCGTAATATTTTGAGTTTGCATTTCACTGTTTCTTTTAATTTTGAAGAATACTGATTCTGTTTTTGTGCAAGTGAGATGAGTAAATGCATGCTCACTTTTAGTCTAGAACTACAACAACATAAAGTTCACAGTGCACTCAACGCCTTTGCACCTCATGATTTCTCTCAACAAGGGGAGAGGTGTCTGTCAATAAATTAGAAAACAAAGTAACTTGTTTGAAAAAGTAACTCAGAAATTTTGTAATGCGTTACTTTGAAAAGTAATCTGATTACGTAACTCGCATTACTTGTAATCCATTACCCCAACCCGATCTCATTAAATGCGTCTTTACAGCACGCATTGTGTTTATCGTGCAATATATACGCGAAAATTTGTATTTAAACCCGTTAAACCCCTTGGGTAGGATTAGGGTACGTGCATATTATACGTTTGGGTAGGTTTAGTGGTGTGGGGTACGTGGATATTACACGCAATAAAGTGCGTATCATAACCCAACATTGTACTTGAGTTCCTAAATTAAAACTGAAAAACAGTCATTGATCATGAGATGTTTGTTAATTGAGCCAATTGAAAGTTTTTCCAAAAGGGCATTTACTAGACCACGAAGATCTGTTTTTATTTTCCAGATGTCTTTACCAGCCTCTTTACACTTTACACATTTTCTATAGCTATTCCCTCTCTTGTAAAAGAAAACAAAAACAAGCCTTAAAATTGCTGCCTCTTGCTATAATTGCTGCCTGAATTTTAGGCCTCTTCAAACGACCTTAAATTTCATAATGGATTTCTATTATTATTATGGCATCAGCCTCGAGTTACTTACTTTCACTTCCTATTTTGAGTTTAAACTGTAAGTTTTAATGGGAAACCATTCGATTATTGCACTGACATTATGTCCTTATAAATTACAATCTCGTCCACTAACAAACTATGACGTACTACCAAATAACAAACTATAATGTACTACAAAAGACACTGAGCACTCCTTCACTGGAACTGCATTAAGAGGGGATTAATAATGATCCAGGGTGGAGAATAAAACAGCTGACCTTGACAGTGTCCTGTCATTGTGGTTGGCGCACATACCGTTATGAAAGAGATGTCATAACACACTTACATATTCAGCACATTTGATCAACTTCTTCACGATATTACACTAGAATTGTTTGACAAATATGAAGTAATATTAAGTCATTGGAATTGTTCAAATATCTTACAAGTATATGATCCACAGAGGAATGGATGATTAAGCTAATTTCACACGATCAGCACTGTGACACACTCTGCCAGCACACTATCTTTTACTATAGTGCTTAATATTACAATGTTTAAGGAAGACTAAAGAGATTACAGGTTGATTCTTCCCTTGTGGGGGGAGGGGTGGGGGAAAGACTGAGTAACTGTTCCTAACCTTTCCATATCCTTACTATAGATAGAAACTCAATCCTATTACAATTATCCTGAAATGTCCTCTCACACAGACGACAATGTGAACACCTTTTGCAAGGTTCATACAGTTCTCAAACAAGAGTGAAAAATGTCACAATGTTTCGATGATAACAATACCATTACATTACAATGAATGCTTTTTAAGTATGAGTTTTTAGACAAGGTTAATTCAAAAGTCTTGTTGAAGGCTTGAATAATGCAGTGTCTGAAACTATTTCTACACTTGCTACACCAATGTCATTTGTGTAGTAAAACCGAGTGCTTTGTTGTCATTGATTACCCAAGTATTGAGTGTTGCTAGAGCATGTTAAACAACTGGTGAGGCAGGCTAAACAAATGTCGGGGTCAACGGGTAGGCACAAATAAAAGCATGTGCTTGCTGTTTGACATTGTGTAATGAAGTAGAAGTATAAGGAAAGGATTCTGAATAGACCCCAGTGAGGCTGTAATTGCCATGGCTTGACGCAGGGATTGTCCTCGCCAGGTAGGGTTGAGTGGCGTCTGGCTGTGACCAAGAGACCTAAAGTCCTGTCAGAGGTTGGAGCACCAACGAAGATGAGAGTAAAAAAAGAGCCGATTTTAATCCCTAGGGAGAGTGTCACTGAGGTAACTCTACAGGACACGTTATATTCCATCCAACTGAGATCCAATTCAGTTCATGTGATTTTTTAGTTCTTCTTTTTTTACATTCCAAACTCATTCTGAAAATAAGAAACGAACATGGCAATACTTCTCAATGCCACAGAATCAAAGAACGCACTTCGTCCCTAAGGAACAAACGTAAACAAAAGTTTTGTGACATCAGCAAGGTAGTGCCCTTTTCTAAGAGCGAGTTAAATTAGGGTTAGGTGACTTGAAGGATCTCTTGGTGCTTCCTGTGCTTCCCTATACGCATAAGCCCTGGTCTAATGCCAGAAATCTCCCTGTGTTGAGATCATTGCCCATGTAATCACGTTTATACAGATCCACAGATGAGGACAGTTAACTAATCCTCCTGCTTTCTCCTTCAGTACTTATCGCTCCTGTCTCTCTTGTGTTGAGAACAAATACATGTGTCAGCAGAGGCATTACACTGAGGCCTGTATGACGTACCTTGATATAAATGTTTTTTCCCAGAACCTCAAACTGATTAATGAGCTGACCAGGGCAACACATTGGGCTGGGAATTCATGTCCTTCAAACTTAAAGTCACCATAAAGTCAGAACATTGCTTGGATTTTAGTGTCCTATTCTGACACAGCCGATGATAGCAGGGGGATTGTGATGTTTTTAGATGATTTAAAAGTATAGCTCTTTTTGATGGTTGCATGTATACATAGTAAAAATGTAAGTAATTTTAATATAAAAATAATGTAAAAATATATATATACAATTAATATAGGTTCATTTTAATACTTATTTGGTTGTTACTTTAAAATGCATTGAGGACTAAAATTATAACTTGAAAGACAATAATGTTTTACTGTAAAAAGCCCTTTTTGTTAATTATAGCCTAAGGCAATTCCTACATACGGAAACAACTAATATTTACAGTAAATGGCATTGTATTGTCTTTTAAATTACAATTTTAGTCCCTTTAGCTCTTTTTAAATCTCGCCTTAAGACACATCTTTTTAGGCAGGCTTTTATGTGAGTAGCCTACTTTTATAGCCAGGCTGTAATAATGAGTATTTGTTTAATGTTGATTGTTTTATAGTGTTTGTAAGGTGTCCTTGAATGTAATGTAAGGCGCAGCAGTTTAATAAACCTGCTGCTGTTTTATTATTAATCAAACAATGGACAAATAAATAGCTCACTGCTCTTGACTAAAAAGGCTACCCTTTTGAACTTTACAAAAAGATCCATCTAATTTATACAGTAAAGAATATGCAATGTTTTTTCACATTTTATTATTTTATTCAAATGTCTGTAGCCTACCTGTTAAATCTACCCAGAAAACTCTAAAAACACTGTTTATTTCATTTGTAGCCTTTCTTTGTTCTATTGTATTTATTTGTGCTATTTGTGCTATATACCGGTATGTGTAATTTGATTATTTGTTCTTATTTTATTACTGACTGCTTACTTGTCTTTAATAATGTTTTAAATTCACATTAATTAGGCTGGTCATTTTTGTAGTAGCCTATCAAAATTGGAATAAATAATTGATATTTCACTGGTGTCCTAACATTTGTACCACTGACCCAATCCTCAGCACTGATCCCTTCTGGAGCTTTTCTGAATGATGTGCTTAAATGAAAGATAAAATATGATAGAGCAATAGAATGAACAGTGAAAGTAACAGAAGCTCAGACAATGCATTTTAGCAGGCTTAATTAAGCATGAAAATAACTGAAAGAAATATATATTTGATGAACAAATTAAGCCAACTAATATGATTTATATTATTTTGGTTTATCTTATAATACATTTAAAAATTAGAAATGCAGTGAAAATACTATCGGTTTTCGGTATCGGCAAAAACAATATGAAAGTATCGTATCGGACTGGTTCTGGGAAAAGTGGTATTGGTGCATCCCTAATTACAATGTACAAAATAACAAGAAGAAACCTGCAACAAAATTACGGCAATATTAATACTAAAGTAATTTTTTGATAATCGCAAACTTAGATGCAAGACGGCCTTGCATGTATGAAAGAAGAAGAGAGCATATCTGTTATGAAACATCTGACCATGGCGCTATTAAACAGATTCGAGAATTCCAGTAAGGTAAACAAAAAATAGGCCTACATAAAATACAAAAAAAAAAAAGTAATTTTACATCGTATTTAAATTTCCTTTTATGGAGCTGCAGCATCCCACCGATGAATGTACAATTTCAAAAGACCGCTAAACCAGAACCGCAATTTTTTAAAGCTTTTTAAACAATAAATCTTATGTAAACAGAGGGCAAAATGGGTCAAGTAAAATGTATCGTAAGGCTGGTTTAGGTTTCTACTAACACTGATTTGGTCCTTGAAACATCTGGCCCTTATGATGAGCTTGTACAAAAATATCTGGACGATTTTTTTCATTCAAATTCCCTGCCCACAGAATTATTGTCTCTGCGCTGAACTGAGGATCTGAAAATAATCACAAATAACACATATGGGGAAAAACTGAAGGCAATCTGGCCAAACATGAGGATCTGCCTTTTAATCTGCCTGGTGAGGTGGATTTACCTGTATTGCAAAAAATCTAAGGTTCACACGCGAGTCAAAGTCCAGGAAAAACAGAAAAATTAAGAATTCATTTTTCAGACCAGCACCACGGACAGCTCCTTCACTGTACAAACCACTTATCCAGCAAACGCCCTGTGCTTCAGGAATTAGAGTGTTAAATCCATCTTCTTTTATCTGCAAACCTTGCTGGGATGCTCAAATGACTCAGTAATGTGTTCTCTCACAAACAATTACAACAGAACAAGCTTTCAGCTCTTCTTTCAGAAACATCCCTGCACAAACAATATTGACATCTATTGCTTGACAGACCCTTGTTCCTGTTTTCTCTCTGCTGAACTAGTTGAGAAACACCTTTCTGATGTAAGTGAGCAAACTTATACAAAACACCCTATTCTTTTGTCAAACAAATTGAGGATTGAGAAGTGCATTTTGATACTGTCAATTAAACTGTTATGCGGTGTAAAACTCTAAATGAAGCGTCACATTCAGCTTTTTAGAAGACACCTCTCTTTCTGAAAGGAATTGAAGGTTAAATTATTTCTGGAGAACATTGTTATCATTACAGCCATGAGAGGAAGAAGAAACTCTGTCTGGAAACCCAAGAATGTCTTGATCGATACTGAAGGGTTATTTATAAAGGAGTGTCATGGGATCTGTTTGATTGTGTTTTTTTATAGGACAGGCTAATTTGGAGCTTAACTCCCACATCTGTCAAGTAGCTTTTGCTGAGTAAGAGACACACTATTTGATATCCAGTTCCTCTATAATGCGCAATGTTGTGTCCAATACGCATGAAAGCAGCTGAGCTGAGTTGCAAGATGACTACTCTGTTTTTGACAGTGTCTTTGCGTGCGCGGGGGTGGGAGGAAGCAGGGGGTCGTGATTATAGTGATTAGTTAATAATATGACCCTGATGATTGCTTGTGGTTTGCAGGCTAGCCCTCAGCCTACCACTTACTCGCATGCAAAATCTTCAGCCTCACAAGTGGGGTAGGCAGGCAACCTCTACTTAAACACAGTGTAAAGCCTGCTATTCAGTCTGTCTAACTGCCACTGTCTATTTTTAACACAATCTAACACATCTGCCCTCACACCAGATCCACGAGAATTTGCCCGACATTCGTCACCCAAAACGGAAATCACAACTGGGTTCAAGGTGAGGTAGAGCTTCAGAGGATAAAACTCTAAGTCTTATCCTTTCAAGACTGGCAGTGCTCCTGCCCGTGGCAGGGTTTTAGCTCTTATGGGTTGGGAAGGTGGAGCTAATAACATGTATTTTGTTGTCAAAATGTAGGAATAGTCAAAGTCACATTTATTTATATAGCGCTTTTTACAATACAGATTGTTTCAAAGCAGCTTTACGGAGATAACAGGAAAATAATGCAAAAAAGTTTGTTTCCAGAAGAAAATATAGCGTCACAGTCCAGCTTAAGTAAGGTCAGTGATGTTTCATTTTTGTTTTTAAAAAAGTTATATAGCTACTTTGGAGTAAACCGTGATGTCATCGTCCAGTTCAGTTCTCATATAATGGTGTCAATGCAGGCAGATCAATATTATTGTTGAATATTAAATTAAATGTTAAATTGAATGTCCCCAACTAAGCAAGCCAAGCCAATGGCAACAAAGGTGGAAAAAGGGCAACAGTGGCAAGGAACCAAAACTCCGTCAGGTGGCAGAATGGAGAAAAAAAACATCAGGCTCAGTCGGAGGGCCAGTTCTCCTCTGGCCAATGAACGAACAGTGTATGATTATGATTCAGGCAGCATTATAGGTCAGAAGTCAGATTGGATTGGAACAATCAGAATATTATCCAGTTCCCTCGGGTTGAAGATCGGAGCACAAAGATGGCCTAAGAATGAGCATCATTAATACAACAGAATGGGATTGGATCTACTTTTACAAAAAAAAATGGCTTTCTACTTTCAGTACTATACCCTATATATATATATATATATATATATATATATATATATAATATATATTATATATATATATATATATATATATATATATATATATATATATATATATATATATATGTATATATACACTGACACAAGAGTTACATAACAATGAAAATATATATACACTGACACAAGAGTCACATAACAATGAAAATGAATCCAATTACATTATCAGTCAGCTAGTCAATATAGAGACTAGAATGACATGAAGAGCTAGAAGAAAATCACCCATGCATGACTTTTATCACTGTATTTTTTCTTTCAGATATTTGTAATAACGTTCAGTATTTTAATAACTCCACTTTTGACTTACAGGGCCAGATTTACTAACAGCTTGAGCCAGCACAAGCTATACTGTCAGGAGACACAGAGAAAAATGAGTGGTGAAAGAGCATGGACACAGTTATTTTTTGTGGCTGACCTTATTGCATATGCATTTGTAGGAGTTTAATCTTCAGATGCAAATTTATGCGAGGAGAGTTAAATAAATCATGCAACGTGATTTACTAAGGTATTTACTGGTATTTGCGCCATTATTTAATGCGAAAAAAAAAGACAACCCATTTTGCTTTTGAAATGGCTTCGTCTGTATTGTTTCACTTGCACATTGTCAGTTAGAGCACCCTCATAACTTTCCACTACCATCTGCATTTTTATGGGATTGCGGTCTCATGGTAATTTGTCCTGTTTAGTAAATCTGGTCTGTAGTCTTTATATTCCCATTGACTGTTAATTAATGAGAATATCTATATTGATCCACCACATGTCATGTAATGCATAATTTTAGTAAGGATTCTTTCACAGCTCAAAACTGAGTCTGACTGGCAGATTCATTCTCCCCTTGTGCACCTCTGACTTTGGCTTCACATGTTGCCAAATACCAGAAAGGGAGTTTTGTTTCACCACAGCAGATAAGCATCTAAAAAAGTTTTCCAAGCGCTTATCTGTGTGTAGCACAAAGCTACACTTTTTACCCTGTTCATAATTGAATATGCATTTGAACATCCCTCGGAATGCAGTGTCTTTTATGATTAAAGGCCATACGAAAAAGCATTCAAAATTTGAATTCATTCAAAATGAATTGCTTTTTTGGAAGTTTAACCTCCAGGTTATGAAATATCCTGAATATGAAAATGTGACGAGGTCATACATGCTAAAAGAATGCTAGACGCACTACTGATGGACTCAATGCTTATTGATTGTAGGTCACGCTACATTCATAATTGGCTTTAACTCTCAATGAAGCTTCAATTACAGGATCAGATCTTGTATATAACTTCCACATCCACTAAGTGGGATTTTATCCATTAGAGTGGAATGAAAGGTGGAACCGTAGCTATTTTGTTTGTTCATTACTCAGATTAAAGATAAATCCCTTTAGGTTTCCCAGGCTTAACTACATAATTGTGTGACATTATGGGGGATGGAGTCGGCAGAGAGGTTAAAGGACTTGTTCCAGTTCAACGCCCACGTTGGGCCTATGTACAGTTTGCTCCCTCTGGGTCACAAGCTCAGCACTTCCTTTTTGATAGCACTGGATTACATAACATGACAATTACTTTCAATGTCTATTCCCATCTGAGGATATATCAACTTTGAATTTCATAGTTTTAACCTGCGTCTGAACTCTCAATAACTCTCCAACCACTACTCTCACTGATTTGATAACTGAACCGGAAAAACGCTTTGCTATTTCTTTCCTTCTAAATCTGTGCACAGTGAAAAACATATAGATAGTGAGTTCTGAAAAACCTTGTATCTTTAATGGTCTCTTTTAAGATGAAGTGCACCATTGTTTTGAAAATCAGTTGTAATTGTTTTCAACACCATTTACTCATGTTTAAAATATAATTCAATCAAGTTGAAAGTATAAATGCCACATTAAACATCATCTGTCACCTTACAGCACATTAAAAACATAGCTCTGCTCAGTCCATAATAATTGTAAGACGAGATCAATTTACCAACCTCACTGTACAAGTACATTGAGACATAACATCTTCACTTAAGTGGACAAGGGGTGAATTGTTTTAAAATGATTGATGCAATCTCACTGAAGTAAAAAAAGCACTGGATGGAACCTTTACTCATCTTCACATTCACTTTGTCTGTTGACCTCCATGGCTCTTGAAGTGATGGCTGGGATGGGAATTCACCAGGTATCTCCTTGCACACAGAGTCCCAGCCAAAACCCAAAACCTCTTTATTTAGTAACAGAACCTCCACTGACCAAGAGCTTTTCTTTCTCTCTACCCCCCCCCCCCCCCCCCCCCCCAGAGAGAATGCAGAGAATTTCTGCTCTGTCCACAGAGCTGAGAGCATAGAGTATCATGTCATGATCAATTACAGTAAATACACATAAATTATTCACACCACCGACATTTCAGAGGAACAGTGATCTCATCAAAACAATCTGCAGTGAACACCTCTTTACAGATTATGATATCTGATTAGATGTCTCTCATTGTCAAGTATGAATCCTGCAGTATTTGACATTCAAAAAAATGCAATAAAATCTACAAAAATATATTCAAGATTGTGTGTGTGTGTGTGTGTGTGTGGTGTGTGTGTGTGTGTGTGTGTGTGTGGTGTGTGTGTGTGGTGGTTGTGTGGTGTGGTTGTGTGTGTGTGTGTGTGTGTGTGTGTGTGTGTCACTTATTATGTCACTTATAAAATGGGTGGGCTTATTATGTCACTTAAAATCACATGGATTTGCAAAGGAATATTTTTTAAAATGTATTACATTGAAAAAATATTCCTTTGCAAATTGTAGCACTTCATTTTGTATGAATTTCATTTGGTATGAATTCCACTTCGTTTCATTTTCATTTCATCACTTCATTAGCAGAAATCTTGTTCAAAGAGTAAACAGAATGGTTTGACAACCAAATGAAGATATCGTAACAGCTGAAATGAACATGAGAGGAAGACAAATTCAACCTCCTGAAGCATTCATGTATTGTTATACTGTATTTTTATGTTTCTTTGCGTTGCTTACTAAAAGCTCAGGATGTTTATGCCTGGAACACAAATCAAGGTGATGTGACAGAGCTATTTAAATTAGCTGAGCCTTGCCATACGATGACCTTTTGAGAGGACACATACTACACAAGTCCTCTGAGATAAGACAATCAAGGAGAAACAAGATGGTTAAACAAGAAGGAAAACCCCAGATACACCAGATACCTCACTCCTCATCCAGCACATTAAACCATGGATGTGTTTGCTCTAAGACAAGAAAATAGCTGGTTTAAATGGATAAAGTTCATCTTCCCAGGCCATTCACAATATTCGCCTTGGCATTCTGAAACAGCAGAAACGATGTGGAAAAGCGCTAATGCTCCTAATAACTTCCGCAGGGTGGAAAACTGCCTCCACTAATTGATTAACTGCTAAACACGTGACCACATTACAACTGTAGCCATAAGCCAGACAGAATGCCAGCAGTCTATTTGTAGGAGCAGACTAGGTAAATCACCAAAGGAGATTACGTCTCTATTGCCTCCCAGAGAGCAGTGTGCTGACCACTGAACTAGCTACTGTTAGCTTTAGCTTGACCCCCTAGCAACTGTCCAGTTGCAAATATATTATCTTTTGTATAGTATTATAAAAAAAACAATGAAATGTAGACTAACAGCTTATTTATAACAGCGTATTTGCCATAGGCTCTGCAAAGCATGTTACTGCTGAGAATTTCTGCTGCATTCCAACCCATAAAAAGTTATATTTATTATAATATTAAAAATAACAGGAATGTACTGAAAATGAAATGACATTGCAACAACGTAACGTTGGCAATATTCTGCCAGCAATATGCTATCAACATGCTTTGGGAAATACCTCCTCAGTAACACACCAGTCATTACCTGCTCAAAATCCAGTGTCCAATAACCAAACCACTGAAGCCACAGAAGTGAAGGTCGAGGTCAAGGTTGGGAACCACTTGCCATTAATCTTGTAGCTCACATGCAATTAATTATGACTGGACCCCTGCATGTAAAGGGGTTCACTCTGTTTTACCCAAAACCAAGACCCAAGCATGCAGAAACTCGGAGTTGCATTTATTACCAGACTGTAAAGTGGGATTTATTGAAGGGAACTGCTTTGTAATTTAATATACTGCTATACATTGTGAGCACAAGTCTGCCATCTAAAGAGGGTTGTTGCAATCCTGAGAGTTGTTTCCCATCTTCCAGTGATCACAGCAGTGATATGATAAACGGAACTAAGCGGAAGGTGATTTCGGTCAATACAAAGCTGCTTTTTGCCTGTCAGAGCCGATTGGTGTAGGCTGAATAGATGCTGACTCACTCAAACGATTGACTGGCTACAAATCATAGTGGCAGTGACTCAACCTTCATCTTCCTCTCTGCGTCTGGTGCAGAATGTGCAACTCCACCTGCCCAGTCCCGATCCCGCATATAATGCTAAAGTATATATGTCGACTACAATGAATCAGAGGGAGATGAAGTAGCTTTTCCTTCTGGTCAGGTAACAGTTGTTGACAAATAGACAAATATGCCCAAGCAAACACATGAATACAGTTTAAATTAAAACTTATGAGCCGGCTATAGTGGGAATGTTTATAAGGATTACCATTTGTCTTTTCTCTCCTGACTTTATCCCCCCATTTTTCCCTATGTTTCTTTCCACTGTGTTTTTAGACCTATTTACTTTGAGTTACACTGAGTTCAGACCAGTTCTGAACCAAATGTTTAACATTAAATGTTAGGAATATAGATCTAACATCTAGTTTTGTGTGGCATTAATAAACACAAAAGGTAGTTAAAATATAATCTATAATGAATTTATGATTAATTTAATTAGAATGTTAGTTGTCATGATTGCAATGCTAACGTCTTTACTATTAAGATGATAGCTATTACGATGCAAAATGTCATTTTTCTGGTTTAATTAGATGTATTAACTTTATTTAAAATGCTTTTTTTATTCACCCCTTGGAAAGACACTTTTCTTAAGAGCCAAAGGGTAAGAAAAAAATCCTGTACATTAAAGCATTTCACTAATGGCTCCTCTGACTGCTTTCCTGTCTGTATTCTGGGAAGTAGACGATCTGTGTATTGGGACTGGACAGTGAGTGGAGACAAAGCATCTGAACAGCTGTGAAAAAGCCTTTCAATACTCTCAGCAACCTTCTACGGGGACAATCTACTAATGCCTTAGAAAACATAATTAGTCAAAATTTAATTGAATGATATTTGAAGAGTTCAGATGCAAAAGCTCAAATGCCATCTGAAATTTCTTCTAAAATGATCTTTTTATCAGCCGATATTTAAGTTCAATATTTCACTTAAATGGCAAGAACAATTACCCATTAATTGTCATTTAAGTGAAATTACTGAATTTAAATATATGAGCTTGATAAAGATCATTTAGAAAAATTTTCAGATGGCATTTAGAGGCTTTGCATCTGAACTCTTCATTTAAAGCCCATTTTTTAATTTAACGGACTTATTGTTTTAATAATTCATTCTAATGATTCTTATTTAAGATGTGTGCATATTACTCATCCATGCAGCATCTCCCCACATCAGCAACAATCTCGGATGGAAAATGCTGCCAAAAAAGTTTCACATACTGACATGCCGTTCCACAAATCTTACCTCTAGCAAGCTATATACCACAAAATACGCCTCTACTTTTGTGGTATAAAAGCCTGGGCTAATATGTCAATCATGACAGCCGGGAAATGCATTTGGTATTAGTGTATTTATAAATTCATCTTTGGGTTTCATATTTCATCATATCACTGCTAGCATCAGTCTCAGAGTTTTGCAGCCCAAACTTTACCCTTGAATTTGCCCCTAGTCATTGTAAGGCAAATTAATAATTCATTTCAAATAGACTATTTGGATTATCATTCTCCAGTGTTTTTTGTTGATGCTCAAAAAGAACATCCTAAGTGGAAATGTCAGAATGTAATCAATTTATGTGCATGCTATACTCTGATATTTGGTGTGTTGGCTGCGTGCTTGCCCTACCTTGGCTGCCACAGAAGAGCTCGGTTTCTCCAGCAAATCCCAGAGCTTCTGCCTTTGTCTGGACAGCAGCCCGTGTCCACCTGATCTCCTTCTTTCTCCCTGAGAGTTTCAGCCTCTCTTCTCAGCTCTTCATTCATCTGCTCCTTCTTCTGATGGTACCGTGCCTGGCAGCACGACTCCAGATAGATCTCATCGATGCCCCAGTAGTCAAGCTCCTGGCCAAAAGACAGAGCGCACATTTCTTCCATCATGTGCAGCTTGCCAGTCCGGTAAAAGTTTAAAATGGAGGAAAAGGCACCGGGGTGCCTGTCAAAGAAGTACTCGTTTTCATTTAGACTGTAGTCATCGCAGATCTCCATTAAGGTTTCATGGGTGTTGCAGTCTCTGAGTTTCCCCAGACGTGTTCGCGGCAGTCGGTCCAGGGTTCTCCATAGCACCTCATGGACCAGCCCACCCACATTGATCCGGACTCTTCTGGATCTGGCTTTCGTCCGGATAATGTCGATGGGTTCTGGCGGGAGTGAGCCTTGTGGCCGTGAAACCCTCTGAGCCCCAAAGTTTGCCCTTTCAGCCATGACTGCTGCTACTCAAATGTTATGCTAATTCGGATGTCAATTAGGAGTACTATGATGAATCCACCTCAGACAAGGCCCTCCATGGTTGCACCTGAAAATAAAAGACATTTCAGGAAGACTTATCATGGAACAGAAGAAATATTCCAATTACTGAATTTGTTTTAATAATTCACAGAAATATGAATAGGCAAAGTAAAAGTGGGCAATATATAAATAAAATGTACTATAAATAATGATATAAATATATATATATATATATAATCATTGATTGATGAATAATAAATAAGACCATTAAAAATAGCATTTTATGGAATTCAGTGCTCAGAACTCCAACACTATTATGACCACTATTATGAAAAAATAAAAAATGAACCAATAAACTATGCAGGCTAAACCAGTCTCCAAAAGCACATCGTTTTTAGAAAGGAGATGATTAAAAAAGGAGGAATCTTAAAAGGGCCCTGCACTTCATTAGTTTGCAATGGGGTCAACATGTTTTCTTTCTTTTTTTTTTTGTCTAGATTTTTTAAAGTCATTAAAAATGACTTAAATACTGCTCTGATATGACTTCTGGATAAAAAGTTTGACAATAATTGAGGGGCTTAAAGAAATAAAAACGTCTAGGTGCTGTGAATAAAAAGAGTGTACTGAAGTAACTAAAACAACAATTAAATGTTTGAAAGTTTGATCCACTAAAACAAATTTCTTGTGGCATTACCAACATGTAGGAGGCCATCTTGTTGTCATGTGACAAGAAAACCTGTGTGTGTGTATGTGTGTGTGTCAAGGTCATTAAGATTTTTGTTTGTTTGTTTGATTGTTTATTGAATATTATGACATTTTTATGTATAGGTATGTTTTGGAGTAACATTAAGAAAACTTGATATTCAAAAATGTGTAATAGCCTAATAATATTAGTTAAAAATCGTTATCTTAAAACATGCATAAAAATAATTTTTATGCCACTTAACACTATTACACCTTTTGACATTTCCAGAGTTAAATAATAACGCCCCCCCCCCCCCTCCTGTAAATGGTTCCAACTAAAATTGACACAATAATTACTTTTTTTTTAAGAACTTAGAACACAATTTTTGTGTGTGTTGTTGATGTTGTTGTTGTTGTTTTAAATAATCTCGAACATGCAAATTCAACAATGACAATTGCCATGTTCTTGCATAGCATTTGGATGTCAAGTAGGCTATACTTTTGGCTCTGAGGACAGACGCTAATGCGATTGAGTATTTAAGAATGTCTTGATGATAAATCCCGGTAGGACTATTTAGCGGGCTTCTATTTCCTGCTCTCAAAAGACTTCGAAACAGCCGGCTATTTAAAACTCCCTTCCAGAGAGGAACTATAGGCCATCATTTCATAATGCTGCAGCACTGCGATGTATCAAAAACTATAATGTCCCGTTGTGTAGTTTGCATTGCGTTAACACCCTCCCACATAATAAATCCGCTGCTTTACGCTTTATCCCCACAAGGTTAAATTGGTGTGCCCTATTACCGATATCACTCTGTAAACTCCGGAAAAATCACCTCAACGGTGCACAAGACCCACGGTCAGGAGAGAAACAAAAATACTATCGCGAGACACGTTTGTTATACAGTTAAAATAAAGATAGTTATCATAAATTAAATAGGCCTACTTTTTATATAGTTTAATAGCCAACATGCGTTTTCCCCTTATAAACTTTGCATTTCAAGCTGTTCAAGTAAATCATTCAGACTAATCCTTAATCAGGGAGGTCTGTACTTTCCAGTGCACCTGTTTCAGGACAGCTGACAAACACTCGTTCACACAAATGTTTCCTTGGTTCTTATCAAGAACCACTTGTGCTGTATAAAACCTCTGGAGTTGAGACTGTAAGTTCGTGAAAACCCAATTGCATCAAACTGCAAAGCCCTTTCCCGTTGCTGTCAGGAAGCTTTATTTGCGAGAGTGAACGCTAATAGCTGGGATACGCTGAGAGTAGCAGAACTGTAGTGTTCTGGCATCCCTCTCCGCAGAGTTTATGTGCCCAATGAAAACAGTGCAATCTTACGCACGACGTATCCAAATGACCTCCGGTTCTTAAAGCGGATAAAAGCAACGAAATCTTACCTTCCCCGCCGTTCACCTCTTCTTCCTTTACCTCTACAACCAAAATGAGTCAATTAGCTTCTTATTTCTCCCTCCATCTGCTCAAGGGATAGAGGTATCAGTGGTACCCCTTCTTAAAGGGCAGTCGTTCCTCTTCATTCTGTATGGACTCAATCTCACAAGTAGCCTAACTCGTGCGAATTTAGCAGAAAGACGAAGGTGGGGCGGGGAAACCCCGAAACTGTTGATTATTCTCGCCACGAAGCCATGCCCTATGTTTAAAGTGAAAAGCAGCGCGTATAAGGACTGTCACACTTAGCGCTCAGTGGAGCTTCGACTGAACAGGAGCGCGCGCTGCATCACAGCCCGGAGGTGAAGCCTAATTGGATTGAGCTGTACATCACCAAGGATAGCAGCAGCATCAGATCCCTCCGTCCCATACAGGAGTCAGTGTCACTGATCTCTAGCTCTCTGTCATAGCAAGTTCAGATGAGGTGGGGACATGCCACAATGGAACACGATGATCCACATTTGGGAAAGGCGGAATAGCATGACAAGGAACTTGATATAGTTTACGTGATGTATAAGATGATATTCAAGATTCTCTTATAGAACTTAATCAGGGATCACACAACTGAAAAGATTAAAAGATTTAGATCTTGAGAGACTTATTGTCTTAGATATACAGTAATGCATTCTTTGTATATTGTAGCTATATAAATATTAGTCTTGGGTTGAATTCCCCGATAGATAGATAGATAGATAGGTAGATAGATAGATAGATAGATAGATAGATAGATAGATAGATAGATAGATAGATAGATGATGATAGATAGATAGATAGATAGATAGATAGATAGATAGATAGATAGATAGATAGATAGATAGATAGATAGATAGATAGATAGATAGATAGATAGATAGATGGATGGATGGATGGAGTGGTTAAACACTCGACCTCTATCATGGCCATTAGTTGTAATAAGACAGATTGGGGCAAAGTGCTGTATTTCTATTGGCCACTGGATGGAGATATGATTCCTTCTCTCTCTCTCTCTCTCTCTCTCTCTCTCTCTCTCTCCTCTCTCTCTCTCTCTCTCTCTCTCTCTCTCTTCTCTCTCTCTCTCTCTCTCTCTCTCTCTCTCTCTCTCTTCTCTCTCTCTCTCTCTCTCTCTCTCTCCTCTCTCTGCACTTTCTCACACCCTTCACCCTCCCTCCACTACAATATACTCAATACTTCCTGTCAGCATTCTTCTTGACAACTTTAACTGAGTGGGACAATAGTTCCTTTGGGATCCATGTCAACAGAGAAACTGGCTCTTTCTCCCCTCCTTATTCTGTTTTCTGATCATGAACCAGCTCAGATGCAAATTCATTAAAAATACAGAGGATATGATTTTAGACCTGCAAACCAAACCCACTTTCTTGTAGTTCTGTAAATTTTACAGAATAATGTGTTACATTAAATACCTGCTAATTAGTTAACTGTAAGTTGAATTACAGTTCGAATCTATAAGTACTTTTACAGTAATTATTGTTAAAATGATGTCTTTAAAGTACTGTAAATGACACCTTAAAATGTACAATGAAATACAGCAAAAGGATATAGAAGCCCCTGAGTGAGTTAGATAAATGGTTTTGTTTCTTCTTATTTTTCATATAATTTATGTAGGCCCACATTAGGGTGTTTTGTGTTACATGATTAGATTAAACAAAACACTTTTTACAGTGATATGAGATTGTTGACCATTTGGTGTTTTTTGTCCCTTCTTTCTAAAAGAACAGGCCTCTGTCACTCTTTTTTTTTTAACTGGTTCACTTGTTTTTCATATAATTTTTTTTGTGGTCATTCTTGTGTCTCAAACTACCAAGCTAGACGGGACAGTTTAAAGCTTTCTACATTGTGCCACTAATGCCATTGGAACAAAACCGTGAGGCAGATAGTCCCCGTCTGTCTGGTCTGAGAGGTCTCAGTCACTCGCACTCTCAAACTGTACATCACTGGTGCACCAATGGAATAAAAAAGGTGCAAATGTCTTGGGTGTTGATTTTGACAAAATAGAGAGACAAACCTATTGTACCTGTAACAACAGAACCAACTGTGGTAAAGGTTCACCCAAATCTCTCACAACGCAGGGAAAATCAGAGATTGTGGAGAGTAACTCAATACCATCTAGTCTCTAAAGAGAGAGAAAGAGCCTGTAATTAGTTAGATCAAGATTATAATTGGCATGGAACACATGATGTAAATATAAATAAATAACTATGAAGTATATAAATACATTACTTTATGTATATTATTTATAATTAACAACTATGTTAATACTCAAATTTAAATATGAATAATACGTTATAAATTATTATGTCGGGGTATTCGCTTTAGGCTATGACTTGGGACTTCTAATGCTTCCATGTAAAGTCCTGGTGTGCCAGAAGCGCACGCTGTTCCTGTCTGCATCATGCATCCTGCTATTAGGTGCTAGATTGTCTCAGGAGGATCGGCCCTATTGATTTAGAGCTGAGTGCTTGTTCTTGTCCTGCTATGATTAGAGCCTCTGTGCTTTCCATCGGTTCTGCTATTTTAAACCAATTTTCAAGTCAGCCTCACCAGCTACAGTATCTGGCAGTGGCATATCCCATTGAGAGGTTTGTCTTCCGATGGCGCTTCCTAAATTATTCTGAAAATCTCCCTTAGATTTGAGTTAGTCCCTTGGACCTTCAACTCTGTGGGCCATGTGTTTTATGTTTCAACACACAAAAAAAATATAACACAAATATGCCTTTCATTCTTGGCGACTGAATATATTTTTTGAAGGAAAATATTTTTTAATGTAATTGAACAGAAAGTACAAAAATAATGGCTGTGAATCAAAAGCACAGTAGTAGTTCATGATATTTTTCAGACAATGAATAGTTAAATGTGATTATTAATGTGATGAAGTTTAGAATCCTATTGATTGTCTTAAGTGGTGATGATAGACCGATGTCTGTTTATTAGGGCCCAAGCCCTAAGGGCGAAGGCCCTATTGTTTTCCTAAGGATTATTTATTATTCTTCTAATTATTTTTTTACTACCTTTTGGACACTTTTGGAGGCCTTAACATGCTCAAAAACTCCTGAAACTTTGCACACATGTCAGAACCCGCGGCCATCAGGGCCGGGCTGAAGATGGTACCCGGGCGTGGCAGGGGGGCTCGACAGCGCCCCTGGAACGGGGTCCGAAAACATGGTCCATAAATCAAACACGCTTGCATGTAATAATATGAAACTTGGTACACATGTAGATCTCATCGTTTCATATATACTTCGTACTCTAACTTTTTACCCCAGCCCAACAGGAAGTGGGCTATTTAGGGTTGTTGGTAAAACACACGCAATGGAATGTGAAGTACTCCTCCTAGAGAATTCAAACACACGGCACGAAACTCGGTCAGTGTGAAGTCAAGACATTGAGGATGAAAGTTTGCGAGGGGATTTTTGATATCTCAAACGGTTTGGCCGTGGCGAGGAAACAAAATTATGGCGAGAAACGTGAAACAGGAAGTGTGTCATAACTACTGCATACATTAACTGATCTTGATGAAACTTCAGCAGTGTGTTCGCTGTAAGAGCCCGATCACATGGATGTGACTATTGTGAGTCAAAGTTATAGCGCCACCAACTGGCAGCAGGAAGTGTGTCACTTTCAAAATGCTTTTAAATCACCCTCTTATTTTTACCCGATTTGCTTCAAACTTCATGTGCATAATGTAAACACACGACAGATGTAGACCTGTGAAAGGATTATTGATATCTTAGACACTGTTGCCATGGCAATGCATCAAACATTAATATTCCTTTTTTTAAGCTTTTTCATGCTTTTTTATGCTTTCGGGCACTTTTGGGGTTCTTAACGTGCTCGAAAACTCTTGAAACTTTGCACACGGGACAAAACCCGCGGCCATCAGGGCCGGGCTGAAGCTGGTACCCGGGCGTGGCAGGGGGGCTCGACAGCGCCCCCTTGAATGGGTCCGACAATTTGGTCCATATATCCAACAGGCTTTACCCGATTTGCTTCAAACTTGATGTGTATAATGTAGACACAAGCCAGATGTAGACCTGTGAAAGGATTGTTGATATCTTAGATGCTGTTGCCGTGACAACGCATCAAATTTTAATATTCTTTTTGGATACTTTTGAGATTCTTAGCGCACTTTTGGGGCCCTTAACATGCTCAAAAACTCTTGAAACTTTGCACACGGGTCAGAAACCGTGGCCATCAGGGCCGGGCTGAAGCTGGTACCCGGGCGTGGCAGGGGGGCTCGACAGCGCACCCTGGAACGGGCGTCCGAAAACTTGGTCTATAAATCAAACAGGCTTTACCCGATTTGCTTCAAAATTGATGTGTATAATGTAGACACAAGCCAGATGTAGACCTGTGAAAGGATTGTTGATATCTTAGATGCTGTTGCCGTGACTATGCATCAAACTTTAATATTCTTTTTGAATACTTTTGAGACTCTCAGCGCACTTTTGGGGCCCTTAACGTGCTCAAAAACTCTTGAAACTTTGCACACGGGTCAGAACATGGGGCCATCAGGGCTGGGCTGAAGCTGGTACCCGGGCGTGGCAGGGGGGCTCGACAGCGCCCCCTGGAACGGGGTCCGAATACTTGGTCCATAAATCAAACACGCTTGCATGTAATAATATGAAACTCGGTACACATATAGATCTCATCGGTTCATATATCCTTTGTACTTTTACTTTTTACCCCAGCTCAACAGGAATTCAGCTATTATGGTTTGTTTGGAAGCGTATGCCCCTGGAATTCGATATACTACTTCTAGAGAATTCAACCAATCGCCACGAAACTTGGTCAGCATGAAGTCAAGACATTGAGGATGAAAAATTGCCAGGGGATTTTTGATATCTCGAACGGTTTGGCCGTGGCGAGGAAACGAATTTATGGCGAATAATGGAAACAGGAAGTGTGTTATAACTTCTGCATACATTAACTGATCTTGATAAAACTTCAGCAGTGTGTTCGCTGTAAGAGTCTGATCACATGGATGTGACTATTGTGAGTCAAAGTTATAGCGCCACCAACTGGCAGCAGGAAGTGTGTCACTTTCAAAATGCTTTGAAATCACCCTCTTATTTTTACCCGATTTGCTTCAAACTTCATCTGTATAATGTAAATACACGGCAGATGAAGACCTGTGAATGGATTCTTGATATCTTTGAAACTGTTGCCGTGGCAACGCATCAAACTTTACCATTCTTTTAGAATCTCTTCGGGTGATAGTTTTAACTCAAAATCATAAATAGGGCTATACTGCCCTCTTGTGTCAAATTGTGTCCTATTGTTCTCTTGATTTTAAAGCTTATTTACCCTTTCTAGACATCCCCAATTTTGGCTAGTGATGCATTCCTGACATATCTAAAATAAAAAGGTTTCTGCTCATAAGTCATTCTGAATAGACACATAATAACACATACATATTTAGAAAGCCAACCCTTGAGAGTCCAATTCAAGGCTCAAAATGAAACAGACTGTTATATATTGGGGGGGGGGGTATTGCTTGAATTTATTTAAAAAAAACATGTGCTATAATTCAGATCAATATATTTGTTTTCCTTAAAATTATTCTCAGCTGAATTACAAATAATTTATTTCTGTATAAAATAATACTATATGACTAAAAACGCATTTGTGATCTTTTCTTTTTTAATCAATAACTTAAAAATAAACAGATTAGTGCTCTGTTTGAGGTCAAGAAATTAAAACCAATGCAATATGATGAATGTTTAAAAGATGGCACCGGCAGACTGTTTTAAACAGGTTAGATAAATATTTCTTGCTTTTAAACCGTGTGTGTGTGTGTGTGTGTGTGTGTGTGTGTGTGTGTGTGTGTGTGTGTGTGTGTGTGTGTGTGTGTGTGTGTGTGTGTGTGTGTGTGTGTGTGTGTGTGTGTGTTGTGTGTGTGTGTGTGTGTGTGTGTGTGTGTGTGTGTGTGTGTGTGTGTGTGTGTGTGTGTGTGCGTGTGTGTGTGTGTGTGTGAGAGAGAGAGAGAGATTGTGTCTGTTACAAGAGTTTAACCCTTTAAGGCCTTGTCTTTTTGGATATATATCTTTTTTTTATTAAAAAGAAAATGTGCATATTACAACCCATATATTTTAAATGCATTGTTTGCTTTTAATTAAATTAAGATTGTATGTTTGGTAATTGAACCTAAATAAATTTAAAATGAATGTGCTATATTTCAGATCAATATATTTGTTTTCCTCCATTTTAATCAACACTAACTTTATTCTCATCTGAATTATAAATAAATTATTTCTGTATAAAATAAAAAATCCCGAATAATCCAGACCAACCAGAGCGCACTATTTCTACAACATCATCAGTGCTGAAGCGGAACTACCAGAGCCGTTCGGCAGATAGCGAGCAGATATTTTGATATTTTGTGTCACGTCGTGCACAATAACCCTAAAGGCACCAGGGTGGCAATGCCACCGGCTTTTTTTATATATATATATATATATATAAATATAGCTGCGAGCAGCGATGAAGGGCCAAAGCCGGCGGCACCGCCACCCCGGTGCCTTTAGGTAATTAAAGGAACCGGGGTTGCGGTGCCACCGGCTTGGGCCCGTAATCGCTGCTCGCAGCTATATTTCTCTTTAGTTTTTATGGATCATACAGGTCTTTTACCTTCAGATCAGTAGATCAAAAACACAACAAGTCTATTCCATTTCTTATCACACATCTGCAAATGTTTATAATAAAGATAAGATTAAATCATAAAACTGAGAATTCTGAAGTAACTATAGCTATTGAAAAGTTTTAAAATACTTTTAAACCTTGAGTATAGTAAAGGAACTGAACATGGACTATATGTGCAATCATGAGAAGGAAATTCTGAAATTCAAAACTGTTTTTTAAGCAACTTTTTGTATAATAAAATAATAATAAAAAAAGTTTATTATGTTTAAAATGTATCTTCAAATCATTATAGATATTAGAAACCTCCAATATTGGTTTTAAAATTCAAACACATTTTATGACAGTGTCTCTACTAAAGCAAACATTCACAGGCTCGTAATTTTGGTATGAGCTGTTTGCTTCATCAACAAAATAATCCTCATTTAATAATCCTCATTTAATTTGTTAGTAATAATCCTCATTTAATTTGTTAGTTCTGCTCCAAATGAAATGTTTGTAATGAATAAAACAAGTTTTTGTCATATTTTATATGGAGACACTATAATATTGTATAGCTGGAGATGCTTTAGTTTTACTGCTCACAAATAATGCTTTTGATGAGGTCATGAGCAATAATGGCCCATGAACACAATCAGGGGGTTTATGCCTCTGCAGTCCCTATACAGGAAATGATCTTAGACCTGAAACGGACCACTCTGATGCTAATATGTAACCCTTTAACTCCTAAACCCTTGATTGATATTTACAAATATCACATGTAATGCTTCAGTTATTGAATTAGCTGGAAAAAAAGAAGGTTGATGTAAATAAAATATAATTATAACATGTATTATACAGAATCACAATTATATCATCTCATACATAAACCTTAATAATGTAATGTATCTAGTGGAACTTGATTCTCAGCCTCCAAGAGCTTACATTTTTGCTCTTTTCTAAGTGCCCGCAAGTCTCATTAGGAGCCGGCTGGTTGCATCTCTCGCTCAGTGAAAGAGTGTAATCTGATAACCAGGACACATCTAACCACACTATAAAAACCCTCTCACTAATAGCAAAGAAGCCACATACAAGCCAATATAGAGGAGAATCCAAATGGGTAAGAATGGGCCTCATCAAAAGCCTCTTCAACTTTTTCATCTCGTGTTGTTTATATCTGATGTTATGATCTGTTTCATATAATTACTCTTTTGTTTGAAGCTTGTGCGTTTGAAAGGCAAGCAGGCAATGTTCTTTTAGAAAGGCTAAAATCATAAGAAATAACAATAAAGGGTTTTCACTTGTTTTTTATGGTCCACGTACAGGATGACTAAAAAGGGTGCAGAAATGACACAGATCTCCACAACAGAGTCAAAATCTAGACAGCAGTCATTCGACAGTGTCATGGATGGGGACGAGAGCAACCAGATATCTGCAAATGTGTTTGAGGTACTCTTATCTAAATTCACTCTATTCAGAAAGTTTGGAGTCAGCAAGATTTTTTTTTTTTCAATTTTGCTCAACCTAGGCTGAAATTATTTGATAAAAAATACAATAAAAACAGTAATATTGTGAAATATTCTTACAATTTAAACGGTCTGTCTTCTATTTTAAAATAAACTGACTGGCCACAAAAAAAAAAAATTCTGTTTGGATTTTTAATAGGGAAATGCTTAAGAGTCTATGATTGGATAATTATAGCAGTGATTATTGTGTTTCTGTTTGTTTGGCAACAGTTCTTCTAACCCTAACTGATGGAGTGCGACCTTAAATTCCTCTTTGGGATGTGCTTGAGAAGACTTTTAAAGAGTGATTGACTCTTGCATTGTTAATAAAAGATCTTGACCAAACATTTGCACCTCTTGATGAAAATAAAAGTTGTGATGTCATTTACATCATGAGGCACATCAATATTTGGTCACAATCTTCAAGCACTCTGTAAAGTACTTCAGCACATCCCAAAGAGGAATTTAAGACTCAGAGGTGCCCATTCATGTGTGAAAATGATTCTTCATGCTCCATCCCAACCATTCTTTCACAATTTGAGCCTGATGAATCTTGATATTGTCACCATGGAATATGGCCATGATGTGTCTTCTTACATGGTTGTTTAAGAAATGAAAAGCTACACACAATCAGTTAGGGTTAGAAGAATGGTTGCCAAACATATAATATGCTAGAAACATAATAACCACTGCAGTAATTATCCAATCATAGACTCTTAAGCATTTGCCTATTTAAATCCAGCGATTTCTCTTTTTTGGGGGGCAGTCAATGTATTTTAAAATGTAGTTTATTTCTGTGATGGCAAAGCTGAATTTTCATCAGCCATTACTCCAGTCTTCAGTGTCACATGATCCTTCAGAAATCATTCATGCAGCTAAAGAAACATTTAAGTGTCGAAAACATTCCTTTGCTGCTTAAAATATTTGTGGAAAACATTATATTATATTTTTTTCAGGATTCATTTTGCAATTAAATGTTCCTGCTGAACAAAAGTATTAATTTCTTTAAAAAAAAAAACTACTGACCTCAAACTTTTAAATGGTATAGTGCAAACATAAAATGTAACAAAATATTGTCAATATAATATTGAAAATATTATATTAAAAAGAGCAAATGATGTGCCATTCATTCAGGTGTGTTTATTTTCCCTTGTCTGATAGTATTGTGAGGACAGCTTGAGCAGGTGGCCTAATATTCCTCATGACTGAATTTTAAACTCTGTTGGTTTCAGTGGGCTAAGCAAGGAAACGCAGTGGCTCTGGAGAAGCACTCCAAGTACTTGGACATCCGCGACCACATCGGTGCAAGCCCACTGCACTATGCCTCATCCAAGGGATACTTTCGCATCATCAGACTTATTGCGCAGGTCACTGGACAACAAGGTAATAGAGCCACACCTTCAGACATTTAGTTTAGCTTGAATTCATGACGAAATATCAGTTGCTGTAAATCAAATAAAACAAAAAGTCATTCTTGACACTGCAGAGCTCAATGCCAGGGATGAGGAGGGGAATACACCTCTTCACTGGGCCGTGCAGAAGGACCAGCCAGGGATCTGCTCTGTGCTGCTGACTCTGGGAGCAGATCCTAACATCCTAAATAACAGCCAACAGTCAGCGCTACATATGGCAGTCAGCCTGGGCAAAAATCTGGTGGTAGAGGTGGGTCTTTCTGCTCATAAGATCTTCAAACACTAAAGCTCTTAGTCATGTGTTTCATTGGAAGAAATTAATCTCCATGTAGTTAACATGATTATTCTTTTGGGTTTATATAGCAACTTCTCTCACATAAACAAACTGATGTGAACCTGGAAGGGGACATGGGAAACACCCCTGTCATTTTAGCTGCTTCTTTGGATAACCATGAGGCTCTGGTTATATTGGTAAGTTGATTTTGATTTTAAATAAGTGGTGGGTGAATGTTTAAGTTCTATTAATTTAATTGAATAATTGAATAGAAACATATTAACTTATATTCAAGTATGTATAAATCATGCATGCATCAAAATCAATGTTCACCCACCATTATTTAAAATGTAATTTAATAATAATATGAATCACAACACACACACACACACACACACACACACACACACACACACACACACACACACACACACACACACACACACACACACACACACACACACACACACACAACACACACACACACACACACACACACACACACACACACACACACACACACACACACACACACACTGTAACCTCTCTCCTCTAGAGCAAACATGGTGCAAAGTTCTGTCGTCAGAATAAACTTGGACTTTTTCCAATTCATGCTGCTGCTTTTTCTGGAGCTAAGAAATCCATGGAGGTCATTCTTCTGAAAGGTGAGACGTTGTGTCACTGAACCTGAAACATTATATTACATAGTACCTAAACATCCAGTGTCTTGTATTTCTCATTTTTCACAGGAGAAGAAGTTGGTCTGTCCATTGACAGCCATATAAACTATGTGGATAAATCTTGCAGCAGTCCACTCCACCTGGCTGTACGTGGAGGGAATCTCGACATCATTAAACTCTGCATTGCATATGGAGCAAAAATTGATCAGCAGCAAGTAAAAGAGGATCTTGTCATGAAAATGAATACCAAGAAAGAATCAATTCAATTCTATTTTCATATGCAACATATTTTTCTCTTTACAGTGTGATAAATCCACTGCTCTCCACTTTGCATGTAGTCAAGGTGCCATTGAGGTTGTTAAAGTCATGCTCTCGTCTTACCATAAAGTGTGTGACCTTATCAACATTACTGATGGGGCCAACCAGACACCTCTACATAAGTACTTCAGCTTTACACACTAAACAAAACTAAACAAAGCTAAACAAACTAACATCACTAACATTTTTATTTTCCATTTGCAGAGCAGCGATTTTTGATCACTTTGAACTCTCCGAGTACCTAATATCACAGGTATGGCAATTGCAGTTGTTAAATGAATAAACTTTATTTGACATACTGACAGTTACTGTAAACCAGGACATTATTGTTCCAGGGTGCTGACATTGACTTTGTCGACTGCAAAGGCCATTCTCCACTCCTTCTGGCAACAAGTTGTGGAGCATGGAAAACTGTCAGTCTACTCCTTTCCCATGGTAGGTAACCTTAATAAATTGTTATTATTTTAATAATAATAATAATAAGGGCTGGGTATTGACACACATTTCACAATTCAATTTCGATTTACAAGCTTGCGGTTCGATTTGGTTCTGATTTTTATTCAGTTCGATTCAATATCGATTAGGGTATGTAGTATGGCAAATTTTCTCAAGGAAAAAATATCCCTCAACTAATGCTGTAAATTCCACAGAGAACCCAAGTTGGTATTACTACAATATTAAAGGTTATTATATATATAGGCTACGTACATTTAAATTACACATAATGACATTTTTATAATAACAATGTTACAGTAATAACATTTTAATGACATTAAAAAACGCCGTTTCATGTTTTTTTGAAATATTTAACATTTAACATTTATCTGGTGGCTGGGATTTAAGATTCAATATTGGTTCATAAAAATGAGAATTGATTTTATCCCAGCCCTAAAAAATTATTATTTGTATTATAATTTCCTATCTTACAACAGTGTTTCTCAACTTTCCCTTTTTGACTTCAAGACAATAATATTTGAAGGCCCCGCTCCTTTTTTTTAATTTACAGAAATTAGAATGTTAAAATAACTTGATTTGAAATATCTTGATTTGGATTTGTTTCAGCTTATTTTAAAGCTTGTTTTGTCTCATTTTAAAACATTGTAAAATATACTTTTAGGCACCATTGGATGTTTGCTGAGATCCCCTATGGGACCCGACCTCTGGTTTAGAACCACTGTCTTACATTATGATAAGAATAACACTTACGAGCTGATGAATCTGTTTGTTTTATAGGAGCTGATCTGAAGAAAAAAGACACATCTGGATGCAACTTCCTGCATCTGGCCATCCTGCAGCCCAGGGGTCTGAAAAACCTGCCAACAGAGGTACTGCAGGTAAAACGTGCAGGGCTTTAAGAGACTGGACCCATCTTTCACTAGTTCTCTCATTCCCACAGCTTTTTTATAGGGATCCAAAAGGAAAAGTCACTGCTGCCCTCTACTGTTAGTGTCATTAAAAAGAGGTGTAGAAGTTCACCGTGAGGCTCTTTTGGTTTATCCACAGCACGAGAGTGTGAGAGAGCTCCTCAATGACGAGGATATTGAGGGTTGTACTCCTCTCCATTACGCCTGTAGACTGGGAATACCAGAGTCTGTGAAGAACATGCTGGGATTAGAGGTCTCGCTGGACCAAAAGTGCAAACAGAAGAAATCTGCACTTCATTTTGCGGCCGAGTAAGTCTGTCGTCATTGTGAAGATTCAGAAATGGCAATAAGAAAACAGCAAAGAGCATTTGCATTTGCCAATCTCCTCAACAAATTGAAGGAACGCTGCAGTTATGTAGGCTTACAGTATAATACTTGCAGTTATGTGCATCATTTTCTGTATCTGTAAGATTTGGGAGGATCAACACATGCCACAGGATTCTGGAGATGGTGACAGACACCAGACTGCTGAATGAGGGAGATGAGAAAGGACTGACACCTTTGCATCTGGCGTCGCGTGAAGGTCACGTTAAAGTAGTTGAGCTTCTCCTACGCAAGGGGGCGCTGTTTCACAGGTACGAGTGATTGCACAATTCACTTTTTGTCAGGAGTAAAAGAAACAACCCTGCTTTACAGTTTCAACATGATCCCAATGAGCAACGTAAAACTCCTAAAATCCTAATGCGAATCATGTATATTTTTGTTTAGTGACTATAGAGGATGGTCATGCCTGCATCATGCTGCATCTGAAGGATACACACAGACCATGGACACTTTGCTGACGTCTAACATCAAACTTCTAAACAAAACCGATGGAGAAGGAGTAGTCTGTCTAATTTGCTAAAACACTTATGACACAACTTGGTCATAGCTACTGATTTACATTGGGGTTCAAACGTCTTTTTTTTTTTTGTAGCGGTGCTGAATAAAACATTTTTAAAAATGAATTTCAGAATATTGTAGTATTTGGTTTGACTTATTATTTCTGAAGGATCATGTGACACTGAAAACTAAAGTAAAAATGCTGAAAATGCAGCTGTCATCACACGAATAAATTACATTTTAAAATTTTAAAATATAAAACTTATTTTAAATTGTAATAATATTTCACAATATTACTGTTTTTCTGAAAAAAAAATGTATCATCACAATGGGGAGCAAAAGTGACTTCAAAAACATTTTTAACTTACCGACCCTAAACATGTTTATTTTGGGAACACTTACATTGAATATATTACTGATGATGTTGCTCTGAATACTGATCTCTTACAGAATACAGCACTGCATCTGGCTTCTAGAGCAGGTCATGTGGCAGCAGTGAGACTTCTGTTATACAGAGGGGCCAAGATCGTCCTCAATAAGAACGATGCCTCTTTCTTGCACGAGGCTGTACATAATGGGAGGAAGGAGCTCACTAACACTGTGATTGAGAGTGACAGGTCAGCTTAGCAAGTATTCTTTTATCAATGTTAGAAATGTCTTTTCCAGTTTCTTCATTTATCTCACCTTTGATGAATACAGATGTGAAGAGGCGATGACAACGTACAAACCAAACTCAGCAAAACGCTGCATCGTCATGGACATGATTGAGTTTCTTCCAGAGTCCTTTAAAGTGAGTTTTAACTGTTGCTTATGCCCGGCACTTAAATTGAAGGTTTAACACTCTAACCAGCAAAGCAATGCAATTTCCCCAGTATCTTCTAGACACTTGCATAAGGGAATCAGAGGAAGATGTGAACAGCACCAATTACTATGTAAGTTTCCTTTCGTATTGAATGTTTAAAGTAACAACTTCCTCAACTAACACCTTGTATGTTCACCAGATTGAGTACAACTTCCGGTGGCTTCAGCATCCACTGCAAAATCTTAAAATAGCAGGCATGGAAAAAGACACCAGCTACAAACCACTTAGTGCATTAAATGTAGGTATATGTAGGCTATAATAATAATAAAAATTCTTTCATTGTGAATGGGCATGTTCAGAAAAAAAGTCTCCCCTACAGGCTATGGTGAAATTTAATCATGTCAGCTTGCTGACCCACCCAGTCTGCAAGAAATATTTGGAGATGAAATGGTGAGTATTTGCCATTGTATCTGCCATTTTTGATGTCTCAACATCCTGAGTTTTTGGAACCCCTTTTTCTACAGGAATGCCTATGGGATCAAAGCACATCTGCTCAATATGACTGTCTATGCACTGGGGGTGTTTCCTTTAACTTATCTCATCGTGAACCTGAAGCCCACCTTGGTCACTGCAAGAAATGTCACATCAGTCAACATGGTCTGCACGTCCATGTACAAGGTACAATAAATACCAAGGCAATTCATGAAAAACATGTTGTGACATTGTATACATCAAGAAAAAAAATTGATGCAAATTCTCTTTAATTTACACAGCAATCCTATATAACAACAACATGCATGCTCTTGGTTCTTGTTATGAACATGTATGCGGTTGGGAAAGAGATCCTGCAAATCTTTCAACAGGTTTGTTTAAGCTGCGCTTACTACTGTCAATCTTACCTGTATTTTGCCACAAAAACAAAACATGAATAAATGCAGCCTGTGAGGGAATCAGAGAGGCTCATTTAAATACTGATCAAAAGCAATAAAAGCTTGCAACCAACTTGATTTATGTATAGCTTTATGATCATTATTATCCCATGCACAGGTGATCTTGATAGTTAATAACGTGTTACATCCTCAGAGTCATACTGTATACAGACACTTGGCAATTATAAGCATTTAAACATGGTATGAGTGGAGAGCTCTATTCCAGCTAACATTGATTGTTGTGTCGATTAGAAGAACTCCATCCTCCTTATTATGGTCAATTCATATATAGCTCTCAAGTTTAGTCGTGTGTTTAGTCAACTTTAATGTGTCATTTAATTTTTTGGCAAGATGTGAAAGTTTATTTTCACCTGCTGTCGCAATGATACTTTAAGTGGATATGCTTGAATGGTTAATGAATGATTGCTTATATTATGCGAAAAGAGGCAAATTTCATTTAGCTCCCTTTTCGCTCCTATTATGGACAGAAGCATATGATGCTACAGCATTTGAATATGAATTGTAATTGGTCAGTGGAGTAGCTACACTCAAAAAAAGATAATAATGCTTTTTTCAAGATTTACATTTCATGCAAAATTCCATCATATTGATTTGAATAATTCATGATATGAATAAATTGTAAGGATTCAAATTTTTAAATAGAGTAAAAAACAAAGAGCTTAATAAAACCTTTTGTGTAAATGTTGATGGAACAAGGGAATGGAGCATTTAGTTTGTGATTTGTATTTATATATTTATTTGTTTTAAATACGTTTAAATTTAAGACACATACAAAATATTCGAAATGCGTAAATCTTGAAAAAAAGTACTTTTTTTAGTGTAATAAGAAGCATGACTCGACTACATCGTTAAAAATAAATAAAACAAAAATATAATACCATTGTGAGGCGGCTCATCTTGCTTAGACTCATCTAACAACATAAATCTCTCCATTTTATCAGTTTAAAAATATTTGCATCCTGAAAGTTCAAGTATGCGCAATCATTTTAACCGTGGCTTGTTTTTGGAAGCGGTTGAATTATTTGCGAGATCCGTCAAACTACATGGACTGGTCCGCTGCAATCTGTGCTCTGCTGTTCGTGGTGCCGTTGCTGATGAAACGAAGAGTTCCTGGCACTGGCAGGCAGGAGCACTGGCAGCTCTGGCCTCCTGGATAAATCTCCTCCTCTATCTCCAGCGGTATTGGACTAGATGACAGTTAATACATCCACAGAACAGAATTATGTAACAGAAGCATTACATACAATTTTTTATGGACTTACCATCTGTATTCTCTCATGGCTGTAGGTTTGAACGGATTGGCATATATGTGGTCATGTTTCGGGAGATCTCACGGACACTGCTGAGCATTATATTGTTGTTCTTCTACTTGATATTGGGATTTGCCTTATCCTTCTATGCCTTGATGATCGAACAGGTGAGCATGAGTGTTCATAAATCATTGTTAAATGTAAAAACGATTAATTTGGGAAAACTAGCTTTAATGCTTTAAAGCCCCATTTAAAATATGAATTTACTTTACAGCAACATTTTGGAAGGATGTTCCTGTCACTGCTTCAGACCTTTGTCATGATGGTTGGAGAAATCAACTACCAGGATAATTTCCTGAAACCCTACCTGCAAGGAGACCTTCCTTTCCCAAACTTGACACTGGCCATCTTTATTTGGTTTGTCTTACTCGTGCCTATTCTTCTCATGAACCTTCTGGTAAGTCCAAAAGAAAACACGGTCTGAATTGAATATAAAACAACAATCCATTATATCTTTTTACAGTCAAAGTCGTGTATTGTGAGTTTAGATTGGTTTGGCTGTTGGTGACATAGCAGAGGTTCAGACTAACGCATGTTTGAAGAGGATTGCAATGCAGGTGATTCCACTCAAACTCTCTAATATGGTGTCCTAATAAAAAGAATAAGTAATTTCTCCTTAAAAACTATGAGGGTTTACTGTCTATCTACTCCACAGATTGATCTTCACACTAATCTGGAGGAGAGGCTTCCCTATTGGTTTATGAAGCGGGTGGACCAGGTCTCCATCAGAGAATTCCCAAATAGATGCTTCAGAGGAAAGGTCTGACAACACCATAATTGATAAGAATATGTTGATGTTTCAAAAGACAATGCAACACTGATAATTGTGCAGTAAGTTCACCTTGGTGAATGCCAGTTATTAAGGCTGATTTAATTTGCTTGTGCACAGAAAAGATGGTTTTTCAGTGGGAATGAGGTGAGGAAGTCCAGGACCCGTCTCAGTCCTACCAGCCACCAGATATCTCCACTGGAACGGGAGCTAACCAAACAGAAATATAGGTAACACCAATCTGACTAATAAAAAAACAATGTCTAACTGAACCAAGTCATTCAATTCAAGTCCTAAATTAAACCCAATAGCCCTTCATGTCAGACCATTTTGCTGTGCAATTTCTCAGGCTGAAGGAGATATCGGAGACTATGGAAAAGCAACACAACCTGCTAAAGCTCATAGTGCAAAAGATGGAGATCAGCTCAGAGGCCGAAGAACATGACGGACCCCCGGTCTTTCAGGAGCTCAAAGAGAAACTCCTCAGCAAGAGCAAATGGGGTCCGTTGCTCAGGGCAGTGACCGCCAGAAAGAAGCGAGTCTGCAGTTTCATAAAAACGTCATGAACACAACATTGTTTCAACGGAATCGTTGTATTTACTCATAAACTGTGATGACATGGCTAATATGACTTTACGTTTGTATAACAATCAAGGCTAAAACCAAATACCAAGCATTTCGCATTGTGTCTACATTGGGTTGTTATTACTATAAATTCAACCAAAGGTAAAACCTGTTTTATTACTGGAAAAGCAATGTAAACTGGTTGTTCATTCATTAATAAATTGTGTGAATCATGCGAATAAGAAATGCTCACTTGCACATATTTTCATTAAAACTATTCATCCTTTTTTTTATTACTTGGGTATCAGTCACAGTTCTTCAGAGCAGTGATCATTTACTGTTTGTAATAATTATTGATTAGTAGCGGCAGAAAAGAAATAATAATAAAATTGTAACTTTGCATCCAAAAAATAACAGATAAAAAACAAACAAGAAAACGCTAGAGTGTTTTTCCGACTTCAACACATAATGTCCACAGCTACAGTATGTCAGACTATCAGTACTACGAGTTCAGATGCAGCAACAAATTTAGGACTCTTTGGCCTTTTTGGTCTCTCCCTTCACCGTCATTCTCTTCCTCTTGACTCCAGTTTGCTCTGTTGGGATACATAACTTTTAAGTATCACAAGCATCATGCTTGAGCTCCAGGAATCTGACACGATATATGAAATGGGCTTCTGACCTTTGCCTGCAGTTTTATTTTGCTCCTCTCTCTGAGCTGACTGCCTTGCAGAGTGTGAGGAGGAGGAGGAGGAGGAAGAGGAGTCAGGGAGCTCCTTCCTCTGTCTGTGACCCTCCAGCATGCCCATCTCCTGGGCTCTTCCTAGAGAGAGGGGTGCGGTTTAGTTTAGAAACTAATTAAATAGGTGTAATAATATCTGCCTTTAATTAAAAAAAAAAAGATGTTTTGCAGACCCTATTACACTATCTATTACCAGTCAGTTTTCCCCAAACTGTTTTGACGGTGATAATTCTGCACTATGCATACTATACCTCTGACATCCAGAGGTAGAGATGCATTTAGAGAGCATAAAACAAATCACAAAACTTGTTAGTTTTGTTAGCCATGCATTCTGGTAGCACTGCAGCCAGCTTCTTTTGGCAGCTGAAAGGCATCGATGAAAGGCAGTAAACGGCTAAGAAATGTAGAGAATTCAAGACAACTTTAACTGATAATTATCCCTAATTTAACAAAATAGTTTGAGACATTATCAAAATTATAATCATTATTTAATCAAAGTTACCTATCCACTCTTTACAACATATAAAAAAGAAGGTTTGTTGCATTATAGCACAGTTTATTAATGTACATTCAAATAGTTAGAAAGTTGATTTCTTTAATACGTTTTCATTTCGGAATGTACATTACGTAACTGTACTATCACATGATATTTGTTAATGGCTTAAGAAAGTTACTATTCAAGGAAGATAAATTGCCCCCTGTCCGCATTGTTTCTTGTTGGAATATGAAGAACGAAGAATTCTTGTTGAAGAATTAATGATCATAAATTTTAGTCTCATAACAAAATCACTTACTCTAAACTCCTAGAAGAATCTAATCATACTTTGTTATAAATGAGTGTTAGTTTAAGCAAACAAGCTGCAACACACTCCCTTAATGATTGGATTTGGAAGAAAATCAAAGATCACTCTCAATTAAAGCAAAACTACATAGACTGCAGAGCTGCCACATCCCCAAAAAGGATGAAACTCATTTATTTAGGTTCAAATTATTTTACAAAGTACACAAAGTTCCTTGAATGGTCATAAATCAGTTATATTATTAACTCCGGTTCTCATCAGGTTATTTAGTAATAACATTACAACTATAAACAACATTTGTTGTCTTACATGCAACAATGAGGGAAAAAAAACATTTTCATTAATTAAAAATAATAAAAATTGCATATCAGTACAATGGATCTAGCACTCTACCAGCATTTACAAATGTTATACAAACGAATCAGACAAATTGCCATAAGGTTTGAACAGTAAGTTACATACTCCAAATCCACACTTAGTTGGTAAAGTCATGCACAAAGCACAATTCTCTTTTCCTCTAGCCCAAAGCACTATTCAAAAGGCAATGTGCAATCATGAGGACACAGCAACACAAAGTACTAGCGGAAAGAAAAACTAATCTCACATTATGGTCCCAAATAAAAGTAAAATTACACGCATCCTGCGCAAAATACTGACAGTCCTCATTTATAAATATATAAACCAAAAAATTGTTCAGAAACAACAGGCTAAAAATTAAAGAAAAAGGAGATGGGGGGGGAGGAAAACAACAAACAGGCAACAACCAAAAAATAACGCAATGTACAGACATCTGAACGACAGTACTAACATTATTTGAGCTCAAGTTTGTGCTGAAAGGGCTCCATTATCTTACTTGTGTTCCAATCGCAGGAGCTGTTCCTTACCATTTATGGTTAGAGATTTTAACTGTCCATCTTCTTCCACTTCTACCCGTTCCTGTCCATTCTCAACGATTCTACAAAAACAAATTAATACCACATCTATGAATTACAAAGAAGAAACATTTGTAGGGTTGGGTATTGTTCGAATGTTAGCGATTCCAATTCTTATCAATTCCCAGTTTCTATTCCAATAAGGTAAAACGTATTTTTTTACTTTTTTTTTGCAAACATTTTGTTGCTGAAAAACACAAACAAAAATGTGCTAAATGTTTTTTAGCCTAAAGAAAACTTGTAATGTAAATGAAAAAAATATTAAAGACAAGTAAACAGTCAGTAATAAAATAAGAACAAATAAACAAATCAGCAATAGTAAAAATAAAAACAACTGAACAAAGATACAAATGAATCAGTGTTTTAAGTTGTTCAGGTAGGTGCACTGCAGTCTTCATTTTATAAATAAAATTTTGATAAATCCTAGTGCTGGGCGTTATGACCAAAAATCCATATCACGGTATTTTTTAAAATTATACTGGTTTCACGGTATATGAAGGTATTTTATTTTTTCAAGAATGACTGAGTGTTAACCACATTTTCAAAGTGTTTACAAAGGGGTGCCAGCAGGAGGCGCTGTAGGCGCATCAGAAACAGCGGTTTCCCCGGTAACGGCTGTACACAAAGTAGCATCGTGCTCATAAACGCTGCTTTATCAGGAAAGATTAAATGAAAATACATCGGAACTTTTCTAAAGACAGTCAGTTCCCTTCAAAAATACATTTATATAAAAACACCCGTGCCGCGTTTTGACTTTGAAACATGCAGTGCTCATGTTTATTCAACGATGTCAATGCCAACCACAAATACATTTTCCATAACGCTGTGTTGATATTGTGAACCAATATCATTTATAGTTTAATCTATCTATCTTCACCGTCATGCTTAGTAACATACAGCTGTGCTCTCTCCATAGTACAGCAGTGAAAAGAGACCCTCTCAAATAGTGTCGCGCCCAGAGTTTCCGCTAGAAAAAAATGGTGCCGGTCAAAGTGACCGGTTGAGGTTTCGTTTTACGGACATTTTGATGATATGCCGGTCAAATATCGCCTCTTAATTAGTCAAGTTGAGGAAAACTGGAGGCAGGCTATGTAACTTAAAAAATGACATAATCAGGCCTTATAGAATGCAACATGTTATTATTAGCCTAACTTTCAAATAGAAAAAAAAAACATGAACGTCTGATTGGCGTCAATCAACGCTAATTGTTTTTTTTTACTATGGTTTCACACACATTCACTTTTTGGAACATTGAGGCATGGATGTACGCAATACAAATAAATAAAACATCTCCAGTTAACTAGCAGATCATATGAGATGTTCCTGATTCACCATCGTCCGTCGCGTCTGGCCTCTGGAAAAAGCTTTTAAGGCTAGTCTGCCTGGGCCTGGCCATATTTGAAACCTCTCACTCAATCGTTCGTTGTTTAGGTCTATACTGCCCTGCAAAGGCAAAAGACCTTAACTCGCTAGAGTGTGAAACTGAGAAAAATGACTTTAAAGTTTTTGTTTTGTCCAGACAAAAGTATTATAGGTAGGACTCCCAAAATTTGACAACTAGTTGCTATAATGAAGAAATGTTTGTATGCAAAAAATCTTGAGCTCAAAATTGACCTTTGACCCTTGTTTGGCAGTTACTGTACTCTGCCGTTGTATCATGTGCCAAAAAGAAGGAGTCGTGCAAAGGCAAAAGGCAGTAACTGACATATAATCAATATTTGGTTGCTGTTCCCCATACTTACATCCATTGTAAGAACACCTAACCAAGGTCTAGTCATCATGGTATGTGTTTTAAATTATATAGAAGACCTTTGGTTGTTCCTATTTAGTGCTATAATGATCAGGATAGTGTGGCAACACTAACACAGTTAAACAGTATGACAGATTTACTTTGCAGTACAGTATGTACAGTATGAATAAATACAAGAAAATTTTCCACAATAAAGATAATTTAATTATAATTGAATACAAAGGTATATGTATTTAAATGCAAGATATAGAGTAATAATTAATTAAACATAAATTATCAATTTGCAACACGAATATTTCATATTCATTAGGCGTCTTTAGGCCTTTATTTTGAAAAAGCAATAAACAAAATCAGTTTGTTTTCATACCAAAAGTTCAAAAAATAACACAATTCAATTTTATATTTAAAAAGTCAGAATTCTTTTTTATATGTATAAACAAAAATATTATGGATTCTCGATTTGTTATGCGGCTGCCAGCTGTAATGCACATATATGCTTTTTTTATGCGTTTATTAGAGGTTGAATTCAAATCAAATACTGCCAAACAACTCATACACTTTCTGAATAGGATTTCTACTTCATAAATTGTAGGCAAATTATGGAAATACTTGGTTCAGATCACTCAAAGCATATATGAAAATGAAGGTGTCCTTATATGGTCAGTAAGGAAGCTTGGCTGTCCATCTAGTGACAAAGTTTGTTACTGCACCCAAATAAAATCTTACTGAAAGCTCATTTTTTGAGATATCAATTTAAAATTTGGAACACAATTTGTCCATAGGTCTATTACAAAGCATTATTGAATTACAACCATTTAAGTTTGGATAGTGATTTTCATGTCTATGCGAAAAAAGGGAGGGGAGGGGAGAACGGGTGGGGTGTGGTGACAGTTAAAGGGTTAACTGCTCAAGATGCACAGTCAACGAACTCGACTTGGATGACTGCTTTTTAAATCTGAGATAATAGACAGTCAACCGAAAAAAGCTGGAATTACTTTTACCATTTACGTTAGCCTACTTTGTACGGAAGTTAGCGATAACTAGCTTTGTGCTATATGGATTTGAGTAAGATCTGACATGAACACCTGCAAGAAGGAAATATGGCTCAAACACGTATGGATTGTTGCGGATACATCAGATGACGTGCATTGATATGGATTATGGATTATCCATCGGATTGCATGGAAAGGTAGGATGCCTGTGTAACAGTTATTTAATAATTAGTTTTTGGCGTCTCTGAACGTTAGCGCAAATTTACGTGACACAGATTAAATTTAGCTAACGTTAGCTCCGGGCTGTCACTGACTAACCAATCGCCCTGAACGAAAAACAACATTTATGACAACCTATTAGCTTGCAAACCGTATGGCTTGTTCCCCTTGCTTTGTTTCTGATTGCATACATAGTTTGTCTGGCCAGCAAAGTTGGTGGTATGTTGTTCTCGCAAACTAGCTGAATTAAGCAGAATGCAATTGAGAATGTATCATGTTTATTAATATGTTCTTACCAAAGATGTGTCGTTTGTATGTTACGTGGTTTGAGAGCGGCAAAATTTGACAGTATGACAAAGCCAGAGTGTACAGTAGCATCACAGCGGCACCGTAACATCTCTCTTGATGCCAGGCTAAACAAAGCCAGAACACCTTAACTCAACTTCAGCGTGCTGGAACAGCTGTTACGGCGTTCTGCTGTGGTTTGTCATATGGTTTTGGATGTTACGGTTGTCATAGCCCTTTATTTTCTCGTTAAAACAATCAAACTGACTCTGATATTTATTCACATGATAAAGGAGGTCTCAAATACCACAAAAATGACATTAACTCATTTTTGACCAAACATGATGTTACGGCGTTTTGCCTTTGTAGGGCGGTATATTACAGCCGTTTTAGGCATGTGCTTTATTTGAAATGCAGCATGCGATATTGTTTAATAACTTTCAAATGGTAGAGCCTGTTCCTTTATAACATAGCCAAAGGTCAGTGTATTTTTGTTTTATACATTTTAGGCTTATTCTCAAATTCAGATTGTGTTAGGGGGCGGGATTATTAGACAATTTTAATCGGACAATTTGACCGGAAAGATTTAATTTTATCGGACATTTCATTTTTTTCCAGGCCAATGTCCGTTATTTACCTGACAATGGAAACCCTGGCCTTGTTCCGAACATTGTTTAAGCGACATACACCGGTATTGCGGAATATTAAAAATTCATATCACAATCATTCGGTATGAACCGGTATACCGCCTAGCACTAATTAATCCTTAACAAAGTTATTTAGTCAAGATTAGTGATTGTTTTTTTCTCTTTTTCTTTTGTTCTTTGATTAGCATTAATGAAGTATATGGCAGTAGTATTTTGCCGAATAGGGTTCTAGGCTAGTTTAAGGCTGTATATTTATATAAAAAAGGGTGCCTACCTTTTTGTAGTGATTTTCCTCCCATTGATGAATTTAGTAGAGGTTGAAACAGAGCGGAAGCTGCCCATGCCTCCGCCTCCCCCTCCGCCTCCACCTCCCCCTCCTCCTCCACCAAATGAAGTTGAAGAAAAGGAAGAGAAGCCACCTCCTACTCCTCCCATATGCCCAAAAGGCGTGAAACCTAAAGTTAAAAAAAAATATATATATATATATATATATAAAACAAGTTTCCGGATTTTTAGACAGGATTTGGTTTTAATTTTCAGCAGTTTTTATGTTTGCCCTTTTGCATCAATTGAAAAGATTCAGAAATGAAAAGTGGAAATATTTGCAATCTGACCTGCATCAAAAGATGAAAACCCTGCCCCAAAAGGTGGGAATCCTCCAAAGCCTCCAAAGAAGGACCCTCCTGTTCGGCTCCTGCTCATGCCCCGCTGATGGGGATGCCGCCGACCGCCACCAAAAAAGTCATTGCCAAATGGATCTCCACCTAAAAGATAAAAAAAACAACAAAAAAAAACAGATTTGCATTAGAGGCTGACATTTTTTCGGGAATCCCGCGGGTCACGGGAATCCCGCGGGAATCCCGCGGGATTCCCAACAAAATCACTATGTATCACGGGATTGGGACGGGAGAGAAAAAAATGTCAGCGGGAGTGGGCGGGACCGGGAATCGTTATAAAACTATAATACCCAACTTTATACACAAATTTACAGTTTATATAAATACAGTTTGAACTAAATTATATTTGCCACGTCTCTTTATGCTCTCCTGTTTGCTTTGGTGTGGCTGGTAAAATGAATGACATGCTCCACACACCCGTACCAGTTGGTGGCTGTAATATAGCTGCCAACTCTCATGCATATTGGCCGTGAGACACCCGCATTTGATTGGTTTTACACGCTCACACGCCACACCCCCGATTTCTCACGCTGAAGTGTCAACCTGGCCGGTCAAATGCCTGGAAGATGAGTTTTTCTATATATCTACCTATATATCTACCTGTTGAGCCACTCGTGATCTAGAAGTTATGCCGCAAATTAGTTAAATTCTCTCGGAATCTAGAGCGAGCATGCACGCGAGACAGAGATTGTGCTTTAAACTGCCTAGCACGCGCACACGCACACAAGGCAGTCAGAGAGGGAAAGCGAACGAGAGTGCGCGTGTCATCCAAACTGCCCAGTTTTACAGTTATTTTTCTGTAACTGACAGATTCCGGTAAAAAAAAAAAAAACGGGAGTGGGAGGGAGTGGGAGGGAATATGAGTCATTCTTCCGGGAGTGGGACGGGAGAGGATTTTTTTTTGTGGGAGTGGGACGGGAGAGGATTTTTTTTTGTGGGAGTGGGACGGGAGAGGTTTGAAAATCCACTCCCGTGTCACCCTCTAATTTGCATATAACATTTAATGAACTGCCTAAAAAAACTGCTCTGCCATTGAATACTCACAAAAAAACAGCAAGGAAACAAACTCACCAAAGAAGTCTGCAAATGGATCTTGTCCACCAAAGAATTCCCTGAAGACATCCTCTGGATTGCGGAATGTGAATCCAAAGTGGTCGCCATTATAGTGCCCTCTTCCTCCTCCCCCTCCTGTCAAAATGATAAGAGTTACAGGTTTAAACATGGTACACTGACATCATATTTAGGGATGCACCGAATATTCGGCCACCGAAAGACTTTTATCACCGAAACAATATGGCCAAAATGTTGTGATGACGCAAACAGAAACCGCAACCTGCATGTGCTTGTCTGAAGCAACATGTCTGCGGTGTGGACGCATTTCAGTATATCTGAGAAAGACCAACGGACAGCGATTTGCAATACATGTAAAGCCGAAATTTCAAGAGGGGGTGACTCTGCAAAGGTGATATTTATCACCTGAAATCCAAACATTCCGATCGCTACGCTGAATATATACGCTGAATATGAATGATAGAAACGCGGCACAGAAAAGGAAAACGCCTCCAATGCGCGCGTGCATTGATATTGACTATATGTTATATACATCGAGCTAACCTCGAAAATCCAGCCTTATTCTAACAATAACTTAGCTCTCCTTATTAGCTAGGCTCCTTGCATGCTGGCTAATAACTTTTTTTAAAGCTGCGTCTCCAACATTGACAGCGCTGTGTTGGACAGATTTGTGCAGTGGTGTCATAGTCATAGCCATAAATGCAATGGTACTAATAATTGGCATAATTTCTTTCGGTGTTTCGGCCTTGGTTTCCTCTTTTCCGGTTTCGGCCAAGAATTTTCATTTCGGTGCATCTCTAATCATATTGGCATATTATTTATATACATTTATTTAATCCAAAATAAGAATTTGACCAAACCACATATTAAAAAAAATATCACTGTAGTATTACCTCCACCTGGTGTTAAGCCTTCTTTTCCATACCGATCGTATAGGTTCCTCTTGTTTGCTGAGGGAGAGTTAAGCAAGAGTTAAGCAATTACGTTTTGTTCACCAACTCATAATACAGTAGAAAATACCAACATAAAATGTGAGAGACCAAACAGATTTATTGCACAGCAGTTGTCCATAATATAGTAATTATATTACTCATGCACCAGACCTGAAAAACACCTGGCAAGCACCAGACACACAAAGTGGGACACACTTCACAGTGGGTGCAATATCATGAGTCATCGTTCATTTTTTGGAATTTGAGGAAAGTTAAGAGTGGCAGCGCTAACCTCTGAACACAACCTCTCCTTCTGAAGGAGTGTTTCAAAAGTGCACTCTGTGCAAGGCTGATAAGGCTGGGAGGTCCATAATGGCACAGGGAATGTTTTACATATGTTTGTTTATCATGCGATTTTCTACAATTTGTGTAATCAGCTGTCACGTTTGGCTTCAGAAAAAAAAAAACTCAGCTTACTTGCTGCTAGCACAAAGAGTAAGGGTGATCAATTTACACAAGGACGCAAGGAAAACTGAAAAAAAAAAAAAACGGCAGCTATTTTAAGCTAAATATTTTAAATAAAATGGCATATTTTGGCAACTCATATTTATTGTTATTACATTGTCATCAACCCCAGTCTTGCGGGCCAGTTTTCTGCAGACTTTACTACCAATCCCAATTTAACACACCAGTCTGTAATTTGCTGAACACCTTAATTATCTTGTTCAGTTGAGTTTGGTTAGGGTTAGAGGGAGCTAAACGCAGCTGGACACTGGCCCTCCAGGACTGGATTTGAAGAGTGTTATATTATAGTTTTAACATGGCACCCTAAAGAATAATTTAATAAAAACATGTCATTTATACAGAAAACAAGATGCTGAGTTTCACGAGAACAGCGAAGTATATAGGGGTGTACACACAGGATGCATTCCTGTGTTATTTTTGTGCCCGTTTACACATGGTAACCATGCATTTTTAGTGATCGGATAGCTATTTGATTTGTTAAAAATGTTCCATTTACACACACCCACATAAATGCGTCTCCGCAAAACAGATATAAATTCGATCTTCAATTCCCGTGCTATATGCAAATTTAGTTAACTTCAACAGAACCAGCAGATATGAGCTGCATTTTATCAGTTAATTTCAAGATCAAAGACCACAAAAGGAGAGAGAGAGCACTGGTAAGATCATTAAGTCGCACTACTTTTATTGAAAAGTATGCTGTGTTGAGCGCCTGCGGCAGGTTTGTGGCAGTTAGCACATTGGCTTGCTCATGCGTGTTGCAGTAGCGCTGTCATATCGGACTATAACGCTCGCGCTTTGACACATTAATTTTTTTAACATTTTGGGACGAGTAAAATTTACACATGTGGTTTCAACATCCAGATGCATTTACACTTGTCCGGTTTTGTGGTTTGAATGACTGGATTTAAATCCGTCTCTAAAGTGTTTCGGAGGGCCTTTACACCTGGTCTATTCACGATCGGATAACTATGAGTAGATTCGTCAGTTCTTTCCTAACACATGCCCTGGGCCAGTTTTGTTATTGTTGAACCCTATTTTAGTCTGGTAATTGTTAAGACTTACCATCAGACAGAACTTCATACGCCTCTGAAAGCTCCTTAAACTTCTTCTCTGCGTCCTCCTTATTATCTGGGTTCTTATCTGGATGCCACCTCAGAGCTAGTTTCCTGTAACTGTAAGGGAAATACAGCATGACAAATGAGCCAGGCAAATGATCATATTTAACACCCCTGGAAAAAAGTAATACTGTTTTCTACAGCTTAATTAGGGTTTAATTTTGAATAACAAGCATTGTTGAGGATGTAAAGAGGACTAAATTAAACTAAAGATGAAGCTTACGCTTTTTTGATGTCATCTGGAGATGCATTTTTCTGCACTCCTAGAACCTGGTAATAGTCATCATCCATGGCCACAAACTACAATGGCTGGCAAACAAATGGGGGATAGATAACAAAATAATAGAATTAGCACATGTGCAGGCACTTTAACCCCTGTATCATACCAGATGCATTTCTACTGCCTCTAAATTATCTACAAGATTAAAACTTTACTGAAACGCCATTTGCCCTCTGATTGACAGCTCAGTTTTAGTATGAACTATCAATTTGAGTACTTTTTAGCTATTTACCATTAAAAACAATCCACCTTCAGGGTATGGTACATGTGACTTTGCTGTAAAATCTTTAATGAATTGTACAAAGAAATAAATATAAGAATAACTTTTATATTGTTATTAATGTTTCAATAGGAACATTTACTACAATTAAAGTACTGTATTGCATGGTGTTGTATTGAATTGCATTACAAGTTTTGCACCCTCTCCAATGAATATATAAAAGCCTCATTCATTCATAAAAAGCCTGACGTATCGTCATGATACAAAACAAAACACATTATGCAAAACTTTAAAAAAAATATATTTTGTCTAAAGGTTCAATCAACTTTCAAAAATTATTTCTCAGAGTCAGACTATTATTTCTTGTCAGACTTTACAGCTTAAAACATTTCCCACATCCTATGGAAAAGAGCTAAACATAAAGGCTCAAGAAGAACAAAGAAAGAATAAATTAATTAATAAAATGAATACACAAATCACAGGACGCTCAAATTTGCATAATGCCCTGTATTTGTTCAGGACAACAAATGTAATCAAGTTGTCCGAAACCTTAATTAATTTAAAAAGGAATGAATAAAAATATATTTTTTAAAAGCCCAAAGAAGCTTAAAAATAGCCCACGACAAAAAAAGGTGGTTTCAGAAAATCAACCAGGGTTACTCATCTCATTACTATTTAAATTTACACATAACATGATGACATAAGGAAAATCAATGTTAACTGCAATTTGACAACCTGCCTGTTACAGTAAATACAATAGATTTATTTCTAGCTGAATTCATTTTTATCTCTTAGTAATATGTGAAAAACATTAATAAATAATTTAATATATGCTTGGTGAACGAATCTGGTGTTTGCATGGGTCCATGCAAATAAAGTAGTTCTTGAAAAGTTCTTGATTTTGATGTGCACCAAATTGAAACCCCCAGTGAGCCGGTCACATTTCCTCACAGCAGCACCTGCTACTACCAGGCTGTTTTCATTTCAAACCCATGATAGCAGCATGTGATGACCCAGAATCAAGCTCAGATCTCATTCATGTATGACAAACATCCTGGGGCATTAACTGCATGTTAGATGGGTTTGTTTTCTCACAGCTAAACCATCAGGGTAACTGTTTTGAGTCTTGTTAAGGATGTATGTGCAAATTAAGAGAGAGAGAGAGAGAGAGCTGCCAACAAAATAATAAAACACACATTTATGAAAATAAGCAAGCAATGTATTTTGGTGCAGTACAAATAGACAGCAACTAAAATACACTGAATAAATGTAGTAGAGGGATAGTTCACCTTAAAAAATAAATCAAATGTATTGGTCTTAATGTTGTTTCAAACCTGCACTTTCTAAAGTGGAACACAAAGGTGACCATTGACTTCCATTGCATGGACAAAAGATGCGATGCAAGTGAACAATGACTGAGGCTGTCATTATGAAAAGCATCGTTTTGCGTCTCACAGAAGACAGAACATCATCAACCAGATTCGGAACAAAATGAAGGTGAGTAACGTTAAAGTTACATTAACAAAGACTGCTCATGTTTGGGTGAACTATCTCTTTAAAGCTACGCTATGTCAACAAGCTAGCCAACCACGGACAATAGTATTGACACATCCCATTAATATTCTAATTATGAATAATTAAAACCGTTGTTTTTTTTTTACCCACAGCAGACCAAAACGTCAAAACAACGATATACCTCGCTTTTATTCATGTTTCCACCTGGCAACCTTGTCATCTTTTAGATGAGCTAACCAGCTAGCAACAATGCTATGATCTGGCGAGCAGGAATTATTCATATTTATCTCATAAAGAAAAGCTCTCACGTAAGCCTGGAAGACATACTGAACGCTTAACATACCTTGTGTTTTAACTGCCAGAGGCAGCTGCTCTGTTTTTGGTCGACTAACCTCAGCCTGTGGGACGCTGTATTGAGCTGATGTGACAAGCAACGAAGCGTCCGGAAACAACACGAATCCTCTGGTTTTTGAGAGGATTTGACGTCACGTCCTGTTTGAGGAGGTATTCAAAAACCAAACCATTCGCACCTTTGGCTCCAGCCTTTTTCGTTTTCGACTGCTGTGTGAAAAATACTGGCGATTATTGTCGCTGTAGAGTTGTTCAACAATATTCTGCAATAATCTCTCTCTCTCTCTCTCTCTCTCTCTCTCTCTCTCTCTCTCTCTCTCTCTCTCTCTCTCTCTCTCTCTCTCTCTCATCTCACACACACACACACACACACACACACACACACACACACACACACACACACACACACACTTAGGTGACCACATTTTCATCAGTCTGTTGGGTTTTAATTATCATATTAAGAATACGTTCATGCGTCCTTTTGCCTTTTTAAGAAAGCATTTTATTTATTCTTTTTGCGGCGTAATTTTCACCTATATTTAACAGCGCTTCGTCAGAAGTACATAGCCTACACAACAGCCGTTTTTAAAATCCTATCCAATGGTTGAAAGCAAATGCGCTACTAGTCACTAGTAGGTTGTGACGCTGTCAATCAAAATGTGGAGCGGTGATATGTTCCATTCCCTGTCAGAAAACTTAATGGATAATTCGGTAAATTAAATTTTAAATTAAACAGAATTTAGCAACTTGTTGCCTAACTGTGGTTGATTTAATTCACATCATTTCTAAAAAAATATGAACGTTTTTGGTTTAATATATTCTTAGTCTGTCAATTATCTAAATTCATGATGGTTTTTCTGTTATTTGTTCATTATTTATTTTGTTGGATTTTAGTTGGACTTTGTCAGAACTGTTTCAAAAATAGTTATCTGCCTTTGTGATGTTGAATTTAAATGTCATGTTACATTGTGATAGCCTACTGGTGTTTTCTGGAGGGACTAAATAACAAAGAATTTGTATCAGCTGAAAGGCAGAATACAAATGTTTTTTATTCAGTTAGATAAACATTATATAACAGTTTAATGTTATGTTTTTGTGTTGGTAATATGTCACAAATTATACAACAAACAAACTATGAAAATACATAACAGGAAATAATAATTACTATATGAACAGAAAAAGTTAATTTAATATATTAAATAAGCGATTGCTCTTCTTAAACAAGCAGTTTATTTTCTCAAAGTCCACAGAGCCATTGCAACACACCCATAAACGATTACTTGAACTCATGGATAGCTATATAAAACGCATTTGATGACAAAACTCGATAACATAATTATTTATTTATTTATTTTATTTTTTATAGCGATCATTTGCGAGAGGCGTAGCCTACTGGGTCCCTCTGCTGGCTTGTTTTTGCATTGAGCAGGTGCACAGAGTTCAATTAAGATAGTAGACATATCAAATAATAAAATAAAATATTTCCTAAAATAAAATTGTTGTTAAATATAATATACAAATAGAGTATTATTTAATTGCAAAATGCCCATAGCAGAATATTAGTGTCAATAATAACAACAAAGTCATAATGATGATAATAAGAATAAGATAAACATAAATGTTTGCATAAAACATACGTTGAAGATTATTTGTGCAAGATTCAAAAAATGACTTTAGTTTTAGTAAAGCATGAGGGGATAACTTTGATAAAAACAGGCAGGGCCGTAACCACCTTAGTCATTGAGGCGCTCATAAGCATATTATGTGGCCAAAAAGGCTGATCTGCCTCAGAGGTCTAACCATATAGACATCATGATGTGGGTCTAACAGCGCTCGTCAGTGTCACAATGATCGAGAATGACCAATCCAATCAAAGAAGGCACTATACGCCAACTGTTCACAGAAGAGAGAAGATGAGTGCAAATTATGCTTTAGTTTTAACAGTGAACAAGTGCGAGTGTAAGTTGCTAAACATTAAAAAAAAAACCTTTTTTACTATATAAATGTTGAACAGGACAATCTACAGTAATATCCAGTGATGCAAATTCTTTTTTAAAGGAAATGTCGCATTAGGAAATTGCTATAATTTAGATAGGCTAAATCACTGTGAAAAGACATTAAGCATTTTCGACTTATTATTATTATTATTAGACGAATAAGAGTGAATGTGTGCATGTTTTAATTTTTTTTTTAATATTAAATTAATTAGCCTACTTCATAACAGCTTATAGGCCTAGATTCCCTTAGAGAATTAGATTGATGTTATTCTTTTACATAAAAATAGGCCCAATTGACCATTAGTCTCCACCAATGTTGAAGTAAGACATGGTTACAGCCTTGGACGCAGGTGCTGGTCCAGGTCACTGACATTCACCTGTTTCTTATTAAGCTAAGCCTCTAAGTAATTCAGCAAATGCTCTGTCCAGACTCCAGACCCATCAATTAGAGTCCAGATGCAGCTAGCATGTCGCAAATGATGAAGTTCCTCTTGGCATTAATCCCATCCCAGATAGACAGGCCTATACTATCAGAAAATACTTAGGTAGTTAAATCATCCCATTCAGTGTTTTAATATAATTTATTGCCATGCATTGATGGCTTAAATGAAAACAAACTGGCTAGGTGACAATGCAATTGTTATTTTGACATTGAGAATTTATAGGCTACTTTTATGCTGAAATTTCAGTATTACAGTTTTTCTCAATTGCTAAAACACTAAAATCCATTGGCTGAACAAAGTTCTCAGTTGCCTGAACTCATTTAGCTAATTGTGGAGTCTGTTGTCAATACCGTAAACAATTTCACATGGTAAAACACAATTTGCAGATCTCACTTAGACTTTTCAGCAAAACTCTGAACACATTCTCATTCTCAAAACACATTCTGCACTCTAATGCACATGTCATCCATACTGGTAAACACAAGTGGCAAAAATCAAATACAAATAGAGAACACATGTCATTTGATTGAACCCAACCACTCAAAACTTATTCAACCTGTTTCAAATGATGTGACACAACCAATATAAGCCAGTTCAGAGAGCAAACAGGTTGTTGAAGGTGGGGAGGAGAAAGTCTGAGAATGGATAGAAGAAACAATGTGAGAGGACGAGTGCGTATGCGAGGTGGGCGACGAGGAGGAGGAGGGCAAGAAAGAGGAAGAGGAGGAGGAAGAGGGCAAGAAAGAGGAGGAGAAAGAGGAGGAGGGAAAGAAAGAGGAGGAAGAGGAGGAGGTCAAGCAAGAGGAAGAAGAAGAGGAGGAGGAGGAGGAGGAGGAGGGGGGCGAGGAGGAGGGGGGCGAGGAGGAGGGGGGCGAGGAGGAGGAGGAGGAGGAGGGGGGCAAGGAAGAGGAGGAGGAGGAGGGGGGCAAGGAAAAGGAAGAGGAGGAGGAGGAGGGGGGCAAGGAAGAGGAGAAGGAGGAGGAAGAGGAACACAAAGAGTGGAAATATCTGATGAAATTCGAGCAACAGTCATAGACCATGTTCTTGTCCATGGACTGACCCAGGCCAAAGACAAGAAGCACATTGATCCCATGTTTACTCCTTTCATTTGTGTCCCTTTGAGTATCGTATACTGTAGTACAGTGCACTGCTGTAGACTGAACAATGAAAAAATCTGAAATTTGTTTTGAGATTAAAAATGTAGTTCTCCCTGAGAACTATATGTTTTGAACAATGTGTTTTAAATTTTTTGGTGTATTGTTTACTGACTGCTTGATAGTGTATAGCATTTTGATCACTTTGTTTATGTTTTGAGAGCAGTGTTTGATTTTGAACACAGGTAAAACTGTTTTGAGAGCAGTGTTTGATTTTGAACACAGGTAAAACTGTTTTGAGAGCAGTGTTTGATTTTGAACACAGGTAAAACTGTTTTGAGAGCAGTGTTTGATTTTGAACACAGGTAAAACTGTTTTGAGAGCAGTGTTTGATTTTGAACACAGGTAAAACTGTTTTGAGAGCAGTGTTTGATTTTGAACACAGGTAAAACTGTTTTGAGAGCAGTGTTTATTTTGAACACAGGTAAAACTGTTTTGAGAGCAGTGTTTGATTTTGAACACAGGTAAAACTGTTTTGAGAGCAGTGTTTGATTTTGAACACAGGTAAAACTGTTTTGAGAGCAGTGTTTGATTTTGAACACAGGTAAAACTGTTTTGAGAGCAGTGTTTGATTTTGAACACAGGTAAAACTGTTTTGAGAGCAGTGTTTGATTTTGAACACAGGTAAAACTGTTTTGAGAGCAGTGTTTGATTTTGAACACAGGTAAAACTGTTTTGAGGCGAAAGTTTCATTTTGCAAGAGGAGTCAGAGGTTTTGTAAATAGTGCTTGAAGATGAGGTTTTGTGTTTAATGTTTTCAGAAAATGGAGCAAGGTTTCAGAAATTGTGTTTTAGCAATTGAGAAAAACTGTATTATACATGGGTGCAGCCAGCAAGCTTAACTCCATTTTTATGTCCGTCTGTTTTTCTTGTAGCTGTTTCTGCAATGAGGAGGTGAAATAAAGGAAGTGCTGCTTCATGTTAGCTACACATTTAGGCATGGGGTAAATGATGGTGCCCTGCTGTGCAGGATGAAGAAGCTTTAAGTGTGTGAAGTTCAGCCTGTTGAGACAACCCTAAGAAACCATGACCTGCTAAATCACAGCCATACATTCTACCATCTCTCGCTCTCCCCCTTCTCTTTCTGTCCCATTTGTCCCTTCAGGATTGTGAGGTCTAATTTTATCCATGGTTATTGAATAACAGTTCATGAGAAGGCAGAATCAGAGTCCGGTTGAATAATCGATCGTGCCACTCTGGCTGCTATAAATAGAAGTGGGCTAAGTGCTTCATCAGAGGGATGGAGAGGCCTGTGAAAAGACTTCACTGCGAACAAGCCTCAATGCCTTCAAGAGGAAAATCAGGAGATAAGGGTCAAATTTGTTGATTGATGAGTGATATAGTGACATTAAAGATTATTTGGAGGAATATCATCACACATAGATTCACTGGCTCTAAAGCAGCAGAGTCTATTTAATCTGAAGTGTTTATTGCACGACAGAGGTGAGGCGAGTTTCACTGGCTTTAAAGTCATTTGCAACTTAACACCTGAACTACCTCACCTCACCACTTGAGGGCTTCACAACACCTCAGACATCAGTCTGGCAGACAATCATGGTTATAAATCACTGCACACCCAATCCTGGCTGGTCTTTTTCCAGCACATTCTGATGTACAATATTACCAGAGAGGATTATGCATCTGTGGATTTCATCACTAATTGTTACAAGTTTTATTAAAGTTATTAATGTTGATGAAAAATGTTTTATTTTATTTAATATGATCAATATGACAACGTATGTTTTTAGGTTGCTTTAAACTCATTAAAATACCATTGTAAAAGTAGAAATGCCCCTGAAAATCAATTACAAGTGGCAATCTGAACAAATTAAATGGATTAAGATCGGCAATTTAATGCATCCCTGCTGAATAAAAAAGTATTAATTTTTTACTGACCCTAAACTTCTGAACGATTGTTATTTTTCAAGTTCATGAGAAATCATTTCTTTTCATTTGAAGTGTTGACAATCCAATTTTATGCTAGGCTGTATTATCACGAATTCGCTTTATGAATGATTCTCTAGTCCTTATTCATGATGTTGTGCTCATTCACTCAGGCTGAAGCAGTCGAGCCGAAGGAGGAAATGATAAGAGAAGTCCTGCTGTTAGTAGACAGCCTCAGATACATGCATTAAATTAACTGTAGTCACATTCACATTTATGGGACTTGCATCTCTGTGAGTCCAAATCAAGCTCTGCTCTGCGAAGGACTAATGGGGAATGCTTGCTTTTATTCCAGAGAGGAAATGGAAGGAACTGGATTCAGTTTAGTTAATTTAAACAATATCTCAAAGCACATCTTTACTTTTCAGGTTTACACAACCAAACAGCTGAGGACTAATTCCTGTTTTGTGACCCAACACAACATTTTACCAAGTAGGACAAGGATAAAACAGTTTATGTGCATAAACCATGTTATCAGTTAATCACACAGCAGCCATACATCAACATACTAATGCATGAACTTTGAGCACAGAATGAGATGGGATTCATGAAAAGGCTGCAGCTGGGAGTGAATGAAATGGATTAATCAACTATACACAATGTCTTGTGGTGTTCCACAGGAATCCCCTTTTATCTTCACTTGACAAGTCACTACAAGCATGTTCCTTGCAGAGAGCTTACAAGACTCAGCTCACAGTTCTCCATTAGTCATTTAGAGTCAAGAATCAAGTAAATAACGGAGTCATTTCAATGTGAATCTGTAAAAAGGTTTCATTTGTGTGTAAACGTGTAAGCAGAGGGACAGTTAAAATATACCTTGCCTGTAAAATCATCAAAGAGAGCAAAGTTACCTGGATCATGTACACAATTAGGGATCTCCAAACTTTGACAATCTTCTCTCTGGACTTTGGTGCCGCTCACTGTATAGCAGGCCTCCTCTTTCGGAGGTGCATTATTGATGGCTCGCTCGGTGTTGCTGCTGCTTAGAGAGGGATACAGAGGCACTTAGGAAATTGAACTAGATGCAAACTTCATTGCACCAAACCTTTTAGTGATGTCATTAATTAAACTGCATTGTGAATATAGAGTGTGTTTGGCAGGAGAGTGTGACAGCCATCGGCTGCTGGACTGACTGCTTCAACTGAAGCACTTAGACAAACACGCAGTGATGTCATCCAAGCAACGCACTGCTGAGAGTTTTGGGAAAAGTAGTTTTTAGCCATGAATTTACTATTGATTTGAAGCCAAAAATAAAAATGATCCTACATTTAAAATGAAAGTTAAACCAAAAGCTACAGATAGATAAATAGATTAAGATATATAATATAAGATATATTAATAATTGAATAATTATTAAAACTAAAAATGTCTATATTGAGAACACATAATCAAAATGTATTAATAATAATGACCGCAAAATAGAAAGAAGAGGCAGGGGACATACAGATTATATAATATATATATATATAGTATATATATATATAGAGAGAGAGAGAGAGAGAAGAGAGAGAGATAGAGAGAGAGAGAGAGAGAAGAGAGAAAGAGAGATAGATAGATGATGATATAGACATATAGAGATATAGAGACAGACACAGATATATAGATGATGATAGACAGATAGATAGACAGACAGACAGACAGACAGAACAGTATATAGATGTATAGATAGATATATGGATAGATAGAGACAGACACAGATAGATTATTATAGACAGACAGATAGACACAGATATATAGTAGATGATGATAGAGACAGATATATATAGAGAGAGAGAGACAGACAGACAGTTGATAGAGACAGACAGATGAGAGACAGACAGACAAGATCCAGATAAAATTCTTAATAATAATTTTGACTTTTGTCATGACTTTTTAAATCATAATTTAGACTATCTCAAAATGATCTAAATTTAGACTTTTTATGTCATGATTTCACCTTGTCATAATTAAGACATTTTATCTCATAATAATTATTTACCAAAGCATGATTTTTTATTATTCTTTTTTCCCAAACTTAAATTTAAAATTTTAGTTAATTTTATATAGCCATAATCACCAGAGGCAAATGTTCTGAACATTTAATGCAGAACTTTCGTTTATCTGAAGGGCTTTTATTGGCTTCTCTTTGAAGAAACTCCAGTATTCCTGCCACTCATGGTTTCACGGGAAAGGTGATTTCGCTGTGGCCTCGGCTCTCACTAAATGTGTTGGTTAGTTTATAGTCACATTGCAGGTACCTGTGGAAGGTGTGCTGTCCTCCACCCTCACATTGACTTGTTTCTCTACATCGTCAGTCTGACAACAGAACTGACACCCTCATAAAAGCCCCGAGCTTGTGAATTGGCACTGCTAGAGCTCCATTCTGTACCTCCTTCAATCCCTCCTCTATCTCTCCCTCCCCTTTCTCTCCGACCTTTCTTCAGGCTCTGAATGCCTCATTTGATCTGACCGATGTTTGTTTATGGTCTGCGCAAATACAAATTGAGTTTTCCCCCCCATCTTTCCACCAAAGATGTGAAAGAGCAGGAAAAGGATGTGCTCTGTTTGGTTTGCATGGTGCCCCATTCATTTGTAAATGGCTGTGGATTGGAGATGCTTGTCCAGGAGCTGTGACAGTTCAGTGAAAGGACTTATCCACAAAGAAGAGATCCAACTAATAAGCAACTTCAGAAGGACTAATTGCATAAGGAATGCATTCGGCCAGATGAGGTGTGAGGAGGTACGTGTGTGCGCTCCATCCATCAAGCTGCCCTTGAGAACTTGAGGAAAAGTTGAGGGGGGGCTATTCTTTGTGGGAAAATGCTGTCTTTCAACGTTATAATTTTCAAATGTGCACATCTGAAATATTTATGTAAAAACACTACACCTTTCTCTTAAATAATAGCTTAGGGCAAGTGATTTTCAGTGGAATAATGATGAATGAAGATCACCTACACCAGCTCATACGAACCATCTCTGAAAGCTGGAGAACAACAAAACTCAGTACCAAGCCTCCACCCAAAAAACTGTCTAGACGTCTGTTCTATGACCAATCTTTGGTTGGTTTGTCAAGAGCTTTCCGAACAAGGAGGAAAAGCGCAGGATGGCAGGACCACAATGGGCCTGATAAAAGTGTGGAGTGGAGATGCAGCTGTTCAAATAACAAGCATGTTGCATCTAGGCTACGATGAGTCATATAAGCCCCTTATGGGATATCAACAGGTTCTGCCTCCCAGGATTTGCCTGCTGCAGTTGAATAGATGAAAAAAGGGCAAATACCTTAAACAGTTTCCTAAAGCCTCTGTGAAAAGCCTACTTGAGAGAGGAGAGGGTGGTCGGCTGCGTTTTAAGTGTGATGGGAAAGATCCACAAGCCTTCACCGTTGGTCCACATGCATGTGAATTAACTTGTCAAAGGATAAACAGAGAGATATAATTGGTGACAGACAAGCCACCAAGGAAGGAATTCTAGGTAAATGAGCAGAGTGGGTTTTTGACAGGGCTAAATGAGACAAAATGTCCGATAACAACACAAACAGTCCTTTCACATGCCTTATTTGTCAAGATTTGAGCTTAAATGACATATTTCAACAAACACTACACTGAAAACAATTAGGAAATAATGTTCAGTAACACTTTAGTTTAGGGTCCAATTCTCATTATTAGCATGCATTTTACTAGGATATTGGCGGTTTATTTAGTACTTAATAAAGCATATATTAAAGGATAATTCCGGTATTTAACACTTTGAGTCTATTTTCTACTTTGTTTTGGATGAACTAGAGTGGTGGACTTAGAAATTTTGACAATGGGTCCTGTCTTGACTTTTTGACTATTTTAGAATCGCCTCTGACCGCTTCAGAGTGGCAGTCTACGAGCATACTGAAACATGTCCTTAAAACAACTCTTAACATTAGTTTTCAAAACTGTGCAATTCACCGAGTGGTTAGTGGTGTTCGTTGATGATCCAAAACAAGTAGCGTAGCGAAATACAGTTTCTGTCGTGTTTTATTTGCCATTTTTTAAAATTCCATTCATGTCTGTTGAAGGACTCGGTGCTCGTTGATATTACTGCGCTCCCGGATACCGAAAGGGGTCTGATTACATTTGGTTGTAGTTTTTTCGCTCGATTCTCCGTCTCTCAGAAGGCTAGCGTGAGCAGAGCAACTGCGGCAAAGTGGTTGTCGCCATCAAGTGGTCGGGAGTGTGCTAACGCTTCAGACTCAAATATCGAGCGGAAGTTTATACGCGGTTGTGAGGTATTTGAAAATATAGTTCCACTATAGCAAATAACACGGATTGAAAGCATACATTGCGCCGATATATTTGTTTTTAATCATCAACGAACACCACTAACCACCCGGTGAGTTGCACAGTTTTGAAAACTAATGTTAAGGGTTGTTTAAGGACATGTTTCAGTATGCTCGTAGACAGCCATTCTGAAGCGCTCAGAGGCGATCCTAAAAGTCTCAAAAAGTCGAGACGGGACCCATCGTCAAAATTTCTAAGTCTACCACTCTAGTTCATCCAAAACAAACTAGAAAAGACTCAAAGTGTTAAATACCGGAATTATCCTTTAAAGGATTAGTCTGCGTGACCATATTCTACATCCCTGAATCCTTCCCAATTCCTAAACTTAACAACTACATTACTAACTACTAATAAGCAGTTATTAGGAGTATATTGAGGCACAAGTCATAGTTAATGGAGAGAATTGGACCCTAATCTAAAGTGTGACCCAATTTTTATTCAGAAATCACAAATAAATTTCACAATAATTACTGCAAGTAGTACATTGAATTAAAATTGCCATTTAGAAAGACTGAAATAGTATTTACTTGTAAAACGTACTCTAATAATCTGTTTGATATTCAACTACAAACAATAAAATGAATAAAAAGTACAGCACGATCAATTTATTTATGACTAAGCAAATTATGTTCTTAATCTGAATAACAAAATGCTTTGTTAGCCTGTTAAAACAGGGATCTTTCTGAAGAAAGAAAAAAAGAAAGAAAGAAAGTTACAAATTAGTTAATTCTGTACATCTAAAAGCCCAATCACAATGGAAAAAGCTTATCCATCACGGTCAATTCAAATCCCCCAGTTACTCCAATAAACATCTTTGGCTGGTAAAACAATTCAATAAACATCAACTGCAACATTTGTAACTCATTAGAAGAGAAGGTTTCCATGGTGCCTGATTGAACTTTTGACTGAATAGGAGAGCTAGACGAGTTTGTTTGAATCCGGCTGGGTGACCCTCTGTTTGCTGTGCAGCTTTACATTCCCACAATCCTTCCCATGCGACATCCTCCACTTTGATACAGCGGCATAGCAACCGTGAAGACTGGCATTTTAGTGACAGAGACACAAGAGAGGCAAACACAAGATACAAGAATCTGCTACAGACAATGCTCAGTTCTCTTGCTCCCTCTTTCTCTCTTATACCAGGGTCATTTTTGTTTCTTATGACGTTAACTTTCCAAATCTTGAATTTTTTTAACGGCATTGCAACCTTTTTCACATTTGAGTCAGTAATCACTCAGGAAAATCCCATAATCCATCTCTGAAAGTGCCGTTTATAGTTGCACAAGCTTATTTCATTGAAGATCTATTGATTTTTGCTCTGTGCATAAAATACTGTGGCCATAAATGTTTTATTTGCTATTAATAGTTGTTTCAAAATCTATTAACACTCATTCCCGAGAGGTTAACTTGTCGTAAAAGCCAGATCAATGCTTTCTTGTCTTGCGTGAGGCTGAGGAACCATTAAAACAGGACTGACTGTTACTTTGTCATAAATCATCTTTACTACTGCTTGTGACCTGCTTTCTTCTGCTTCATTGATGACAAATAGTTATTGGCATGACAGAGAGAAAAAAAACACATATTGTCAAATATTTATTAATCTGTCATGCTCAATGCTATGCTAGCATTGGGAATTTGGATGCATTTAGACGTCCTAACGGCGGCCGCATTGTGCCACCTGCTATTCGCAGAGATGTTTCTGTTAGCTATAGATATTAAAAAAAAAACGCAAAGTAATAAATATGACCTCGTTAACCCAGCAAAAGGTTCATTTAAAAAGCGGTACAAACTTAAATATACATGCTCTCCTCTCTGCTCTGAAAACAGCCCGGGGAGACTGATTCATAAAGACGTTAACCTGGCGATGACAGATAGCAGATCTAAGAGAGAGACACCTAATCCTTACATTCTTTTTTTCTGTCTGTTCACATTACCTTTAGTATAACAGAGAAACACTATGAAGATCAAAATCTAGAGCAACAGTTGCAATGAAAATCGCAATAAAATAATTTAAAGGTTAATACTGACTAAATTAACAGGTTTACTCAAAAGTTTGGGATCAGTAAGATTGTTGATATGTTGATATGCTGAAATATTATTACAATTTAAAATAACTGTAATATATTTGAATATATTTTAAAATATAATTTATTCTTGTGATGGCAAAGCTGAATTTTCAGCAACATTACTCCAGTCTTCAGTCACATGATCCTTCAGAAATCATTCAATTACGCTGATTTGCTGCAAAAAAAAAAAAAAAAAAAAAACGTTTCTTAATGGTGTTATGCTGCTTAATTTTTTTTGTGGAAACTGGTACTTTTTTCTTCTTCTCAGGATTATTTGATGAATAGAAAGTTTGAAAGACAACCATTTATTTGAAGTAGAAATTCTCAATAATACAATTTTGTACTGTTAATTTTGATCAATTTGATGCATTCTGGCTGAATAAAAGTGTTAATTTTTCTCTTTCTTTCAAAAAACAGACAAACAAACAAAACATACCGACCCCAAACCTTTAAACAGTAGTGTATCACTTACACTGCTTTTGAAGGTAACACCACCCTTTCTATAAAACTCTTATCCTTCTGTTATTTTTTATTACTTTTACTGATCCAAATTGATTCCCATCCACAAGGTGACTGAAAAAAAGCCCGACACCTGAATGGCCCTGTGATACGGGTGCAGATGAACTATGAGCGAGTGTTATGAGACACTTCAAATGACTGATGGGTCAAGTCAAGTGACTGAGAGACTGGAACAGGATATTGTGGGTAATTATCAAGATCCATAAAAAGTTAAATATTACATCTGTCTAGAGATATTAATCAGGTTCACTATGACTTTCTTTTACTTGAGGACAGAATAGAGTAAAAAATAAAAATCAATACTGATGTATCAATCTCTTGTGAAATACTACAATAACAGGTAAGACTAATAAAAAATGTGGGTCCAAATTCTAAGAAATGTAATTTTATACTGTATTGATAAGATATTAGCATCAGTAATATTGTGATATTCATAAGCTATATAATGGACAGCGAGACCAGGCTCTGTGCCAAAGCTAAGCCTCCATTTCTGTTCCATATGATATGGCATATGACACTAATGGACAGAAAATGACATAAATGGATTCACAGTTTGTTTCATGATGACAGGACCGAGAGTGAAACACACCGCAAGTGAATAAAACATGCACAATCAGATGGATGCCGGAGACCGAACGGAGGTAAGCAGACCAGGTTGAAAGAGTTCAAATGAACAGACGTGATGCGACTTCTGTGGATTAAATAAAAATCATAAATTTTAATAGTAGACTTTGGTTTTACTTCATTTACTAAGTGCAGCATTACCTCATGCTCTCGTCCTCACAATGGATTTTCGATAAATCTCGGCACGCTCTACATGATGGAGGGCTCTACATATCACAAAAATATGACAGCACTTATTAGCCTTTGAGAAGTTATTGATCGGACAGTTTTGATTAATATTTTACGGCCTTCAGTAGCTTTGGTGCCCAGAGACAGTGGTGAGGATTGGGCAAAGTTGACAGTCCTTTAGCACCGATGGTCCACATCTTTTAAAACTACTTTTCTGAGACTACAAATACACCCCTCTTAAACTTACTCAAGATGACAACTTCTTTATAGGACAGTACTTTTGATGTCACAAGTAGCAGATAATAAACTTTCAGTTACTTATCAACAGAGAATTATGGTTTTTGACCAGTGACTCCCTAAAAGAATCAACACAGACCTGAAGAACAAAGCTGACGTCTTAGCAAAGTAAGTGTACTTTAGCAATGATTCATTCAATTGATCAAAAGGGACATGGAGGACTTTTAAGTTACACAAGATTTGTAATAAACATTTGATTTTTTATTCGTCAAAGAATCTTGGAAAAAAAACTTAATCACAATGTCCACAAAAATATTAAGCACAATTGTTTTCAATATGGATAATAATAATAAGAAATGTGTCTTGAGCATTAAATCAGCATAATAGAATGATTTCTGAAGGATCATGTTACACTGAAGACTGGAGTAATGATGCCATCAGGAATAAATGACATTTTAAAATATATTGAAATAGAAAACAGTTTTTTAAAAGGGAATAATATTTCACAATATTAATGTTTTACTGTATTTTTGATCAAATAAATGCAGTCTTGGTGAGACTATAGCGTACCTGATGTTCTTCAGCTATTAGTGCTTAACATCCATTCCTCTGTGGAGGTGAGAGGTCATCCAGTTTAGAGTATTTTGTCCTGCACTCTGATCCATGGGAATATGGCTAGAAAAAAGATTATGAAATAGAAACAAATCTTATTAGTGATCAGTAAGCAAGAATTAGGACTAATTCTTGTACACATTTCCCCTAAAATCCTCTTTTGTCAGTCGTTTTGTTCATGGGCTTCGCGCTGCTCCTTTTCACAAGTTCTTTTAATGACTTCAAATTCCTGCTGATGTCAGAGCACGTATTTTAACGTTGTGCCTCACTGAGCCGTTCACATGGTCAAAACCTCAAAGATCAAAATTAGTAGCCCTAATGCATTATATTTTTGATAACAAGATCAAAAAGTCACATCAAGATCATAAAGTCCAGCTAAATATTAAGCTAATTAACCCTAGTGTGCTCAAAACACAACGTTTTTAAAGCACGGCTCGCTACTCAGGCAAGCTATTGTGAGCATGTTGCAATTATAACTGCGTCTGTGAATGAGGCCGCCTTGTCTAATCACGTTTTAAGTAGCTTTGTGCAAAATGTGATCCCAACTAAGCAATTCCCTTCAACAATTCGCCATTGTAACGTTTTAATGTCATGCATAGTCCCTTTTCTATAACAGGCTGAGACAAATCATGCAAATATTACAAAACATTTTAAATCATGTTGCTCAGATTGCTTTATTTTGGCATCCTTTTTAAGACGTGCATTCAAACAATAAATAGGGGCATGATCGTGATTCTGACTAATTCAGCAATCATTTTGGAGGCAGGCTCACTTAAGAAGACACAGCTAAGAAGACAGAGGCTTTTAACTGCATTCTTTATCGTTTATTACATTCGTATTTTGTAGCCATGAGGTCACGTCTGAAAACCGCAACCATTGATCCCCTGAGATTCCCTCTTGAACATTGAAAACATCCTTTCTGTAACACATTTTGTTCAGAAGTCTAAACATTAGACACCTTTTAGGAACTATATTGTTTGATCCTAAATGATTTTTCACCATTGTTCCATATACCATTATTACTAGACCACAATACAATATGTCAAGGAAATGTTTCACACTCTGAAGATGTTTATCAGGAGCGTTTTGGAATGAATCATCCCTGACACATCTTTAAACATGCACACTCAGTTTTTCCTTATGGTCTCCTTCTGAACCCATACAATAATTGTATTAACTTTGCAAATTTTGCTTTGGTGCTGTTTTGTTGGCTTGACTCTGCAAAACAGTAAGTAGCTCACTACCAAAATTATTCCAAGGAAATGTGATCTCTAGGTAGACATCTCATCATGCAAATATTGTACTTACATAACCTCATAAGTCAGATTCTCAACCTTCTTGACCCAAATATCACCCATTGTCTAAAACAACTTTTTTATTTTATTTTAATATATTAATAATTTATTAAATACTTTTTTATTATTATTTTTAAAAAATAATTTTAAGTTATCCTGCAGCTCCCTGGAAGTTTGATGAGGCCCTTGACCCCGGGCGTGGGGAATTGGTGAATATTGCACAAATTAAGCTTATTTTAAAATACACTATGCAAATAATAATAATCAACAATAAAGTTCTCATAATTAAATAATCATCATTAATAAACACATCAGCTGAATTCAGTCATTGAAAAGAAAACCATGTCCCTTGAAATTTTAACTATATCCTGCTTCCTTAAGATAGTTTGATTTCTAAGGCTATAATTCTGCCTTCTGACCCAGATAGACAGAGGCAAGACTCAACATGGCTCTAAAGTTGTGGTGGATGACTATGTGAGAACTCTGTTAAAAATCTTTAAATGGAAGTTTCTGTGACTGTTGATTTTAGGGCTGTTAAAATAAACGTATTAACGCGCGCAATCATTTTTTAAATTTGAAACATTAAAAATATTTAATGCAGCATCGTTTTTTTTTTTTTCTGTAGTGCTTTGGCTGACGTTATAACCACACTCTTATTCATGCAAATGGTTTTAAACCATTCAAGAGCGATAAGACAGAAAAGAGAACACAGTCCTGGTGCGCTTCTGTGAATCTTCTGTCTGTGTGACACACACATAACGTGCACACAGAAAGCCACTTCAGAAAGCACTTGAAAGGACTAACAGAACACACACAAAATTATGCCAAAATGCCCATTTTGTCGAGTTTCCTCGCAAGCACAGTCTTAAATTAGTTAAATGAATGTAAAGAGTTGTGAGAAAATTGGATGTGTGATTCACATCATGTGCGGCAGGTCTTAAAGTGACAACAGCCAACCTGCTTCTGTCTGTGATTAAAGGGATAGTTCACCCAAAAATGAAAATTCTATCATTATTAACTCAGCCTCATGTCGTTCCAAACCCGTAAGACTTTTGTTCATCTTCGGAACACAAATGAAGATCTTTTTGATTAAATCTGAGAGTGCTGCAACACAGGCTCATTGGAAAAAAAGTACCTGTGGTAACATTTCTGAAAAACTCAAAATACGTACCACTACATACACGTCACTCACTCTTGATATAGTGAACGCGCCATCTGCTCCTCATTTTTTTTCTTCAGAAGAACCAGTTTAGCTGGCCCGTGCTAATTAAAGGGTACCTATTATGGCATTTAAAATGTTCCTAATGTTGTTCTGGGAGTCCCCAACAACAGTTTTACATGCATGCAATGACAAAAAACACTTTTGTTGTCTTATAATATGCATTTATTTTTACCTGATTTGCTCAGCGATTCCCAAATGATTAGTTTGACAGTTAGTTATTTTTCGTGTTAACCCAAAGCTTAAACATATTGATAAAGCACTGCAGTACTACAATACGCTCTATTCTTTATGACAACTCCAATAACAACGACAAACATTTTACATATTTCAAAAAACACACAGCTTGGAGACCTAAGCGCTGAGCGTAACTGACACACACACACACACACACACACACACACACACACACACACACACACACACACACACACACACACACACACACCACACACACACACACACACACACCACACACACACACACACACACAGCTTGGAGACCTAAGCTGCGTTGAGCGTAACTGACAAAACACACACACACAACACACACACACCACACACACACACACACACACACACACCACACACACACACACACACACACACACACAACACACACACACACACACACACCAAAACACAACACACACAACACACACACACACACACACACACACACACACTTATTGAGCATGCTACAAAACCCATAAAAGCAACAATTATTAACAGTACTTACAGTTTGTGATTCGGAGGATGAAGCCGATCCAAATAAACTTGGTACTGAACGTTCCTTCAGTATCAGGCGACTCTCGAATCCACACTTGAAAGCCTATATGTTTGTAAAGGAATCCTCATTAAAATGACGCGAACACAGCTCAAGGTGGCTATACTTGTGTGGTATAGTTGTAAATATAAACTCTAGCCAGATTCTTCACATGCTCGTTCCTGGGCAGTGAAAAAAAAGTTCGCTTTTGATTCGCACTTCAGAACAGCTCGTCGACATGTTGTTTTCACTGTTTTCTGGCGCGCGCAATGAGTGGGCGTGTCTTATTCAAATAACTTGTACAAGTGACGTACGAAAGTTAGAGAAAATGCATCGTTCGTCTATCGATTCATATCAGCGACTCAGACCCCATTTACACCTGGTATTAAAATGCGATCTGTATCCAGATAAGTTATCCGGATAATAAGTGTTCTGATCTTACCTTTGCGTTTACACCTTGTATTTTTAATGCGTTCTCGTTATCCACATTGAGATCGGATCTCTTTCCTCCAGAGTGACACATGAGCGTGAGCACGGGAAATCAGCTGTAGTTTGTCATTTTCAACGTTTTTCTATTAGGAGCTAACAGAAAAGACGACAGGCCCTGTTTGAAGCTGTTGTTTTTGCGGCTACTGTGAATGCTACGACAGTGAACCGGTCTCTGTGGATGAGAGAACGGAGTAATGAGTGGTGGGAACGTATTGTTTTGGGGTCTTTTGGCGAAGATGACTGGATGGCAAACTTTAGAATGAATCAACATTTGTTCGACTACATCTGCGAGAAGTTGCGGCCTCTGCTGTCACGGAAAAATACTCTGCTGCGGTCGTCTGTGTCTGTGGAGAGTAGCAGCTGCGCTTTGGTATTATGCCACAGGGTCTGGGTACAGGACGGAAGGATGACGTTTGGCAGGTACGAAGATGTACGAATGCGATCACGTCGTACGGATTGCGTTTACACCTAGTAAAGATCCGAACACAATGCGAGCCAGACTACCTCAAGATGTGGCCAGGCAGATCCGATCACAATCCGATCACAACGCATTTACACCTTGCATTAACATGCGTTTTTTATTATCCGGATAACTTATCTGGATACAGATCGCATTTTAATGCCAGGTGTAAATGGGGTCTCAGAGTCGACTCTTACTTTTGAGAGACAATAACTTTGTATACGGTGAACTTTCATATTTAAAACTTTGCAGGATGTTTTCGTTCACTTACAGTAGATCTATGTTACACACTACATGAAAGGTAATTTTCAAAATTCCCTTTAAAAGATTTAGTTTTGGATATTCTCTTTGTGCTTCGGCGACCGCATATAGTGGAACTTGCTTCGTTCTCCTCTCAGTAAAGCACAACGGATCTGCGTCATTGCTAGCCACAATGCTCTCGCTTCATTGCAAGAGACGACCCGCACGGTAAGTGCGTGAAATGCGCTACGGCGCTTCTGTCTGCACGTTTGGTAAGGATTTTAAACAAAAAAATAAAACGAACAGGTGCAAGGCTTGTTTGCTTGCTTTAAGAAGGATTCATCTCCCCCATTACTCAGTGGCAATGAAGTGGCTGAGGCCCTTCATGAATTTGAGGCTTGGGATCGGATGTTGAGCACGAGGCTATGAACAGCGAGCAGGCTGATTTCATCCTCACATTTGGGGGAAATGTCAGGTCCTTATAATTGGTCTGGCTTTGGCTCCACAAATGCTTCCAATCGCACGGATGCAGCTCGGGCCCCATTGAGACTCTAGGGTATTCGTGTACTATATTACCTAGGCAAAAGTCTCATTCTGGCTCAATCGAGAGAGTTAGTGTGTCATCACAGGGACGTCCTTCTCCACCACCTCCGGACTCTTGGTCTCAGGCTGAATGCTCAGAAGAGCATCTTAACACCTTCTCAGCGGACCAGTTTCTTTGGTGTCCTGCTTGATTCTCTCTCAATGCAGGCCTGCTTGGCCCCTTCTCGGGTTTCCAGTCGTGGTGGGCAGGTCAGACTTCTGGAGCTCATGGCAGAAGCCTCTCCTGTGCTGCATTTGGGTCTCCTTCATATGAGGCCATTGCTTGATGAAACTCAGGGACATTCACCTTTCTTGGTCAGCTTTCCATCTGCTGAGTGTATCGCACAGTTGCCTTCATGCTCTCTGGAGGTGGAAAGACCCTCTCTTTTTGCTTCAAGGAGTCAAGATGGGCGTGGTCTGCCGCCGTCAGGTTATCACGACAGAAGCCTCCCTGACTGGTTGGTCCCTGACTGGTCTTCGAGGGCAGACCTTTTTTAAAACGGTGTTTGAACAGGCAAGCTGTTCTCATGGCATATAAACAGCCTAGTGTTGTGAGGCGTCTCTCCGGCTCTGGATCACATCCTTCCAGCCCTGAAGGGCTGTCATTTTATTGTCAGGATGGACAATGTGGCAGTGGTGTCCCACATAAATTGCCAGAGTTTGCGGTCGTGCACCCTGAACAAGCATGCGCGCCGCCGCCTCCTCCTTTGGGCTCAAGACAGGTCCCTTTCGATGAAAACAGTTCACGTTCCAAGAGCCTTAAATCTTGCAGGAGAACTTTCTGTCGAGACAGGTCAGGGGAGTGGATGCTGCAGATTTGGAGTCTTTTCGGTGAGGCGGTAGGTGGACCACTTTGTGTTGCAAGACTCGACTCCACATCCCCTGTGGTGCTCCCTGTCTCATCCCGTGCCTCTGGGGATATATTTGCTCATCCATGGCTGGATTTTTAATGTTTGGGAGACCATTGATAACACTTGTGCGCCTTCTACTAGATGGCTGTTTTTCTAAGTGATACGTCATTGAGTCTTGGTGTACGGCTCGTGCAGTGGATCCAGTCAGGTGCCCAGTTTGTTCAGTGCTGGAATTCATGCGTGATAAGTTTGCAGCCAGAGCAGCTGCGATTACTTTGAGGGTTTACTTTGCGGCCATCGCTGCATGTCGGGAGTCACACAAGGTCCCCATAGGTAGACTCCATCTGGGTTAGTTTTTCGATCTCTTTTCAAACTAATCAAACTTTTTAAAGCTTAAAGGGTAAATTCGGTGTTTTACACTTAAAGCCCTGTTTCAAGATCGTTTCTGATGAAATAGAACGGTTAAGATTAAAATTTGGACACATGCTGCTGTCCCGAGAAATTTCGGTATCTATGGTTGCACCCCCCCCCACCTTTACAATGGTTGCATAGGTGCACAGAAACAATCCTTCATAAAACGCATTAAACTTTAAAGCATCTTTTGCACAAAATCGCTGCAAAAGATGCTTTCCAACAGGTTTTATCATAGTTTTTCTCCGACTCCATTTGACTTGACTTGGACAAAAACTACAATAAAACCTGTTGGAAAGGATCTTTTGCAGCGATTTTTGTGTGAGCATATCAGTGAACACCCCTGACCACTCGGTGAGTTTCACGTATTTGTAAACTAAAGTTTAATGCGTTTTATGAAGAATTGTTTTAGAAATGTCTCGGGACAGCAGCAAGTGTCCAAATTTTAATCTTAACTGTTCTATTTCATCAGAAACGATCTTGAAACAAGGCTTTAAGTGTAAAATAGCGAACTTGTCCTTTAAAATTGGCAGTTGCATAGCTGTCTACAGAAAGCTCTCAGATTTCATCCAAAATATCTTAATTTGTGTTCTGAAGATGACCGAAAGTCTTACGGGTTTAGAACGACATGAGGGTGAGTAATTAATGGCAGAATTTTCATTTTTAGGTGAACTATCCCTTTAAGGATAATCAAAGATGAACTATCCCTTTAAGGATAATCAAAGATGAACTATCCCTTTAAGGATAATCAAAGAACAAAAGAAAAAAAAACTTCATAAAAAGATGTCATTAAACAAATATTTAAAATATAGGCTACTGTCTTAATGTTCTTTCGACATTAATCTGGAGATTAAATGTGAAATTATTATAATATAAAAATATATTAAAAACTTTAATGTTAGGTGCGATTAATTACAGATTTTTTTTTTTAAATCGACTGACAGCATTAGTTAATTTATTTACAGTATTAGCATGTGGTGAAAACCTAAACTGTAGATTTGTGATAAACAGTAACCGTACAGGTACTGTTCAATCAAACTGCACAGGGCTAAAATGCATGACATCTTTGGTAGCAAACCTCTAATGAATTCACTATTGGTGTAAAAAAGCAAAAGCATCACACCGCAAAGGCTTAACGCATTGGTTTAACCTCAAACGGGAGAATTTCTAGCATTCCTCCTCCAGTTGTAATCTTCTTTCATAGTTGCTTGTAATTAGACTGAAAACACAGTATTAATCTGGAGAGGTCAGGAGATCTGTAGCTAATTTTCTTTGCCAAAAGTAAAAGCGTACATCGAAAGAAAAAAAAAGTTTTTCAACCCAAAACATATACATTTGGGATTTATCAATACCAACTCACAACACACAATTAAGACCTCAGTTCTATTTCAAATACTGTTCTTTTGAAAGTTCAATTCATCAAAGAATTATGAATAGAATGCATCACGGAATGCATCACATCTGTTTTCAACAATGATAATAATGTTTCTTGAGCATCAAATCAACAATTTAGAATATACATACTATAAAAAAACGACAACATTAGATAATTTATTTGTCTGTCACAATTTGAAGCAGCTATCCTGAGAGAGACAGGATTCAGGGCTGGCAGGATTGAGCATTCACACTCATTATCTTGGGCCTTATCGATCCTGTCTGTCTTTGCCACCTCACAGGATCCTTCCCCTCACCTTGTGGAATTACCCATCACTTTGTGCCAGTTGCCATAGCAACAGACAATTGATCCACTCCACACCCGAGGTACTGATTGATAAAAATGGCAGCTAATGGAAAGTCTACTCTTCTATAAATGAAACAGACCACCGTATTTACTTGCTCATCCATCCTATCTGCTCTGTGAATTATTAGAATACCATGGAAGGTTAGGTAAAAAGCACACACACAAAAGTAACATGATTGTCAAATTTAATGGAGGTAAAGGAACAAGAGCAAGTGTCAGTTCAATGAAACTTCTCTGAGGCTTTACCACAGACCGAATCTACACTGTTATTATGTAGTTATGACAACATGTTTTTACAATGCTTTAACTAATCAAAATAAGTTAAGCAATTTTCAGCTGTTTTAATGCTATACAAGATTCAGCCCATTTTTTAAGTCAGTTTAATGTAATTTAATTTAAAATTTACAGCCAAGTTGATTGTACTTAACTTAAAGGGGGGGGGGTGAAATGCTCAGTTTCACTCAATCTCATGTTAATCTTGAGTACCTATAGAGTAGTATTGCATCCTTCTTACCTCCAAAAAGTCTTTAGTTTTATTATATTTATAAAAGATAGACAGGCTGTACGAGTCTTTCCGGAAAAACCCGAGCGGTTGGAGGCGTGCCGTGTGGGCGGGAGCGCGCGAAGCTTTTGGGTGTGTTGTAAACAGACAGACTTGTGGTTTATGAGGACATGATTTATTTTTACAATAAACAAACTGACACCTACAGTGTCCAGCTAAACAAATGTATTTAAACACACAAACACAGACACACACACACACACACACACACACACACACACACACACACACACACACACACACACACACACACACACACACACACACACACACACACACACACACACCATACATCGCATGCTCCATAGATACATTAACTGTAAGTGATCATGTTGTTTACTTGCTGTGCTTAGCTTACACGCCGATAGTTAACAACACAGACATTTGAAGCAGTTTTACTCACCGCCTGCGGTTCCAACGCACGACCGTGAACCTACTGCTCCATCTTTAAGTATTAGGCGATCTGCAAATCCGGCGTCGAACTGAGCATATAACGTTAACTACAACCGTCGAAATGAAGGAAACAAACAAGAACACGTCACTTGCACAACTTCATTGCTGCTCTGGAAAAACAAAATCCATCCACAGGTCCCTTAACGCTGGGTTCTTTGGAAATTTGTGCAATGTTGTCTTGCCCTGGCAACCAAAAACACACTTTTTTTTGTGCCTTTTTTTTATTGCAGCGCTCTGATGGCATAGGACTCTCAATCTCGCACGCTCTAGGCTACAGATGCGCGCGCGCACTTCCGGGAGAATTGCCCTTAAGACCCGTATAAGGAAATTCCGCACACTATGACGTCGCGTAGAGCCGTATTCGAAAAAAACTTTCCGAAACTTGTGACAAACCGGAAGGAGTATTTTTGGAACAGAAATACTCCATCAAACTTACAACTTCATTTTTGAAACTTTGTACATGTTTAGCATGGGAATCCAACTCTTTAACAGTGTAAAAAACTCACTATGCATGAAACAGCATTTCACCCCCCCCTTTAAGGCTTAACTTTTTTTTTTTCAGTGTAGCGAGCCCACCTCTGTCTCAATTTAATTTAGCAAAGGAAGGTCTGAAAGCAAGTGCTGTACAATACGCACTGAATGTGAAGGACACCGTGGTCAAGTTTATTTATCAAAAGGTCCTGATAATTATTGCAGGAAGGGAGCGACAGCATATCCAGTGGAACAAAACCTCTGTTCATTGTTGAGCGTACAAAAAAGACAAAATTTGCGGCAAAGAGGCCTACTGTTTCTTGAGGTTTACATTCAGTTCACATTCTAAGTATAGATTGCCCGTTGTCTCCCCAACTAATTAGGGAGTATTGGACACATTTGTCTAAAAGTCCACTATGGGCTGCCAAGCAGTGTTCTCAATTACTAAGACATGTGAATATGGTAACTGCTTTCCTGTACAAACCTCAACTCCAGGAACCTCAGGCCTGAGGGGCAGAGAGGAAATTCTCAGATAGCACCTCAATCCTAGTATTTGATTGTATTCCTCATTTAATAAACCATGAAAGGATGGAAACAGGAGGCGGTGTGGAATATTTATTTTTTTTCCTCAAGAAGGAACATTTCTTTATGCAAAAATCCTGCTACAGATAAAGACGGTCTCATAATTTTTTTTTGCATTGTGTCAATCATATAAAAGTCATATATGATCACATACAAAAAAGTAACTCGCATTTCATCATTATTCTTGTGTTCTTGTAGCCTGACTACGTCAGACTTCCTACTTCCGCTAATTTCATTTCGCTCCTGTAGTCAGTCTGAGATAGCAGCCTATCTTTCTGTTTTCCACCGGCCTGAAAACAGCCGGGCCAATCAACGAACAGAACGCGGGCTGAGAGCCTTAGTCGCTAAGCGCCGAGTTTAAGAGTTAGGTCAGAGAAATCGAAAACGAACGCGGATAGGGAGACGCGGATGCAATTCGCTCTGTTGTGGAGAATATTCCCAGCATTAGCAAACTGAAGCCCGAAGAAGAAGAGTGTGTATTAAACATTTTGAATGGAGGTGATGTTGTGGCCCTACTCCCATTGGGAAAAGTTTAATTTATCAACTATTGCCGATCGTCAGCGAGAAACTGGGGAGCCTTTTGACAGGTCAGTGTCTCCTTTCTTTTCCAGGTCTTAAATACCGTAAAACTTCAAATAATAGCCCAGGATTTTATTTGTCCAAATCATCTAACTGCACCGGCTTGTATTTGAGACAGGCGTCTATATGAGACAGGCCTTTATAATTTAGTGTTGAGATGTTGTTCATTGAGATGTTGTTCCTAGAGTCTCTAATCTCTAAAAATCTCCAAATGCTCCACGTGAAACTGCGGTCTTCCGATCTTTTACTATCTTGTCGATTGATTTTGATTAATATTTGCGAGGGAGAGAGAGCAAGACAGCGCTCGTGTTGTTTGAAGACCTGAGAGTGCGCGCGCGGTCCCTCTCCTCTCTCTCTCTCTCCTTCTCTCTCTCTCCTCTCTCTTGCTCGTTTGCGCCCTGTCAAAGCGCAGCAGTCATTCTATTACATCACTCACCGATCAAAAAAGTCGTTCACAGCCATGTTCACTCCGGTATTTCGCTCGCATCATCAAGTGTTTACAGCAGGTGGAAGTTCGATCATAGATTTGAGTTCGATGCATGATGTCTGTGGTTCGATGCGGCTGTGTCAGCGCATAACATACGTCATAAATAAACTTATCTGATTGGCTTACGGTTAACCAATGATTTTAAACTTCAGAAATCGCCCCCTAGCGAGAGAGAAAACACTTCTCTATTAAGCTATGCCAGACTCTGTCTACGAAGCAAAGTGAAGTTAGCCTCGTGAGACCATCCTGATCTCGCGAGCTTTCAAGGTTTCACTCGCAGATCAGTCTGGATACTTTCCGTTAAAGAAAATTTGGGAGCAGTTCACCAAACGAACGTCCAATCAGCGTTGGCTTTGAGGCGGGTTGAGGTGTGACGCAACGAGAAGCGCGACAGTTCAGTCTTAAGAACATGGCGGCTTCAGCGGATGAAACTAGCATCAGTGTGGCTATCGAGCAAGTTTTATCGGAATTACAGAGTTATTACGGAATTACAGAGCTAACGAGCCTTTACCTGCAGCAGCAAGAGTAGCCTGGCTTGTGGTTGTGTTTTCGTCGTCGCTCTCATATGCTTCGTTGATCTGATTGGTTGATTTGGCCCGTCTATCACCAACATAGGCCAATCAGCTAACCAGTATTTTCGCCCCTTACCAAAACTACTTCAACGGAAGGTTTCCAGATGGATTTGCGGAGTGTAACCACTGTTCCTTTAACTTTGAACTTGTGAACTATGCTTCCAACTGTGTCTCTAGGAACATTTAGTACCTTCGCTATCTTTTTGTATCCCATTCTTTGTTTGGGTGATGATATCTTCTCTTAACTTTTTGGACCATTCTTTTGGCCATATTTCTAACATGCAGTCAAAACATGACACTCAACAAATCTAAATATTAGTTCTGGTGCAACTAATGAAGCCCTTTATTAGTTGCATCAGGTGTGCTGAAGACAACACCTGTTTTGCAGATTTGTGCTGTTGTGTGGGATTCTATTCAGACGGTTGAATAATTTTGAGACTACAGAAGTCATTAAAAGTTGCATTTTCAGTTGAATTTTGGGAAACCACTTGAAACATTTTGTTGTGTTGAGCTATTTCAATTACTTTTGTTTGATTTGTTCATTACAAACAGCTGAAAGTCTGTAAATTTGGCAAATAAACCATATTTGCAATGGAGGTTGTGTCTGTGTCTGAAATAAATGTATATTTGCCATTAAAATTACATTTTTATTTATTTATTTCTTTTTACAGCAGAAAATGATACTTCTTTGTAACTAAAGAATTAAAATTTTTCGCTGGAATACAATGCTATATAATACAAACCATTACTGAATGTTTATACAATTTCCAACTATTTATGACGATTCCAATACAAAACCTTATCTATGCTAAATATTTTGACTAAATAGTTAAATAGTAAAACACTAAAGTCACAGACTAAAATTATTCAAAAGTAAAGCATTAAAATCTAAAACAAATCATTTTTAATGCTAAAAGTAAAAAGGCAACACTTATAAATGATTTAACCATTGGTATGGTATGAAATATGGATATTCACTAAGTTTCCTGTAGCTCAAACAGTAGTGCAACAACACCAAGGTCATTGATTCGATTTCCAGGGAAAGCAATAACTGATAAGAATGTAAAATGTGTACCTTGAAATGCAATGTAAATCGCTTTGGATAAAAGCGTCTGCCAAATGCATAAATGTATTAGTCTTTTTTAAAGATTAACTTTAAGTGAGTGTTAGATGACAGCAAAGGTAATCTAAAAGCATAAATAGCTGAAATGAGCATGCACAAATAAATATCCAAAATGCATCAGTCACTCTATCAGTCAACACTGGTCAATAGTTGAAACAGATATATGGTGCATCCCTACTGGTAACTGTCCCAAAACTCTTTCACAATGGCCCCTCCTTATCTCTACCTGACACAGATAGTGGACTGTTCATTCAAATGTGGTAGGTACTTAATGTTTGTAGATGATGGAATAAAAAGAAAGCAACTGATCAAAACTTCAGATAGTTGAAAGAAATCATGCATGGGTTCAAGTCAAGCAACCTTGCAAAATGAGGATGAAAATCTCAGAGCATTACTATGAGAAGGACATTGCTTTGTCGCATTGCTCTGCAAAATTTAAGAGGTCCCTGTGTAACTCTGTAACCATTGTCAGAAACCACTACAAGTCTCACAACCAGATATTGGAAGGCCATAACATTTACAAGGGTCCGTCAAAACTTAAAAAGGAGGCCTCCCATTAGTAAAGCCAGGTATTTCCTGTGGATGTGAATTGCCTTCTGGCCGACAAGAATAAACCATACCTATCTGAAACAGCTTAGATGGTCCAGTGACCCATCTGTCCACATGTATTTTAAAGGACTAAAAAGACTGGTTCAAGTATGTCTTTCAGACCTGACCAGATGGATGGTCGGCACTGAGAATTTACATAAACCATGAAACAATTAAACTGAGGCACAGCTAAAAAATCCAGCATTTTTAAAGGCCAGAGGATTGAATACTCTAGTGAACAGTTATTATAGCAAACTGCTAATCCTTGTTCATGTTTAAGTATATTGTGATGCAGAAAAATTTAAATACTATACAGCGCAATGCAATTTGGTTTCAGAAACAGATAACATAGCATAATATATATATATGCCTAATGTTCTTTAGAAAAATCCTCAGTTTTCCAGGATCTTTATCATATTTGAACCCTTTCCAGCAGTGAATGCATGACTTTGAGATTTTTCACACTGACGACAACTGAGGGACTGTAAATTACAATATACAATTACAAAAGGTGAAAACATTCACTGATGCTCCAGAAGAAAACATGATGGATTTAGAACCAGGGGTGTAAACTTTTTGAATTTGAAGATCAGGGTAAATTGTACTTTTGTCTTCTGGGAAACATGTATCTTCTGTAGTACTAGGGGCAGTACTAAATGGACACATCTTCATCCTGTTCAAAAGTTTTCACCCCTGTTTCCTTCTGGAGCATCAGTGATTGTTTTTACATTCTGTGTTAGTCATGTATGAGTCCCTCAGTTGTCCTCAGTATGAAAAGATGGATCTTAATAGCATACAGTCACTGCTGGAAAGGGTAAACAACCATAAAAAAATAAATAAATAAAAACAATTTGTGAGTTACCGAGACATTAAGAATCAAGTATGTAAACTTTTGAATGGGGTAATTTTTATAATTGCAACTTTTATTTTGTATGGAGGACTATATGTAAATGTATTCTATGTAAAATATCTTATTCAGGCATTATAAATTACATTTTGTATCCCTTTTATATTGTTACAATAGTTACCATTTTGGAGATTCTCCAAGGTGTATTTAAACGTTTGGCAATACAGTATACACACACAGTTCTGTTCGTTTGCATATATATGAAATAATAATACAGCATATATAGTAAATAATTTACTCACCCCCATGTCATCCAAGATGTCCATGTCTTTCTTTCTTCAGTCGAAAAGAAATTAAGGTTTTTGATGAAAACATTCCAGGATTTTTCTCCTTATAATGGACTTCAGTGGGGACCAAACGGTTCAAGGTCCAAATGACAGTTTCAGTGCAGCTTCAAAGGGCTTTAAACGACACCAGACGATGAATAAGGGTCTTATCTAGCGAACTCGTTCATCAAAATGAACAAATCTTTTTTCGAGTCATTTCATTCATTCAACGAATGAAATGACTCGAAAAAAGATTCGTTCATTTTGAACGAGTCTTTTTTCCCGAGTCATTTCGTTCATTCAACGAACTAAATGAACTAAATGACTCGAAAAAAGATTTGTTCATTTTGATTAACGAGTTTGAACAGGAGAGTCACGAACGTGCATCACAGAACAGAGCAAGGCGAGCATTTGTGCTACTAAAACTTAAACTTTTTTATTTCTTTTTGAATTGACCGATGGTTTCGCTAGATAAGACCCTTATTCATCGTCTGGTATCGTTTAAAGCCCTTTGAAGCTGCACTGAAACTGTCATTTGGACCTTGAACCGTTTGGTAGCCATTGAAGTCCATTATATGGAGAAAATCCTGGAATGTTTTCATCAAAAACATTCATTTCTTTTCGACTGAAGAAAGAAAGACATGGACATTTTGGATGACATGGGGGTGAGTAAATTATCAGCAAAAGATTTTTTAAAAGTGAACTAATCCTTTAATGCTATGGGAATAAGTTTGTCTTTATCAGAGGGAGCTGAGAATTCAGTCCTATTAAAGAGTCTGTTCATTAAAGCATGTCTCACTGAGAGCTTTCAGGATTGACAGCGCTTGTTGCCAGAACAGCCAAATGATGCAAGGATGTCCTGTTCCACCATCATCCCATCTAAATCAAAAACAAGAATGGTTTCATCTCACAAATTGAACTTTTTTTTAGTTAAGGTCACCTCAGCCTTGTAAGAGTGATTGCAGGACTATATATTTTGTGTAAAGAGGTCACTGAAGAGAATAAATGTGTCTGGTTGTGTAGCACTGGATTCTAAACAAATATGTCGATATATATTTTAAGTTGAACATCTAAACATCATAAAATATCAAAATTATTTATTTGTATATATATGTATATTTCTGATTGAAGAGATTAAATGGCCACTTTACTCTATCATTGGACACCTGTTGCAAAACGGATCTCATAGTCTGAGAAATCCTGTTAACAAATACTTATTTTGTATACAAAATTGTGTATAGCTATATATTCATGTCACATAAATAAATGTGTTTTAGCAAATGAAGGTTGAGCGTTTTCAAGTGTAGCTGAGTCATCTGTGGGTCAAACCACACAGAGTGGCAAGAGGGTGAGTTTTTGCTCACTCACATGCCAATTTTCAGAAGCTCTTGAAAGGCCAAACCAGGTAGGTGTTATAAATTCAGAGATGCACCATTTATTCATTTTGCCCATACATAGAAAGCAAACGTCCTCCACAAAACAAAACCCCTTCAATAAGAGTCACAAAAAATATAAGATGCTGATATTTTTATTAAAGCAGCACAATCAACAAACTCAACACACAAGAAACTTTTCAACAGTCACAAGTGCTTTCTGATCATCTTGATGAACTGCAACTTGATGCAACTTTTACTTTATTACAAGATTTTCTATTAGCATTATGAGGCAGACGTTTATAAAGGCAAAATAGTAAATCGGAGGAGTGAGTATTTAGCCCACAGTCTAAGATGGCATGCAGGATCTAAACCTTAGGACAGTAATGAATTATTAGACTTTGGATGTCCTGATTATTCCCTACCAAAGACAAACAGAAAATGGATGAGTGTAAAAGATACAACGGCCAACAGTGTAGCTCAGCATTTGGATCTGCGAGTGACTTACACTTTGCTGTGTTGGGACTTCATGAAGGCCTTGAGAGAAGTCTGACTAAAATATATATTAATAAAATTAGACAGTCATTGTAAAGGAATGAAGAGACAGCACAATAATAGAAGTCATTTAATTTTTTTTCAGATCTAAACAATTCTTAAAATCATGACCATGTCCAAATGTGTCAACTTTTGTACATTGACCTATAATCAAACGACAATTATAATAATAATCTGTTAAGAAGCAGGATGCAGTGACCTTGATTTATGACTGTTTTGAAAAGAGGGGTAAAAGGTATTTTAAAGGGCTGATTTAAAATAATGCAATTCTGATATTTGAGGAGACAGTCTTTGCTCGGATGGCATCATAGTTGGACGGCACTCCGTCAAGTCAATAGACTCCCTCCCCCCTGCTATAGATTTGCTCTGTAATTCATATGGGTAGACTGCCTCTACTCATAAGCGTCTGACCCTACCTCCCGTCAAACTAAGTCGCTCTTTCGTCTCCCACTTAGCAGTGACAGCCAACCTCCAATGTGCTCAGTCAGTGGCTATCGAGAGCGGTCGTTATTGCACCTGCTTCGGTAGTGGTCGTTGGGTAGCATCCATCCGGCACGCGCGAGAAGACCCAGTGAGTGACTAAACTTTAGAGATCCGAAGAGATCATTTAACGTCATGGACGTAAGGCTGCATCTGAAGCAAATTGCTTGTCTGTGTTTTATCAGCCTGCTCCTGACGCCTTGTGGATTAGCCTGTGGTCCTGGTAGAGGTTATGGAAACCGAAGACACCCAAAGAAATTAACCCCGTTGGCTTACAAGCAATTCATTCCCAACGTCGCCGAGAAAACGCTTGGGGCCAGCGGCAAATACGAAGGCAAAATCACAAAGGATTCAGAGAGATTTAATGAGTTGATTCCGAATTATAATCCCGATATCATCTTTAAAGACGAGGAAAACACAAACGCTGACAGACTGATGACCAAGGTATGGACTCATGCGTGCGTAATTACCCAGATTCACACTATCATAAATAATGGATTTCAAGTTTTGGCTGTTAAAAAAATAATAGTTTTTCCGATATGGCTTTTTGGAGATTGTAAAAAAAAAAAAAAAAAACATTGATGTTCCATTATGGGTTCTTTAGATCAGTAAATTGTTTTTGTGTGTGTCTGTGTGCTCTTTAACGCACCAGAACAGAGCATGGATATTTTATTGCAAAACTAGAGAATAAAAAGTTATTGGTGTAACTCTAATAAGTTCTTATATTGCATCAGGCTGTACAAATTTGTAACAGAACCTTTATTTAGGTTTCCAGGCACTTTGACAGCGCGCGGTAAAACTAAAACTTTAACTGTTGACAATCCGACACAGCAGTGTAGGCTATAACATATTGACCTGGCAGCTGGTCTTAAGTGATATTCTCAATATAACATTTACTTAAGACTTTACATGGAACGCGCGAGCTTTATGTTTATTTTTTATGTTTATTTTTTGTATTTTGACTTAAATATTCATATTAAATTAAATTTAAATCAAAATGACTATTCGTTGCCCTGGAAATTAGCACGATAGTCTATCTTTGACATTAATGTAAAGCACCGTTGGATAATTTAGTGTTAGTGGTCAAAAGCATATGCTGAGCATAAGTTTTTTTTCTCATCAAGCAAGGCTTCTGACAGTTAATAACATAATTAAATACACGAAACACCCCGCCTCCACACATCGTAAGCATTGCGTAATATTTTTTCTCCTCTGGTCTGCCCGATCAATTAATTCGTTCCCTCAAGATCACTTATGCGTGTCTGTTTATGAATAAACCTCATGACCTGCTTTTATTGTCTACTTAATAGAAAATGTGGGTCAGACGTGATCTTTGTCAGTGATGTTGCGCATTGTATTGGATAATACCGGCTCCCGTGGCGAGCGCGTTTTGTTGCATTCCACTCAGCTGCTTGACTGCTTTCTCTGATTAAAATGTTTTAGGATAATTGCTTGAAGCCAATTACAAAACGTTTTCTCTCGCAATATTCAGCATTAAAGCAAGCAACTTGCCACAGTACACAAATGCATGTCCACAGTGCCATAGAAGATACTAGCATTTCATTAAAGCAACATCAGCAGTTAAGCGATTCATTGGTAGCAACGTCTCTGCAATTGATTACTGCTACACATGCTGAGAGAAAGAACTTGAATTTTCAGCTCTATTTGCTCCTCTCGGTTATCGATCGGTCGGTCTGGAGTCTGCGCTCTTGACCTATGGCAATAAACGATCTCTCCATCACACATGCTGATGTTAACTGTGGCTGACTGGCAGTTATTTAAAATCAACCTAATTCTACATCAATTGACCAGTGACTCCTTTTAGATAGCTATATTTAGCATTTTGCAAGAACATTTGTTTTAAACACAAAGAAACAACATTTAGGTCACTGTATAGTTGTATACATATAGAGATTTTTTTTTTGTTGGATAAGTTGCAGTGTGATGACTTGGAGAGGATAACCGAAAGACCCTTTTGAGCCTACTTTTAATTTATTTATATTTTTACCTCTAAACATTCAGTAAATCTTCTGACACTTTAAAAGAGTATGTATTGTGAGTATTGACAACCTTCCTCTCTAAATCATTCAGCGCTGTAAGGACAAGTTAAATTCGTTGGCGATATCCGTTATGAACCAGTGGCCGGGCGTGAAACTGCGCGTCACTGAAGGCTGGGATGAGGATGGTCACCATTCCGAAGAATCTTTGCACTACGAGGGACGCGCAGTGGACATAACTACCTCAGACAGGGATAAAAGCAAGTATGGGATGCTATCTAGGCTTGCAGTGGAGGCAGGATTCGACTGGGTCTATTACGAATCTAAAGCCCACATACACTGCTCCGTCAAAGCAGGTGAGAACAATGTCACTATGAGTCTATATCTAACATTTGAGAAACATATCCAAGAACTTCAGCAAATAGCCTGAAAAGATCTCTTCAGATTGCTACGGGGAACATCTTTGGCACTCTGTTAACCTCAAAGAGTGTGGCTACTCAAGGAAATTAATATTTCCAAGTTATTTTGAGATCTTATATCAAAAAATCCAAATGGTGCCTCATACATATTTTCATTTTTACAGGGTAATGATTTGTGAATATGGAAACAAAAGATCCTATATGAAAATAATTACCGTTAATACATCAATAAATTAATTGTTTTCTAACCAAAAGCAGCTGAAATATAATGACAAACAATGCTGCTAATTGTAATTGCACTGTTTACTGCGCGAATTGGCACGTTGGGATTTCTGCACCTGTGCAAACAGTTATACAAAACTAAAGGGTTCAAGGAAAAGCAAATAGGCTCAATTTAAATGACAATGTCCGATCACTTTTGTGTTAATTCAGTAGCCAGAATCACCAGACAAACGTTTCAACCCTTGCTTCTTTAGTCAACGAGTTTGGATTTGTTTCCATATCTCCACCATGTCAAAACCGTTATCAATGCATTTTTTAAAGCTTCACAAATACATTCCTAAATTGTCTATCTTTACTTTTATCGCAGAAAATTCGGTCGCTGCTAAATCAGGGGGATGCTTTCCTGGATCGGGTACAGTGACACTTGCAGACGGGAGGAGGAAACGTATCAGAGACCTTAAAGTGGGCGAGCAGGTTTTAGCATCCGACGAGAGGGGTAATGTCTTATTAAGCGACTTCATTATGTTCATGGACCACGATCCGAAAACGAAAAGGCAATTCCTCGTCATCGAGACGTCAGAGCCTTTTACAAAGCTCACCCTCACAGCCGCGCACCTAGTCTTCATCGGGAACGCTTCAGGTAGTTTGGGTGTAACAGCAACATTTGCCAGCAACGTGAAGCCTGGAGATACGGTATTGGTGTCGGATGGCACACGCAAGACCCTCAAAAGCGTTACCGTGACGAGGATTTACAATGAAGAGCACGAGGGCTCTTACGCGCCAGTCACAGCTCACGGAACTATAATAGTGGATCAGGTGCTGGCTTCGTGCTACGCGGTTATAGAGAACCACAGATGGGCACATTGGGCTTTTGTACCGGTCAGGTTAAGTCACAAGTTGATGACGTGGCTTTTCCCGGCTCGTGATTCAAACGTCACTTTTCAGGAAGACGGCATCCACTGGTACTCAAATATGCTGTTTCACATCGGATCTTGGCTGCTGGACAGAGACTCTTTCCATCCACTCGGGATTTCACATTTAAGTTGAGACTGCAGCTAGTGTATCACTATGTGGACATCAGACTCAAATGTAGCCTCTCTTTATTTTCTGTAAGAAAAGCCTTAAAGTGTTCGTTCAATAATTTATTTGTATTGGATTATCTGTTTCTGAAAACGTAGGCTACACGCCGATTCAAGCATGTGACCGTTTTGTTGTGCATTTTGTGAAACATACAAGAGATTATAGGAAATAAGAGAAAGCAGTGAAACTACAGGACTGTGCAGTGAGTGTGCAACCGACTGTTCTGTTATATTGGATAGGCTAAGCATAGGATGGCGCTCAAAAATTATATTTTTATACACAGATTTGTATATTATTAGATTTTTGACGGATCTAAAAGTATTTACAGAATCATATTTCGTTATTTGAAATAGTGCAAAGTACGGAAGCGTGGTAAATTTATTTAAACAGTTGCGATGTATCAACGAACTGTTCATGTCATTATGTCGATGTCACGTGTCATTGTTTTGACCTCTGTTTCAACGTTTGTGTAGCCTATTCACTACACTAACAGTTTTTTGTTTATATGTAAATTTCTTGACAAAAGTACTCAAAATAAATTTATGGTACGAAGTGTAAATTATTCAATGACCATCAGGGGTCGACTTTTAAGTTGGGGTTAAAATGTCTTTTTGCGCAAAAGTGAGCTTACCATCAAATATTTTAAAGATATTTTAAACAACTAAACTAATATGTGTTATTTTCTTGAAATGTTACATTTAACAAAGTGATAACCGAAACCGCTCGAGCAGCCTTCTGTTGCTATGGTTACCCCTGGGGGGAGCGCGGTTCGCTGCCGACTACTTCGTGCAGATTGCTCTGACTAACTTGTAGGCTAATCTAACTTTACTACATCGCTTGAAAACGCTGTTTACTTCTATGTAAAAATAGGTCCCCTCCCTCCACCAACCTCCATAATTCGCACCCGCTTAAACAGTGGTAAAGGTATTTTTCACTTTTAGGAATTGAAAAGACAATTCATAATTTGGATTAGACTATGCTTTATTTTTCCACTGACCAATCTGTGTTTTTTTTTTTGTTTGATGGGTTCAATAAACAAGCGCATAAAATTCGGCTTGGGCTCATATTTTTGGAAAAGCAAAATTTCGAATAAGACTGCAAACCTAACGTTACTTAAAAATCGAGACTAATGTCACAAATAGCCTTTTTGTCAGCATGAGCATCTGGCCTCGACCCTTAATCACCAATGTTTCAGCGAGACTTTCGACAACATTTAGGAAGTAGCCTATTATGTCTATTAATGGTAAAAACCCATATCAACTATTTCAAATCGTTATAATTAGTGTAGTCACCATTCTGATAACCAAAAGCCTAATTTATGTTGCACTATAACATAAATTCGATATAGGGATATATACCTACAAAATATGCATTTTGCACATGATGCTTGTAATATCCACAGTTAGAGTATGGTGTGTAAGGCGTATGTAGTGCGACATCTACTGGGTCTTTACGGCTCTGACACACTGTGTGCTCTCTGGGCCTACATAGGATACTATTACTATTATACCATTATAAAGGTTCCAAAAGGGAGTTTTGTAGGGATGCCACAGAATAACCATTTTTGGTTTCCAGAGAACCTTACAGTGAACAATTCTTAAAATAATTAGTTTTCCTTTTAATTTTAATAATCTAAAGAACCTCCACGTGCCAATAAATAACCATTATTTTTAAGAGTGTAGACACTCTTTTGGGTTGGTCAAGTTTGCATATTGAATGAAAAAGCAAACAAGATAAGATACATTTGCAGATCTGTAACTAAAATAAAATAACACCCTGCATTACAAGAATGAAGGAGTTAATTGACATGTTAATCCCTATGTAACCTTTGACATGATTGTTAGTGCATTTCCATGCGGCAGTTAGCCTGACAGATGTCAGGGCAGCACCAAATATATGCCTTTAAAATAAAATCAATAACTTTGAAGGCTCCCTGGTTTAGTAAAATCAAGCTCAACATGACTAAGACATATTCCTAAAAAGTCCTGAACAGTCTTGGAAAAAATATAAAGTCTGAGACTGTTTTAGTCTAGAAAATAGCAACAAAATGGCTTAGTGAAGGAAAAAAAAAGTTTCAACTGCACATACTGGTAAATTGCTGATAACATGCAAGGCATTATGTAGACAGGAATGGAGATGATTCAAAGGCCATTCAACTCATTATACAAGAGCTTATGTAGAGATGTGGAAAGGTTCATTCACGTAAAGCTCTAAAATAATTGAAAGCAATGAAGCTCAACTTTGGCACAAGTTCAAGCAGTGACTAGCTCAATAACACTGCCCACCTGAGTCAGTTAATCCATCAGACTTCAATCAGACACCAGGCACAAAACCTGTGATGAATGATGCCGACAGGCTGGGAGATACACTGGTATGCTGATCTTTTTCCCTCAACATTTTAGTCAAACACAACATCAGTGGTAGTGGTGGGGAGGGGGACTCAAATTGCTTAATGAGAAAAGTAAGTAACATTTAAAGAGTGTTGCGACAAGGATTGAAATTCCGCTCCCATTCTGCTTTTGAGGAGGGAGCGGTGTTGACTCTGTGTGGTTGAGACTTGCTGAAGACACAAAAGGAGCTGCGTGGAGACAGAGGGATGACCTTGGGCCCGGCCCAGGTACAAAAGCACTGCTAAAGGAACATTCCAGGGGACCAGGAAAACAAACTAGCCCCTAATCCTCCCTCTATCCCACAGTCTGCCGGATTAGAGCAGGGCCATTCTCTGCAAATGTTGACATTCCCTAAGACAAGATGTTAGAGTCTTGGAAAATATTTCAGAATGCAACATCTGTTGCAAGCAAAAGACGGAGCACAATAGATGAGGCGGCCTTGTTGTATCTAAGAAGCAGTGAACCACGTATTCTTTCAGTGGTCTGTGTGATTTCAGATGGAAGGTATTCGTTCATTCGTTCTTTTTTGTGAAGTTAAATCAACAGAATTCTCAAATAGTATTAAACAAGACTTTAGCCTACAATTTTTCAAACCACAAATGCCTAATAAATAATATATTGATACACAGAGCATGAAGCTCATCAAACATAACCATTTAAAAAATCTAAAATACACTCATCTAAAGGATTATTAGGAACACCATACTAATACTGTGTTTGAACATTTCTAAAGCATTCTTTAGAAATGTTGGCCCATATTGATAGGATAGCATCTTGCAGTTGATGGAGATTTGTGGGATGCACATCCAGGGCACGAAGCTCCCGATCCACCACATCCCAAAGATGCTCTATTGGGTTGAGATCTGGTGACTGTGGGGGCCATTTTATTACAGTGAACTCATTGTCATGTTCAAGAAACCAATTTGAAATGATTCGAGCTTTGTGACATGGTGCATTATCCTGCTGGAAGTAGAGGATGGGTACATGGTGGCCATAAAGGGATGGACATGGTCAGAAACAATGCTCAGGTAGGCCGTAGCATTTAAACGATGCCCAATTGGCACTAAGGGGCCTAAAGTGTGCCAAGAAAACATCCCCCACACCATTACACCACCACCAGCAGCCTGCACAGTGGTAACAAGGCATGATGGATCCATGTTCTCATTCTGTTTACGCCAAATTCTGACTCTACCATCTGAACGTCTCAACAGAAATCGAGACTTATCAGACCAGGCAACATTTTTCCAGTCTTCAACTGTCCAACTTTGTTGAGCTCCTGCAAATTGTAGCCTCTTTTTCCTATTTGTAGTGGAGATGAGTGGTACTTGGTGGGGTCTTCTGCTGTTGTAGCCCATCCGCCTCAAGGTTGTGCGTGTTGTGGCTTCACAAATGCTTTGCTGCATACCTCGGTTGTAACAAGTGGTTATTTCAGTCAAAGTTGCTCTTCTATCAGCTAGAATCAGTCGACCCATTCTCCTCTGACCTCTAGAATAAACAAGGCATTTTCGCCCACAGGACTGTCGCATACTGGATGTTTTTCCCTTTTCACACCATTCTTTGTAAACCCTAGAAATGGTTGTGCGTGAAAATCCCAGTAACTGAGCAATTGTGAAATACTCAGACCAGCCCGTCTGGCACCAACAACAATGCCACACTCAAAATTGCTTAAATCACCTTTCTTTCCCATTCTGACATTCAGTTTGGAGTTCAGGAGATTGTCCTGACCAGGACCACACCCCTAAATGCATTGAATCAACTGCCATGTGATTGGTTGATTGGATAATTGCATTAATGAGAAATTGAAGAGGTGTTCCTAATAATCCTTTAGGTGAGTGTAATTATGAACAGCCTGCTTGAATATATTTAGAGAAGTTATAAACAAAATTTTAACTTTAATATCACATTTTAAACTGCTTAAAATATCTTCAAATATTTTAAAAATGTAAAAATGAAAGCACAATTGATTAATAGACTGAAAAAAAGATCAATCAATTTTGGCCACTAGATGGTGATAGACAGCTGCATGAGTCAAACCATGTGCAGGCTTTTATCAAAAAGATAAAATACATATGATATTCAATTGTTGGGTCCTGATCCTATAGAACTATTGTTTTTCAAATGGGCAGCGGATATTATCTCACCACCATTGACATATTTCTTCAATCTTTCCTTAACAACCAAGGAAATTTCACGGACCTGGAAGTCTGCATTTGTGGTTCCTTTGTTGAAAGGGGACGACTTAGCTTTGAAATAGGTCTGTATTTGTCTAATAAAGTATTGTATTCGGTCAAAACTTTTGAAAACTTTCATTAAAGAACAACTGACACACTCTCTACATAAACTCACATGTTCATAAACTCGTCTATCAACCAATCAGGAATTTGTAAAAAAAAAAAAAAAAAAAAAAAAAAACAGCACCATTATGGCTGTTCTAAAAGTTTTACATGATGTTGTGGGGTCCCTAGATGAAAAACACCACTGTGCCCGTCTTAAATGCAGTGCTTTAGCTAATATTGTTGGGGGGAAATAGAAAACAGGTGTTTTGTCATTACTATTCTCTACATCATGATGCGCCTTTGTTGTTATATGTCATTTGTATCTGCAATTTCCACAGACACGCAGTTTCACTAAATTTGAAAACAGTTATAAAGAATAATGCATAAGTAGGAGTGACTGCACAAAAGTTACTCAATATAACCGTTTCTTTTATCCTACATTTTCCGCTAAATTAGATGAACAGCCACCCAGGATCATGCAAGTCTGTTTGTTTTTAATGGAAACCAAGGAGCAAAATGTAAACAACTGCCAAACCACTGTCTTCAACAATCACAAAAAAGGCAAATATCACATCCTAACAAAAACGTTGCCAAAACTGGGAGAACAGAGATAATATTCTAATCAGCATGTTGTCAGATAGGGTTGGTCTCCGAGAGATTCAGCGGTTCAGTCTTACTATGAAGTTGACACAGTTTTGAGCAGTAACAGGCTCCGTTCTCACACCGGAACTTAAGGGTCTATAATATTCCAGACAAAAGGAGAAAAAAAGAGCATCATGGTATATGGTACCCAATACCACATAAACAAATATGATTGAAACGAGAACATGCTGGGAAACTAATATGGAGTCTACTTACATGAAAGCACTGCGTTCGTTTCCCCTGACAGCCACCTGTGTCAAAAGAAGGTTATAAAGGTCAGATCAAAGGTATGACCCCTGTGGGACACTCATTAAAAAGTAATGATGTCGGGCTGGCGCCCATTATCCCCTTCCAGTAGTGTACTCGGTCCATTTTTATAGGGTGACAGTGGGCCTGCTGCTTGTCAGGGTCAGTGGTGTTGTTGTAGTGCTTGTGACATCATAAAACCGCCAGCTCATTAGAAGCCACTGAGAATCAATGTTGCATGTAATAGCCGCTCGTTTTAACATTCCAGGTAGCCGTTTGGTCACTGCAGGACGCTGTGGGTGGTATAGATCTTAACATCTAGCAAATACTTGAAAACGACTTTTGTGTAGATCCCATCCTGTCACCAAGGATGTAGATAAATGAATCACGCACAGATTAATTCATTGATCACATCTACAATGGATTCAAACAAGTGAAAGCTAAATACAACTAACATTTTTACTTTAACTTGATTTTTTAAAAGAAATGAATACTTTCATTTTAGAAAGGATGGATTAATTGATCAAAAGAGACTTTGATAATGTTATGAAAGATTTCTATTTCAAATAAATGCTGTTCTTTGAATTTTATATTTATCAAAGATTGAAAATATGTATCATATATAATATTATAATACACATACATACGTTTCAACATTGATAATAATAAGAAATGTTTCTTGAGCACCAAATAAGCTTATTAGAAATGTATAAAAATAGAATAAAAATATTTTTAAACTATTATTTCAGTATTGTTGTTTTTACTGTATTTTCAATCAAATAAATTCAGTGCAGCTGAAAGTTTTTTTTAAAAAGTGCCATTCTGAAATTCTCAGTCACTTGCTTTACTATAGTTTGTAAGAAATATTTTAAAATTAATTTAATCTCTGAAAAGTTTTAGAATAAACAAACAATTCGAAATAATTGTTTTGAAGTAACTCATCAAATATCCACACCCATAAAATATAAGTAGTATAACTAATAGCATAGCAAATTGTCCCTCTTGACCTTTCTGTATTCAGCCTCACCTAGACCTCAACAAGTCGACTAAGACTGCCCTCTAGCGGGGCTTTATGAAATTATAAAATTACCTATGATGCGCAGCATCGGGAACTGCAATATGCCTTCATATCATATCTTACCAAGACTATTCCAATCACAAAATGTTATGATAAGTGAAAAAGAACATTATGAACACTAATCCTAGTAATGATAGGATTACCATCTTATGTAATAACACCATGATAAGTGATAGCGTAATTTCTACTTTCATTCAAAACTAATTTCTTAATCCTCATTTTATAATTATATTTTTATTTAATTAAATGAACAGCCAAGTAGTTTATCAGCTAACCAAACAGAATGCGTAGTGACAGCCACAGGGGGGGGAAATGGTTTAATCTGGAAGAAAGAAAACACACCTACTCACATACAAAACGCATATGAAAGCTGTGATTCAGATGACTGCCATGCAAGCATTGCTCAAGGCAGTGCTATGATGCCTCGGTGTCAGCCAGTGAACAATCACCTCTCACTCTCTGTGCAGTAATGCACGACATGACAGCCGAACGCCTCTCAACCCCGTCAAGCCTTTAGATCCGCGTACACCAGGGATAGAGTCATACTGTGCTGACAGGCACATCAACAGACCAGGCAACAGCAGGTGATTGGCTGCAGTGAGCATGGGGAACTATGGGGGAATACTTCATCCTCAGAGCTTCCTACTTCCTGCTCAGTCATCTGAGGGGCTTGTGCATTACGGATAATTGCATAGCAGAGCCAAACATTTATTCTGTTCTTTCAAATCAGATAAAGCAGATGTCAGATCCAGTAAAGAAGATGCCACATACTGTTAGGTCAAACTTTATCAGACAGTCTCCACATCAACTTCCTTTCTAAAAAACTAGTATTGTTTCTTTCTGATAGTAACATTGTTTCAGTCTCTGCTTCGTTTGAGTTAAATCTCACGTGTGGCCACATCGTACCTGTCTTTCCTCACTTGTCTTTCTTACTTTTTCTGGAGTGCTGTAACTCATTGCTTCATTTAGGTTTCTTGCATGATAATTGGAGTTAGTAATGATTCATTTACTAGTTCATAATAGTTCATAGTGATGGATGTAAATTAAGGCATGGATAAAAAGCACTTAACAGTATCACTATATTAAGGTTAAATTCAATAACATTAGCCAATACATTTGGTATCATGAAATAACAATGAACAATAATAACAGCATTTAATTAATAAAGGGAAATTCTAATTTATAAATATACACTACCATTCAAAAGTTTGAGGTCAGTGAGTGTTTTATTTTTATTTTATTTTTACAAATTAATACTTATTCAGCAAGGATGCATTACATTAATCTAAAGTGTCAGATGTTTATAATGTTCCAAAAGATTTCTATTTCAAATAAAGGCTTTTCTGTTGAATTTTTATTCAAATCCTAAGAAAGAATCCTAAAACACAAAACAACTGTTGCTTTTACACAAAAACAACAGTACAACTGTTTTTTAACATTGACAATAATAAGAAATGCTTATTCACAACAAATATTAGAATGATTTCTAAAGGATCATGACACTATAGCTACTGAAAAATCAGCTTTGCCATCACAGGATTAAAATATTTCAAAACAGAAAACAGATATTTTAAATTGTAATAATATTTCACAATTATACTTTTTTTCTGTATTTGTTGCATTAGACAAAAATAATAAAAAAAAACTTACTGACTTACTGACCCTAAACTTTTGAATGATAGTGTACTATTGGTCATTGGTAATTCATGTTTATTGATCATACAATAACGAATATATTAGTATGTAGAGATCAACAATAACCAAGATTATTAAAGGGTACCTATCATGGAATTTTGAAAATTACCTTTCATGTAGTGTGTAACATAGATCTAAGTGAACAAAAACATCCTGCAAAGTTTTAAATATGAAAGTTCACCGTATACAAAGTTATTGTCTCTCAAAAGTAAGAGTCGACTCTGAGTCGCTGATATGAATCGATAGACAAACGATGCATTTTCTCTAACTTTCGTACGTCACTTGTACAAGTTATTTAAATTCGACACCCCACTCAGTGCGTGCGCCGAGCAGACAGAGAAACCTGACAACAACATGTCGACGAGCTGTTCTGAAGTGCAAATCAAAAGCAAACTTTTTTTTTCACTGCCCAGGGACAAGCATGTGAAGACTCAGTGGCTAGAGTTTATATTTACAACTATACCACACAAGTATAGCCGCGTTATTTTAATGACGATCGCTTCACAAACACAAATGCTTTCAAGTGTGGATTCGCGAGTTGGCTGATATAGGAAGGTTCAATACCAAGTTTATTTAGATCAGCTTCCTCCTCCGAATCACAACCTGTAAGTACTATTAATAATTGTTGCTTTTATGTGTGTGTGTGTGGTGCGTGCGTGCGTGCGTGCGTGCGTGCGTGCGTGCGTGCTGTGTGTGTGTGTGTGTGCGTGCGTGCGTGCGTGTGTGTGTGTGTGTGAGAGTGAGAGTTACGCTCAGCAGCTTCTAGGTATCCAATGTCATTTTTTTTGTTTTTTGAAATATGTGAAATTATGTGAAGCGTATTGTAGTACTGCAGTGCTTTATCAATATGTTTAAGCTTTGGGTTAACGCAAAATATAACTGACTGCGTCATCTGACCAATCACCGCCGATTAGCGTCACGCAAAGGAGGGGGTTTGGACAAATGAGTTGTCGAACGAATCATTAGGGAGTCGGTGAGCAAATCAGGTAAAAATAAATGCATATTATAAGACAACAAAAGTGTTTTTTGTCGTTGCATGCATGTAAAACTGTTGTTGGGGACTCCCAGAACATTATTAGGAACATTTTAAATGCCATAATAGGTACCCTTTAAATGCTGTAAAAGTATTGTTCATGGTTAGTGCATGATACCTAACGTTTCACAAATTGAACCTAAAGTTAGCAAAATACATAAATTAAGGTAGAGATAAAAGAGCATTTATATCCAACAGACAAATTTTCAGACAAAATTGGGAAAAAAAATTATTAGACACATCAAATAATGAGAAATTGAAGATGTTTCCAAGGAGACAGACACCAAGGGCAGAAGAATGCAGTGCCAATCTTATGATACTGTACTGACAGTGTGTCATTAACCGCACTAACTTTCACAAAGGGGTTAAGCTGTTTCACAGTAAATTGCACTGATCGTATCAGCCTTCCAGGGTGAGTAGACGGGCCTGACAGTGAGTGGTGGAGTTGGGAGGGGAGCGGGGATTTGACCTACCTGAATGGGTCTTACTGACATCAGCAGGTTTTTCAGATGGACCCCAGCGGTTGATGAAGAAAGCCCTTCAACTGACACCAGGTCTGCAGCCTTACCCATCCTCTCCCCCCTCTTCCCGCTCGTCTGTTTGCCAGGCACCAAGTGGGCACTGCCCATCTGGCCCTCTTCGACTATACCTCGCCCCTGAACAACAACCTGCAGCGAGCGCCAGGCGCACGCCGGGACGACCAATTTAGTTTGCCCTTCTGGCGTCTGCTGATGTTTCAATACGAATGAGATGCCTCAATGTTTTTTACTCTATTGACTAACAAAAGAATAGATCTTTGTGAGGTTAGATGCCATGTATTACACTATTTACACAACTAATTAAGGATAAAAACTTTTTAGGCTATGATTTTTTTATCAACTAATGCCATGCACTGCATAAACAGGATTCATACACATTTTTACCACTAAATTTCCATGACTTTCCTGGCAAACATTCATGACAATTTTTTTGATTTTTGATTTTGCGCATGCGCGTGCGGTCTGTGTTTGTGTTTGGAGCTCCGTCGAATTGATTCATTAATCCTTGATTTTCTTCTTTACCACTCAATTATAAACAGGCACTTTCTATTTTTATATCGGTGAATTATTCGAATTCCATGTAAAAAACAATCGGATTGCTTTGATATCGCTACTTAGATCCAACTTTCCGAATCTCGGCTACTAGCCTTTAGCCCGCTAGCATTTCACGCGTGGCCTCGCGCCTATCGAGCGTCGTCTCATCTTTTACACCCGTTTCTCTGAAAGCTTCTCTGAAAGTACAGACACACGTTGATTGTGCTTAGAGCCTGCATCAACGGGGCATAAGCACATGCGCGTGCGGTCTGTGTTTGTGTTTGGAGCTCCGTCGAATTGATTCATTAATCCTTGATTTTCTTCTTTACCACTCAATTGTAAACAGGCACTTTCTATTTTTATCATGTGAACTTATCCTCGATACTATTCCTTATAAAAAAAAAAAAACAATCGGATTGCTTTACTGTTTACTATTACTACTAATTTACTGTTCATCTGTTATAATGGCGAACATATCGGATGTGTGTCTAACGTTACCTCTGAGTGCAGGTGAGGACACATTCGAGCTGATTTCGGTACGATTGGAGCTGGAGTCGGTGGAGAAGCAGATTCGTGTTCTGCTGGAGAAGCAAGCCGAGCTGCGAGATCGGCGATCAGCGCTTGAAACATCACGCGCCGATGCTCACAAGTCAGTGGTTAGTAACTTTGTGACTTTGACTCCGACTTCGTCTACTCCGTGCGTTTCTCTGCCCAGGAGGACGCGATCATCTCTGCCTTCAATCACTCCTGCACCCTGGGTCACGACACGAGCCAGGACCAGAGCAAGAACCTCTCCCCCCCTCCCGGTCTTCGAGATCTCCACCCGGAACCGCTTCTCCCCTCTTCGCGAGTCGGAACGCGACGACGCCGTGATCATCGGCACTTCCATGGTCCGCCATGTCCGTGCTACCTCGGGTAAAGGTAAGGTGCGCACTCACTGCTTTCCTGGTGCTCGTGTTCTTGATGTCGCTGCGCAGGTTCCCGAGATCCTGAACGGTGACGAGCGTGTCGGAGCTGTCGTGCTGCACGCGGGGACGAATGACATCAGGCTGCGGCAGACGGAGGTTCTGAAGAAGGACTACAGGAGCCTGATCGAGACGGTACGCAGCACATCGCCTAGAGCAACGATCGTCGTGTCTGGACCGCTTCCCACGTACCGACTTGGACAAGAAAGGTTTAGTAGATTATTTGCTTTAAATGAATGGTTAATGTCATGGTGTAATGAACAGAAACTGCTCTTTGTAAATAATTGGAATCTGTTTTGGGAGCGACCTAGGCTCTTCCGTCCTGATGGTCTGCACCCCAGCAGAGTCAGAGCGGCTGTTCTGTCGGACAACATCTCCAAGACGCTACACACCATCTGACTAGTAAGTCAAAGTCCAAATCATAGTCTTTGCTGTCCCAACTTAATTGATATAAGTACCAATGTAGAACATTATATAGAAACTGTGTCTATTCCTCGCTTAGTGAAGCCAAACAACAAATCTACTGTAAGATCTAGCAAGAATATTATTGTAATTAACCAGAAAATCTAAATATCAGTGAACAAAAACAATTTCTAAAGCTAGGTCTTCTAAACATTAGATCGCTCACACCTAAGGCGGTTATTGTAAATGAAATGGACACAGATAATAATTTCGATGTTCTGTGCCTTACTGAAACCTGGCTTAAACCAAATGATTATTTCGGTCTAAATGAGTCTACTCCACCAGGATACTGTTATAAGCATGAGCCCCGTCTGATCGGTCGTGGCGGCGGTGTTGCAACAATCTATAGAGATATTCTTAATGTTACTCAGAAAACTTGTCATAGCCTTGGCTACCGTATATAGACCTCCAGGGCCATATACTAATTTCCTAAAAGATTTTGCAGACTTTCTCTCAGACCTATTGGCCAATGTCGATAAAGCAATAATTATTGGCGACTTTAACATACACGTAGATAATACAAATGATGCGTTAGGGGCTGCGTTTACAGATCTATTAAACTCTTTTGGGGTGAATCAAAACGTCAGTGGTCCCACTCATCGTCTAAATCATACACTAGATTTAATTATTTCGTATGGAACCGATCCAACCGATATAGATATTATACCGCAAAGTGACGATCTCACTGATCATTACATGGTAACTTGCATAATACGCACTGCTGAAATTTGTCATGTTGCACCACGTTATAGACCAGGCAGAACAATCCTTCCAACCACTATAGATAGATTCTCAAATAGCTTACCTGATCTATCTCAGCTGCTCAGTGAACCCAAACAAACAGATGAACTAGAGGAAATGACTAGCAGTATGAGCAACATTTTCTCTAGTACACTAGATATTGTTGCACCAATTAGATTAAAAAAGGTTAGAGAGAAAACTAAAGCACCATGGTACAACAGTGCTACGTATGCTATCAAGAGAGAAACTCGTAACTTAGAGCGTAAATGGAAACGAACTAATTTAGAGGTCTTCAGAATCGCGTGGAAAGACAGTATGTCACGTTATAAAAGGGCTCTAAAATCAGCCAGGGCTGAGCATATCCGCAAACTAATTGAAAATAACCAAAATAATCCAAGGTTTTTATTTAACACCGTGGCTAGACTAACAAATAATCAGACATCTCCAGAGCAAAATATTCCGTTACAATATAGTAGTAATGATTTTATGAATTACTTCAATGAGAAAATAGAAAGCATCCGAAACACAATTGTAAATGTACAATCCTCTATGGTGTCTTATGACTCGGCCTCAATTATGGCCCCCCTAGAACAACTACACCGCTTTACAACTATAGGACAGGAAGAACTAAATAAACTTATCATTGCATCTAAACCAACAACATGTTTATTAGATCCAATACCCACTAAACTACTGAAAGAAGTGTTACCTGTAGTGGAAGAGCCTCTTCTCAATATTATTAACTCGTCTTTATTTTTAGGTCACGTTCCAAAAATATTCAAGCTGGCAGTAATAAAACCTCTCATTAAGAAACCGCAATTAGATCCAAATAACCTAGCAAATTACAGACCATCTCAAATCTTCCATTTATGTCTAAAATACTAGAAAAAATTGTGTCCGCTCAATTGTACTCTTTCTTGCAAGAAAATGATATCTACGAAAAATTTCAGTCGGGATTCAGACCGCATCATAGCACAGAAACTGCGCTAGTTAAAATTACAAATGATTTACTCTTAGCCTCTGACCAAGGCTGTATTTTAATACTAGTTCTACTTGATCTTAGTGCTGCGTTCGACACTATAGATCATAAAATACTCTTAGATCGACTACAAAACTACACTGGTGTTCAGGGACAGGCATTAAGCTGGTTTAGATCGTACTTATCAGACCGTTACCATTTCGTCTGTTTAAATGAAGATAACATCAGTAGACTATGGAGTGCCGCAAGGATCTGTCCTAGGCCCTCTGCTATTCTCAATATATATGCTGCCACTTGGTAATATTATAAGAAAACATGGAATTAATTTTCACTGTTATGCTGATGACACTCAATTATATATCTCATCACGACCAGATGAAAACACTCAAGACTAGATTACTGTAATGCTTTATTAGCTGGTTGTCCTGCATCCTCAATAAACAAGCTTCAGTTAGTGCAAAATGCAGCCGCTAGAGTTCTTACTAGATCAAGAAAATATGATCATATAACACCAATTTTATCATCTCTACACTGGTTACCTATTAAGTTCCGTATCAATTACAAAGTATTACTATTGACTTATAAAGCTCTAAATGGTTTAGCTCCTGTGTATTTAACAGACCTTCTATCGCCCTACAATCCATCGCGCTCTTTAAGATCACAAAATTCGAGGCTTCTGGTCATTCCTAGGATATCTAAGTCTACTAAAGGAGGGAGGGCGTTCTCACATTTATCTCCTAAACTCTGGAATAGCCTTCCTGATATTGTTCGAGACTCAGACTCGCTGTCCCAGTTTAAAACTAGATTAAAGACGCATCTCTTTAACCAAGCATTCACTTAATGCTTACCTTTTATACTACTTCTGAATCAGTTCGAATGCATTAATATTATGAACATCAGCTATGCTAATTATTTCCCATCTGTCTTTCTGCTGTTATCTCGGGACGCTAGTCCCGAGGTAAATAGCGTTCGTCAGCTCCAGTTTGTATCCAGCCTCTCACGAAGACTTCAGATGCCCCAACACCTGTGGAGAGACGACTAAACGCCGGTGGAGAGACGACTAAACGCCTGTGGAGAGACGACTCGACGCCTGTGAAGAGACGACTAAACACCGGCGATATGTTATGCCTAAATTTATACATGATTAACTAACTGTATTTTTCTTTGCACATTTCTGAAATGCACTTTCTGTAAAGCTGCTTTGAGACAATGTGTATTGTGAAAAGCGCTATACAAATAAACTTGAACTGAATTGAATTGAATTGACCTAATGTAATGTTCCATGAAAGTCTGTGTATAAATGTAAAATAATAAAAATTCAAATGTATCATAGCATTACTAAAATTAATAACTATTAATGCTATTTATGTATTTTTCCAAAACTTTTCCAGACCTGAAAATTGCTATATTAAAATTCCATGACTTTTCCAGGTTTTTCATTACCGTGCATTAGGTCACATGTCATTTTCAAAACACACAACTTTTAAAACTGTTATGAGTTTTTATCTACTGAGAGTTTTTTTTTGTAGATGTTTCATTAGACATTTGTCATATGATGATGAACAACAGTATCCACTGCACATGCTGTTGTACTTTCCCTCACAGCCACGCTTTCATTACTGTCAAAACTATTAAATTAAATATTAAATATGGCGCTACCCTGCCTAAGGTCTATTGTCTTAAGTCACCAAGACATCTAAATTTTACAAATAATTTTTTCCAGATTTTTCGGAAAGACAATTTTCATGTTTAGTCAAACACACAATCCAAAAGACCTTTCACTGGCATCTAATTAAATATGGGGTCTACCCTGATTAAAGGTGCTGCAAAATCCAGTTATTTCCATAGGAATCCATACAAAAGAGTGAAAATAATTGTGTTCAGGAAGTGTTCAGTTTGATAACGCAAATTTGCCGCATTGACCAAGAGAAAACTGTTGGTTTGTGTGACTTTGGAGATGCATGACCTATGCAATTGCTCTAGAATTGACTGCACCTTAATGTTAAAATTCCCCTTAAAACACAAGATTAAGTTCCACAGGCATACTTAATAGAAATAAGGAAAATAAGCCAGAAAGACGAAGAATAAAATGCAGCACTCGCCCACGTTTACAACAGGATAAGGGCAGAGACACGTTTACCTTGTCATGGGGCTGGTTAGGGCCAGTTCCTCTCTTCTCATTGGGATGGTTTAGCCCGTATTGCAGAATTGAAGGTGGAGATGAATCAGGCATACCGAAGGTGACAATTCTGGCCTTTGTTTCAGTCACTGCTTTAGTCTCTTCACTCATCTGTGAAGAGAGATCAGAACTTGTACTCCCATTTATAGTCTACAACAACAACAAACAACAAAAGAATAGGAATGTTAAAAATGGATAGGATCACATGCATCAAAAACAGCTGTACCTACATAATATTCTTAAAATGGTGTCTTAAACTTGTCATTTTCATTTCGTTTTGTGTGAAATGTTAAATATATGTATGGCAATATTATTATGCCTGTCTCATTCTTTTCTTATCCAAAGTTTTATTCTGATAGAAAAAGGAAACGAAAACGGACCAAACTACGTAATGTGCACTGAACATTCCGCTTGACTAAAACTATATAAAAACGCATTTAAGACCTTAAACATATTAACCTCTTTTTCATCACTAATGGTGGAATGCAGTCCTAAGGATGGACTTGAACTCTTAGTGTATTTTTAGTCCAGTTCCACGTGTCTTCCTGACCTTCCCATGCTGCATCCACCTTCCTGTCATCCTGCCGAGTGTCCCACCTCCCACCTCAGAGCTTAATGAGCATAAACAAATCAGGATTCCCTGCGACTCGCTCTGCTTCAAGTTCCGCACCTCTCTCGGCTAGCTGGGCCTCAATGTCACACCTGACCACTACACTGCTGTGAAAGCAGTGGGCATCCCCAGGCCTACAGTCAAAACAACTGGCCTACAGTGATGTACAACAAAGGAACTCCCACAGACTGTGTTATGATGTTAGACAGAGCATCACAACATTTCCTGCAGGACAACAGACCAGGACGTAATTGATTTTTCCCACATGGTATATGAGACAGTCTGTGGTATTATCAGACAATGTATTAGGGTTGTAAAAAACCCAAACACAGAGTAAAAGAACTAAAAAGAATATTAGAGCAAATAATTAGTGCAATACCACCTTCAATTTCTTCTTCAGCTACTGCCAAACAACACCTACTGAGAGCAGCCAATACAGAATGTGTAAACATCCGCCTCAAGACACATTTAACAACAATTCGATGAAGCACAACATAATGGAACAAAATGCAAGGTTCTCATAATTAACTATGAACTATTAACTTTACTGTCTGCCACTATAATGTAATGTCTTTGAATTAGTTTAATTTGGGGGCAAATCTTCTTTTTCCTTAGCAAATGTTGATTTCCTATCATGCAATATCATGCAATTAATTTGATTACAAAAATGTGAAATCATTCTAATATGCTGATTTGGTGCTAAAGAAACATTTCTTATTATTATCATCGCTCTTTATAAAACAAATCTTACTGACCCCAAACTCCTGAAACGTAGTTTATTCATGCAATACAAACTGTATAATGCAAAAGACTGTTAAGTATGTTAGTGCCACCAAATGGTGTGAACTAAAGGAAAAAAATTGTTGCCAATTGAATTTTCGTCCCCAGTGTTAATCCATACAAACACATAGTTTCTTTAAAAATATTTGCTTTATATTATTTTAGCTGATTTGGGTGGGATAAATTAATCAATGAAACCACTTTTGAGCCAAGGAGTTCAGTAGTTTTCCAAGTTGGAAGTCTCCCTAACATCAGTGAGAAATGCAAATGCTTAGAAATTCCACTGAGGTTACAGAGGTTTTCATCCAAAATAATTATAATTCCGAATGTATGAGGAGGACCAGTGAAATTAGACATTATTGGCCAGTAAATTCGCTGATACTTAGTTAAAGGGGTTTACTGCTCTGGACACCCCTGTTTTGATGCATTGAGAGTGTGAATACGACTTTAGACCATATTATGCTATAAACATGTCCCAAGGACATCCCGAATCAAAGAAGCACACCCTGACGCAGTGAAACAGCGCTATCTGTATTCCGCTGCTCTCAGCAGTGTAAAGTGATTAATCCCCCTCCATAGAAATCACAGCCCTCCATTACACCAATCACAGACTAAGCAGTATTATCCCGGGGTGACAACACTTGACAAATTCCCCACTCGCCTTCACTCCTGCTTTGTGTTCCCTGTTGGCACGCCTGCTATTATTCCTGATGAAAAATTAATTTCCCTTATCTGTGGCTAAGCTCTTCAATCCAAATCCGCCATACTAGCAACTCTCTATTTACAGGTATTAAGAGAACGTGCCCACACACACACACACATTTAATGCCAGCAAACACACACCAAAGATTAATTGAACGTCTTCAGGGGTGACATCCAATTCTGAACACCTGAAAGATACTTGATACTGGAGAGAGGGAGAGAGATAACATTGTCAGCGCGGATGAGACTGACAGCGGAACAATGTCCCTGGGTAGCATCTTGCTGATCTGTCTTTCAGCAGGCCCGCACCACTCTCTCAAATGCAAGCTCATCGATTCGGCTGTCCGCAGATATTTCTTCGCAAGAACCCCCCCCCCCCCCCCCCCCCACCACCACAACCTCTATTAAGACTGACACCCTGTTATCTTCATCGGCCTCCAAAACTCGCGTCAGGACAGGTTATGGAAGGGAAAGAAGGGAGAGAAAGGGAGGCTACACAGGAAAGACAGAGATGAAAGGAGAACGTTGTGTGAAGTTGCATGGGGAAGATTGTTTTGGAAGGAGGAATGATAGAAAGGACTTTTTTTTTAACCTCTATATTCATGTACATATTGCCATACAATAATATATGGACATACAATTCATACTGTGGAAAAGGCACCAAAATGTATTAACATGCTAAAAATAGTGATTAAATTGGAAGTGGAGGAGAACGATTATTTCAATACTTAATATAATATATACAATTTATTTGATTTTATTTCTTAATTCAGTTAGGAAATTACGTATTTACTTTAATTCACTGAACATGTAAAAATGTTTAATATTTTAATGTGTTGTTTCAAAAATGTACTTAAAAACAATTAAATTTACATAACAGCCATTATGCTTTTGTTACAGAAATGCTTAATAGTACAGCATAGGCTAAATAAAAATGATTAGACTACAGCAATAAAACGTATGCACTATCAATATTTTAATAATTATAATTATAATAATGAGTAATATCAATAATAATAATAATCACATTAAAATATAAACATATGCATTGTAAATTATTGTTGTTAACAACAACAAAAAATAACAATAATATCATCATTATCATCATCAAAACATTCATAATGCATATTTTACTGGTTTAATGTTTATTTAGTTATTATTGAACTAATTACTGGTGCAGAAATAAAACTATTTAAAAATCGGTTCACTAAGTAATCAGACACTTCAAAATAAACTGTATTGTAACAGCCTATAATAAAGCCAATATCTGTAAATCTCCAATCATGTCACAGCACTTGTGAGAGTTATTTGAGATTTTGACAAATTAATTCCTAAAGTAGCAGTTATATGTGGTAATTCATGTGGAAGTACAGTACTTACACCTGGGCTGAAGTGTTTGACCACTGTAATTTTGGTGGGAACAGGCCCCTTAGAAGTTCTCTGATCCAATATCCTCATGCCTCCTTGCCGAACTACCTGCGGATCTGCTGCATGGGCCTCGTCATTACTGTACTGTTGGTTCATCTGATTTGGGATTTGCTCCATCCCCTGTAACATCACCCTGTCTGTGCCCCGCTGATGACGCTGATTATGCTGCATCTCTGCTGCACGGCCTGATGGATTCCCTCGAGCCGGTGGAGCATGTTGCCATGGCGGCTGAAGTGCGGGTGCTAAAAGCTGGTACTGGTGCTGCTGTGGAGGCAGAGACAGGAATTTCGGTTGGCGCTCCGGAACGAGACAGCGAGGGGGATTATGGAAGGGCTGCTGGTGCGAACCCTTTCGAGGGCAAGAATTCAGGATGCACGGCTGTTTCTGTTGATTTTGGTTGTTGTTCCATTGTCCAGTGGAACTATCAGTTTGGAAGCGCTCCAGAAGCAGATGCTTCTTGTTTATGGCCCGCATAGATCGCATCCTTTCCTTATGTTTGATAACCTGCTCCCTCAGTCGCATCTGCTTCTGCAGCCTCTGCCTGTAGAGCACCTCATCATGCTGAGGATAACAAAACAGACCAGTTAAGCAAATAAACAACTCAATTCTATAATCACGGCAAGCTTAAACATTTATTAGTACATTTTTTTATAATGAACACTTCATTAAAAAGAAAATCATTATAAGGTGTAACTGCTCGTGTTCTGTTATTGCTTTAGGCGCAGACATTCTGCTAAATATAATTAAAGCATTTTTTCAAACAAAAATCCTTGCTGATATTGGCAAATGTCTGCTGTCTGATCATGGCTGAAGGAGGGGAATGCAGATAGAAGCTGGACTGATTGATTTTCAGAGCAAGGCTTTGAAACAGCCCTGACAGTGGCTATTGATTTCCTCCTGACTGCATTGTTAGAGGTAATAATTGGTCTAATGAACAGCTTTCACACAGACTGCCTGACCTTGAGCATGGGGGTGAAAGGCTCTATTACCACACACATTTATATCAAAGGCCAGAGAAAATGAGAGGGAGACTACTAGCCTTCAAACACATTGATTCAAAAATTGTGAAATGATGCTAAACAGTACAACACAGCTAATGTCTTATTCAAGGTTTTCATTTAATAAAGTTGTGACTGTCACAAACATCACACTGACCTCTTTGTTGTTTGTCATGTTTAGCGGCTTTGCGGGAGTTTGGGGCTTCACCTTGACCTCATGACCCACATTTCTTCCCACCATCCCTGGTGCTGGTGGAGTTTTGGCAGATATCTTAGACTTGGCACTTGCTGGCTGACTTGCAGCAATGGGCATCCCCCTGGCAACAGCCATTGGCTTGGCACTCTGCACCATCCTGGCAACAGCTCTTACCAGCACAGCAGGTTTCTGAGTAGGATGGAGGCTGTTATTAGAGATGGATATGTGCTGCAGTTGGTAATAAAAGCTCAGCCAGTGAGGTTTGCTGGATTAGTAGTATATCAAAATTGTACACGTAGAGAAACGATGAGTGAATAAATGGGAAGAGGACCTTAACCAAAAAAATATACATCTTAGAAGCACACACAGTTCAAAAGTTTGGAGTCAGAATACATTAAAATGATCAAAGTTTCATTAAAGACATTTATAATGTGAGAAAAGATTCTTAATATCTTAAATAAATGTTGTTCATTTGAATGTTCTATTCATCAAAGAATCCTGATTATATATAAATATAATTTTAAGATTTTAGAATATTGCTGTTTTACTGTATTTCTTAACAAATAAATGACCTCAAACTTTTTAACAGTAGTGTCAAAAAAGATCAAAAACTATATTCCTTTACAGAATCTCTTCCTAACTATCTTATCTTAGTCAAGTGCAGCATTAGAAAAAAATCTAATTTGTAGCCATTTAATGCTTTATACATCTAACTAAAAATTAAACTAAATTAGTTTCAGCTTTAAACAACAAAATTCCCTGGCACTACTGATGAAGGCAGATTGACTCTGTGATTGGCCACACTGAGGATGTTTTTTCTTTGACTGACAGACAGGGGTAGAGTTTAAGACAAAGGGCATAGTACTTCCAATCGAAGAGCTGTTGGTTGGTGACATTTCAATTGAATTACAGCATACTTTGACAAAGAAACTTGATTAAAATGGAAATAAAATCTGTAAAATTAGCTACAAGACTCGATGTGAGAATCAACACATACAAATAAAATATCATATAAGAGTGGCCAGCTCCACAACTCAATGGTGTACAAATAAATAAAGATTCAAGGATGACAAATAATACTGGGGTCATCTTAAAAGTGTGTGTATAGATACATTTAAAGGAGTAGTTCACTTTTAAAATGAAAATTCTGTCATCATATACTCACCCTCATGTTGTTTCAAACTTGTAAGAATTTCTTTCTTCTGCTGAACAGAAAGGAAGATATTTAGAAGAATGTCAGTAACCAGGCAGTTTCTGGTTCCCATTGACTTGCATAGTATATTTTTTTCCTACTATGGAAGTCAATGGGAACCAGAAACTGCCTGGTTACTGACATTCTTCTAAATATCTTCCTTTCTGTTCAGCAGAAGAAAGAAATTCATACAGGTTTGAAACAACTTGAGGGTGAGTATATGATGACAGAATTTTCATTTTAAAAGTGAACTACTCCTTTAAGAAAAAGGCCAACAGAAAGCAAAATGTAATGCCCTTGATGTAGAAATGATCAAGCTCAGTCTCAGCCTAATGAAGCCAAACTGAAAACAGAGCAATTGCCCAAAACTGCCTAAAAACACTAGAGGGCAGCGTAGCCTATGGGTCCATCTGTCCATGAGAACAAACAGGCTTACCCTTATTCTTTCAAATTTATACTTTGAAGTGCATTCATGTATTTAGAGTGGACATAAAAAATTGATTTACATGATATTAGCAGGATTTTTTGATGCCATTTTTGACACAAACCAAATTCAAACTCATGGTGCATGTATAAGGACCACAGCTTAATAAGTGGAAGTAATGTGAACTAACCTCTAGGCCACAGCTCCAACAAAACTTATAAACAGGGCAAATGCGCACTTGGTATTAAATTATGTGTAAACACCTAGAGATAAAGTAAAGATCTTAAGAGTATTTATGGGGCAAAATACCTTAAGCATCACAAGAGGTTAAATAGCCTCTATAAGGCATACATTAATCTGTCAAATCAAAATTGCCAGAGTCGTCTCATAGATTGGAGTGGTCATTATGCTACATCCTTTATTATTACCTGTGCTTGTGGTTTCGAGGGAGCAGAAAAGGGACAGCCAGACAGAGCTGATGGATTTTTCGGGAAAGAGTAGTGGCCACGGTGGGGAGACCCAGGCTTTGACAGATCTGTGGGACCCTGTAAAGCTGGACTGGGCCTCCAGAGGTCACTCTCATATCCTGGAGGATGAATGGAGCCCATGGGAGCAGGTCCAGCGAGGAGCGGATTAGTGTCCAAGACTGAAGCAGAGTGTTGTTGATCAAACATATGCTGTCCTGGGAACACTGGCTCTTTGAAGGAGGGGTGAAACAAAGACAAAAAAAGAGGGGAAGTGAACATGCGGGTGCCATATTGCCATATTTCCGCTGATCTAATGTGACATCTCTACTTCTGTTTCTACCTTGGGTGTCTGACTGCATACAGCAGGTGCTGAGGATGGAGCAAAGGTCAAAGAGGCAAATAGGCATTTCTATGTAATTCGAAACATTGTAAATGCATTTATCTAATTCACATTCTGTGCTGCTTAGTATTTTTGTGGAAACCATGATACTTTAAGATTCTTTGATGAATAGTAAACTTAAAAGAACAACATTTATTTGAAATAGAAATCTTTTTTTAATATTATAAAATGTCTTTGATTTCATTAATTTAATATGCCCTTGATAAATGAAATAATTATATATTTTTAAATCATACTGACCCCAAACTTTTTAACATTAGTGTATACATTTAGGTTACAGGGTTCTAAAGTGTCCCGACTGTAAGAGCAGCATGGTAACAGATGGTTTGGTTAGAAAAAAAAAAAAAAAAAAAAGAAAAAAAAAAAAAAAAAAAAAAAAGAGTGTGCACATCTAAGCATACACCTTCCGAGACCGGATGTGTTTGCTCAACCGTCTGGAGCACTGTATGCAGTTGGGATATGTGGTCTCACCAGGACTGCGACAGGGTCTGGTGAGTGTCTCCTCTGGGGCAGGCTGTCCCTTGCAGGAGGGTTTAAGATGAAGCCTAGAGGGTTGAGGAGAGAAACCCTCTCGCAAGTCAGATCCAACCTAATACAGACAAACACCAACAACTGAGCACCAAAAAAACACATATTCTGACATTTTATTCAAATAAACAATCCATGTAGACCACAGTGCATGAAAAAATAAATGACCGTAGTACATCAACATCTATAAATCTCTGGCATTTAAGACACTATGAAGAAAATAAAACAAAATTATTCTGCAGGTTTCTTTTGTCATTTTATCACCTCTAAAGCAAATGAAGAAAGAGGAAAATAAAGGATAAAATAAGAATTTATATTTAATTTTTTTTTAAATATTATAAATAAATAAAATAGAGAAAATGTAGAAAATAATAGTATATTTTAATAAGCATTGTTATTTTTAATCATTGAAAAGTGGCAGTTTATATTGTATACAGTTTATAAAAGACATTTTAATGCTACAAAATATTTCTATTTGCCAATAAATTCTGTCCATTTGAACGTTATCAAAGAATTTAAAAAAAGTTTCATAATAAAAAGAAATGTTTTTAGCACCAAATCAGCATTTAGACTGATTTCTAAGAGATCATGTGACACTGAAGACTGAAATAATGGTAAACGTCCTTTTATGTTTATTTTTATTAATTAATATATTTTTTTTTTTTTGGCAAGACAACATTTACAATGATTGTCTTTAGTATGCTCACATTTAAGGAGAGATTTAAAATGTTAGAGGAAACTTTGCTGGCACCCTTGCCATTATGATTAAGCACATCTGACATAATTGCACCGAGCTTTTCAGGGGCATGATAACAATCATATTTCCTCAATATAAATCATATAAATCAAATTAATCCTTTCAATAAAAGCTAACCACCCTGATTTCACCTTTATCCTCTTAAATATCCACCTTGGTTCTCAAATAAGCCCTTTTACACTGTACTTCACATACAAAAATGCCACCCTCACCCGTGTTAATTACCTGATGCTATCGTTCTTAATCTACATTCTAAACCAGAATTGATTACTCCTTTTTTTTCTCCTCTCCTTGGCCTGTGTGTGAATGAGATTCAAGCCAAGTCATCCTAAACAGAAAGTTAATCAGTAGCTCTGCAACAGACTGTGGTTCAGAAATAACTGGGCATTGTGCACTTAATCAGTTCTCCACTCAAAAGGTCAGTTCCAGCCCCCCAGTAGGATTTAATTAAAAGCACTACACAAAAGCAAAAGCCGTTTGTATGAATTTGATAACCAAGCATGCTCGCTCAATGGCTAATCCTGCATTTACAGAGAGAGAGAGAGAAAGAAAGAGAGAGCAACGGAGCAGGAGGGAGAGGGAGAGATAGAGGCAGCCGAATCTCTCCAGGGTTGGAGCCAGGTGTGGATTGCACTGCATTCAATAACGGAGATGATTTAGAGGACAATGGGAGGATGTTTCATTAGAATCATGCTCTCTGTCTGTTGTCTTTCACTCTCAGTATTAGAATTGCCATTGAAAGCGCACCGATCGAGAGGGAAGACGGTCGTGCCGCTGGGCCTCTTTCCTGAAGAAGAGATGCTGTTGTGGAATCAGAGAGTCATAAGAGGGATGTTTATATTCAGTGCACTCAAAATTAAAAAGTGCTGTAGGGCTACTGCTGAAGAAGGGCAAATGAGGGCAAAATTATTCACTTAAAAATAATTTCAGAGTTTTCTGCATAATTTATGCAGGATAGGTAACTATTTAATAATCTAAATATTATAATATGCAGCCAAAAACAAAACAGAGCTGAATAGAAAGTGCATCATTTTCTAAACTGAACTTATATGACCTGATTATTTGTGATGCGTTTTAACAAGACAGCGGTCTGATATTTTCCTTTTCACAAACAGCCATTTAAGTGACTTTTGACATCACAGAATTAAAAACTTGCGGGCAATCCACTGATCCATAGCAAAGAGCCTTTATCTGCCTCACTCACTATCAGAGCTGTCATTCAGCCAGTGCAAACAAACAGCAGCCAAACCATTCTCTGCTGCAATTAATGGAATTAATGAGATCTTTCACTGGAGGCAATTCATCCATTTCAATTCAATGGAATACTCAATGCAGTTGTAAAATGAAGTTTAAAATGATAGACAGGATTAATATTTAAGCACCTTTCTACACAGAAAATATTCCATACACACACACACACACGCACACACACACACACACACACATACACACCACAGATGGGACCCTGCATGTACGATTAGGGTGTGATTGTATGATAATGGTATGATAATCGTGATTAATCAGATGCCCACTGGCAAATGGAAGTTTCCGGGGGGCATTTTGTCACTTGCATTCTAAACGGCATCATACCAAGCCTTGGCCCGACGACACTGCTGATTGGTTTAGACTGAGTTGGTCTCTGAAGTGCAGCACTCGATTGAGATTCACATTTGTGAGTGGAAAAATACACACCACCACATCATGGGCACCCAGAGCACATGAACATAACCGGCTTGGAAAACAATTTTTGAAGAACAGACAAGGGTCAAACACCCAGACCTTGCAGCTAGAAACGGACGATAATTTTCTCCTCCTTTTCTAAAAAAAATCAGCCCGTGCACTCATGTCAAATGTGCACATTTATGAAGCCATTTTTAAGGAGGCAACAACCAATGATTTTGGACTTCATGGAAAGTAGCAAGTTGATTGATTAAAAGAAAACACGATCACAGGTTCAGGTTAATTGATAAAAAACGAATTTCTTGACATCTAATGTGTAGAGCAGAACTAATCTGAGGAGAAGATATTTAGGAATGATATTTTGACATATTATAATGAATAAGACTTCAACTGAATAGAAATGTTGATGCTGGGGCATATGTACCAAGCCCGTGCGTGACCTCACATCCTATCGACCATTAAGTCCCCCTCCTCCCTAGAAATGAAATAAACATGTGCCTAAAGCCCATATCAAACCTTTCCAGTTGCACAAGGACGCCTATCAATGTTTACAGATTCAACTCAAACAGTGTTTAGCCAGGGCACTCATGATTAATAGCAGTAGAAAACATATACACAGCACCGTCTGTGAGCACACACACACACACACACACACACACACACACACACTGAGCGAGCAGCTGCTACTCCCTTGGATGCTCAAGGGAACCACAGCAGGCCGGGCCAGGCTTTGTATAGACATCAAGGGCACTGCAATAGAAAAGGATAATGCCTATTTGACACTTACTTCGGTACAGACACCTTAACTTCCATTAAAGACAGGAAATGGACTTACAAGCTATTAAAGAACATTCCAATGAATAAGGAGCTTTGCAGTTTAATAAACAAGAAATCAATTATTTACTGTAATGACTAGAATATTTAAGAATATATTATTATTATTAAAATATATAATGTAATCTGGAATTGTATTATTATTTACAATACAAAGAATAAATATTTTAACATTATTATTATATTTTAATTATTGACAAAAACAATAATAATAATGATTTATATTTATAATAATGAATTATTATTACTATTATTAAAGTATGATGTATTATAGAATATTATAACAACAATAATAAATCATTAAAATATTTAAAAATACCATTATTATTATCAATGATATAAACATACATACGCATTGTTAATATTATCAAAACCCCTAATTTAGAAAAAGTCAATAAATGTTGAGACAAAATGGCAAACCAAATACCTAAACCCACAGTAATATTTATCAGCTCATTATTCCATTCACAGCAATAACAGCTTGATGAAATGAAAGTAAATTTGCGAAGCCCTCAGGCAGAAAGCGGCTGCAGGCCTGAGACTGACCTTGCCGAAAGAGGGCTCTTCTGGTCCTGGGGAAGGTGCAGATTGGCTCGAAGTGTTGTGGGGGCTCAGCAAGAGAGAGAGAGCTAGGGTGTGACTCAGGACTCTGAAGGGTTTGGTCTGTGGGTGGAACGTACTTGCCCGAGGGGTGCGAGCGGGAGCAAAAAGACCACGTTTGATCACATCTTCTAAAAGCAGTGTTTAATGATACTGTATACCTGTTACAATAGGGTCAGCGCTATATGATGTTCTTCGTCGAGAGATGACTTTATCAAATGTGATATCATTTGAATAAAGCCGGGCAATTCAGGACTTTACTACAACGACGCCAGCAGACAATAGGGCTGCCAGTCGTGCTGCAGAGAGAGGAAGGAGGGGCTGTGGTACCTCGCCTCCGCCTGTCTGTGTCTATTAATGCCATGATCACAGATTACCGTGACTTCAGGATAGAACGAGCAGGGGCTGAGAGGAACATGGAAAGAGAGACAGAAAGGTAAAGAAAGGGAAAGACAAAGAGAGGGCCTTAATACTTAAAACCTCTGGTGTGAGCAACCACCTGAAACATTTTTACGGAAAAATACAAATGTGTCAGGGGAACTGCTCAAAGAGCAACAGCCAATAAAATGAACAGAGCATTTTTCGAATAATAGATCCATTTATACTAATTATACACTTCGTATTTATATTATTTATCATTCAAATTATATTTCATAGCTTTCTGTGACTTACCTTTTTCTAAATAAAATAAAAACGAAAAAACTAGATATTGTATTACTACATTTTACATGAAAGAAATTTGGAGATAAATATCAGCCCATTTAATATGCATGATGTTAATGTAGCAATATTCATAAGGCAATCTCAAAAGGCAACCTTGTAAGATATAAAATCAGCATCAGGTGTGCCGTTTTGAGAAACTATACGTTAGAGCGAATGAAGTCATCTGCAACTCCAGTCAGCTTTTTGCAGATGACATAATGCTAATGTGGAGCTATGCATAATTTACACTCAATCTACTCACTCCTGACATGTTAAATGAGCAGTTTCAGCCGATCCGACACCAGCAACACTTCATTCAGCATTCGTCATGGAGTCGAGAGGAAGAGGGATAGGGTTCTCTATATCATCAATTAAACAATTAGAGGGACATGTTTAGAACAATACCGCAGCTGCGCAGCGCTATTAGAATGTGCAACCACTGTCTTTTGCATTAATTAAATATTATATAGGGCTTTACAGTAATCGTCTAAAGCAAAAGATGTTTTTACCACATGAGAGATGCTAAATCCAAAGCAAAACACAAAGCTAATTTCGCATGATTGACTCAAAGTGGAAAACTGCCAAGTTATTTAGCATAATCCAAATATCAACAACAGTAAGAGGAGCAACAACCCTTGATGATTGAAATAATTTCGTAAAGCAAACTCACCAAGCTCACCTACTCGCATGACAAAAAGATCAAAACATTTTTTAAATCTATACATTCATACACGCGCTCATTCTTGCAGTTGCCAATGAAAATGCACAATTACATGTACTAAAGTTAATACATGCAAATAGTTGGCAGGATAAGCATTTTATGTTTAATAAATTCATAAATTCCCATTGAGTGCTGGTCTGCTGGGACTGGGGGGTGTGTTGATTATGTTAGTATGGAGTGTGTATCAATCCCCCATACTCTTGTCTGTCTATTAACCCCAAGGTCTTTCATTCCAAAGCAGAAGATCCCTGTTTACCAAAGCAGCCCTGCTTCAAGTCGATCAGTTCCACTCAGCACTATTCTCAAACCACCACAAAACATGAAGAAAAAGAACCTATAAAAAACATCGATTGTCATAGATTGCTTACAGATCACCGCTGCCATAAAATGAACGGTGGTGACAAAACTGTACATAAACTGCTGAAGAACTTGAGCACTGAAAACCTGAGCCATTGCCGCACTAACGGTCAGCAATGGCGGTTGTGAAATCTATACAAGCATCATATCGAACCCTCCATTTTAACCTGTCTTCCTCTCAACAGGCTATGAATCAGCAATTATTTCCTTCACACTATGTGTCACAATCAATTTCACTGCTCTGCGTAACAGAATGGTTTCGGGTGACATCTCCAATCAGTAGGTAGGGAGCACATCCTTTTAATGGAAATAGGGTGCTGCACAGGGTCATAACTTCTGACAAAATGCAAATTACATTTGTAACATAAACTGAAATGTCAATTGAGCTTTGCTAGAGCTGCCCCTAAGGTTTTTATACTTGGAAATGTACAGTGCATGGTGTGCACTAGATCAAGAGTCGAATTGTGTGAGTGAAATGGTTGTTTTAAAAACATTTATTCATTAAACGTTTCCTACATCTGAAAGTTGTAAAGGTTAGGTTCTCTATATCGCTTCCAAAATGACAACACTATGAGTTTTTTACAGTTTTGGCCAACAAAGCACTCAAAAAAAAAAATAATAACAAACTTAACAGGAAAAAACATGATTTTCCATTGGATTACCTTACTCTGTAAAGCTAGAATAGTGCATGACCAAGCATTAAAGAAAACTGCTGAATAGGCTCCAGAGCTAAAATTATGTCAGCTTGCATATCAAAACTGAGAAGCGACCAGAGTGCCGATGGGAATCCCAGCCCCCACAAGCACAACCCCTTCTTAACTTAAAAAAAAGCCCCCCGGTCCCTTTTGTGCTCCTGACACAAACAATGCAGCTCAGAGCCACAATTGGAGGCTAACACTCTGTGCACAGAGACTGTAAACCTAACAGCAGACACCATCTGTACTGCAGGTGTATGTTTATGTTAACAGTCTAGGCTAACAGCCTCTTGCTATTACATAGAGCGGTAGGTCAAAGGTGACAGACGGATCCAATTAGCTGAAGCTTTAAGATATCAGCATCTATTTGGAAAACTAAATGGTTAGGCTGGCAGATGACAAGATGGATACCAAGTTTCTGTATCCTACAAGGAAACTGTTAGCATATCCCAAATTTTTTTTGGGGTTTGTTACAACAGTGGACTTGGACTTTATACTGACAAAAGCCAGTCACACAAAAGTTTTTGGTTGTCAATATTATAACAGAAATACCTTATTTACCCAGAAGTGTACCCATTGAGACCCATTAATAATGAAAGTGTCAGCTAATATGGGGCTACAAAGAAAAAGTTAGCAGTATTTGGCTTGTCATGTGATGCTCAATATGGCGGCCACCACAAGGTAGGTAATTTCATTAGGTTTAAACTTTATTAAGTGGAAAAATTACTTTGTATCTTTAACATTCAGATCTCAAGTGTGAAATGCATACAATCCTTTGCAAACAACAACAACACTACCATTCAAAAGTTTGAATTCAAGGGTCAACAAGGCTGCACTCTTTTGAACAAAAATACAGTAAAAATAGTAATATTGTGAAGTAAGATTACAATTGAAATTGCCTGTTTTGTAGTTTAATATATTTTAAAATGTAATGTATCCGTGCTGACAAAACTGAATTTTCAGCATCATTACTCCAGTTTTCAGTGTCACATGATCCTTCACGAATCAATCTAATATGCTGATTTGGTGCTCAATAAACTTTTCTTTTATTCTCAATGTTGAAAACAGTTGTGCTGTTTAATATTTTTGTAAAAACTGTAATGCATTTTTCATTCATTTTTCATTTCATTCATAATCATTTTTTCAGGATTCTATGATGAATACAAAGGTTCAAAACAGCATTTATTTGAAATAGAAATATTTTGTAACAATGTAAAAGTCTTTGTCAATTTTTTTATAGATTTAATGCATGCTTGTTGAATACAATTTCTTTCAACAACAAAAAAAACAATTATTATTAGACAATTCAATTATTAGTCTTCAGTCAGTGTCATATGATCCTTCAGAAATCATTCTAATATGCTGATTTGCTGCTTAACCCTTTGATGCGCAAGCTATGGAAACCCCTTCTAATGCACAACATGGGTCTAAAAAGACCCGTATTCATTTCCTATGTTATTTCATGCATGGCTGAGTGTTTCTTTGCTGAATCTTTAAAATATATCTATTTTATCATTTGTTATTCCAGGTATTCATTAAATATCTTGTTTTTGATTTCCACAAATCATTATGTTTATGTTTTCTTTCTTACTTTATAAACAAACACAGTTTTTTTATTTCTACATTTTTTTTACATACATGGGTCTAAAAAGACCCGTATTCATTTTCTATGTTATTTTATGCATGGCTGAGTGTTTCTTTGCTGAATCTTTAAAATATATCTATTTTATCATTTGTTATTCCAGGTATTCATTAAATATCTTGTTTTTTTTCTTTTGAGATCAATTTATTTAAGCATTTAATATTCCATGATCTATAAATTCCATGATTTATAAATATTAAAAATTTCTTGTTTTCAATTTCAAAAAAAATATTATTTTATTTATTTCTAGGTTGTGTGTTACTATATCGAATTTACTTATCAAGCATGATAAAACAAAATAATAAAGACAACATTTTGTCAAATTAATCATTTTAGCAGTCATTTAGACAAACACTTGAAATGTTTATTTGCCACTTTGTCTCACATAGCATTCACATATCACAGATAACTGATAACACTGAAATTGTAACTGTATTGAATTGAATTGTGGTGAATGTGATCAAATAAAAGAAAATACAAAAATCAAAATAAAATCACACTGGTACAGTGGCATCTGTACTGTTAGGCCTTCTACATGTAAATAAGCTTTAAAATACAATCTTTTTTAGCTAACATTAGCTAGAATATGTCACCAGCTAGCTTTAGCTAATAGTGTTGGACATGTTTCTCCTTCTCACAAGTAATTTCTCTCTAGGATTACAAGGTCAAGGTAACCATAGCCTAATATTCAAATATTATGTCCATCTTTTACAAAATATAAAATATTTTCTGTGGTTAAAATAAAATAAGACTTGCGTCAAATATACAAAAGCAGCCGTGTTGAGTTGTGAAATGTGTGGCATGTTGAATAGTATTCTGCAGTAAATGTTCCTACTTGCAACAATGTGCAAATATCAAAGGTTTCTATATGGGTCATTTTTGAATATATGTAAAATTAATGTAGAAATAAAAAAAAAACAACAACGGTGTTTTTTTATAAAGAAAGAAAGGAAACATTAACATAATGATTTGTGGAAATCAAAAACAAAATATTTAATGAAGACCTGGAATGAAAAAAATAAAAAAAATAAAAAAAACCGGTTTCACTTTATTTTGATGGTCCCTTTACACATTCTGTTGACTATAAGTAACGGTGCACCTACATGTCTCCTAACTCTCAGTAGAGTATTAATAGACTGGTAGGGTTAGGGTTAGAATAAGTTGACATTTAGTTGCATAGATACTTATAGTCATGTAATGAGAGTTAGTTGACATGTAGTTGCAAAGTTACTTATATGTAATGAGAGTTAGTTGACATGTAGTTGCAAAGTTACAATCAACAGAATATTCAAAAGGGACCATCAAAATAAAGTGTTACTAAAAAAACATGTCTTTTAAAGATTCAGCAAAGAAACACTCAGCCATCACTGAAATAACATAGGAAATGAATACGGGTCTTTTCAGACCCATGTATGTAAAAAAAAAAAAAAAATGAAGAAATACAAAAACTGTGTTTGTTTATAAAGTAAGAAAGGAAACAATGATTTGTGGAAATCAAAAACAAGATATTTAATGAATACCTGGAATAAAAAATGATAAAATAGATATATTTTAAAGATTCAGCAAAGAAACACTCAGCCATGCATGAAATAACATAGGAAATGAATACGGGTCTTTTTAGACCCATGTATGTAAAAAAAATGTAGAAATACAAAAACTGTGTTTGTTTATAAAGTAAGAAAGGAAACATAAACATAATGATTTGTGGAAATCAAAAAAAAGATATTTAATGAATATCTGGAATAACAAATGATAAAATAGATATATTTTAAAGATTCAGCAAAGAAACACTCAGCCATGCATGAAATAACATAGGAAATGAATACGGGTCTTTTTAGACCCATGTTGTGCATTAGAAGGGTTGCGATACAAAAGCGATTTTTATTCAAAAAGTAAGAAATGAAAAATTTCAATTAGGATTTTTAATGATCTAAAACAAGTTAATTGAAGAATACCTGGAATACTGAATGATGAAATTAATTTCTTGCAAAGATATAGAAAATGAAAACTCAGTCGGGTCTTTTTAGACCCATGTTATGCATCAAAGGGTTAAGAAACATTTCTAAGTATTACCAAAAGCCTGTCGGCTGTTTTGAAATACCAAAAAATAAAATAAGTACTCGACAATAAGTACTGCCCGATGGCCCGGGGCCAGAGTCAATGAGAGTTGACGTAGCTGTCCTTGTCTGATCGGACCAGTGCTGCAGCATCACAAAAGTTTATTATTTGCACGTTTTTAAGCCTTACCAGTATAAATATTCAAGTGCAAGACGACGCAAAAGAGAACTAAATCTGGTGTATTCGCACGCTGTGTGAGACTTTAGATCTAACTGAGAAGCGTTATTTAATGTATGTTTGTTCTATTGTATTTATTTGTGCTATTGCTATCATTTTTTTTCTTATTTTATTACTGACAGTTTGCTTTTCTTTATTAATTTATGAAATGTATATTGTTTAGGCAAGTAGTTTTTGCTGTGATATCAAAATTGGAATCGAGAATTGTGAAATTTCACTGGTATCTGAAATTTGGTGTTATAACATTATTTACTAAGGTTTCATGGGTCAAACACAATGAAACCAATAACTTAATTTATGTATTACTTTTTTGCAGTGGGTCCAGTGAAAATGTTGGCAGGGCAAGTAAAAATCTGAACCAATGGCCCTTCGGACTAGTAAAAAAAATCCTTAGCGTTGACTTTGAGCCCTAATGTGTAAACTGGACAAAACCATCCATCTTTATGTTGGCCTGCTGATGGTCACTGTAGTGACAAACTTCCTGCTAAAAACACATAACAGTGTTTCATCACAGGCTTTATGTTTTATTGATCAATCATCTGAACATCTAATCAGCTGACATTTGGATAGAGCTGTCCCTGTATCTGATTAACATATTCAATAGCATTACCATTGAATTACTCACTCTATGTTATCCAGTGACAGCTTATTTGACCTTATTTTGTATTGCTCTCAATCACTTATGAAAAGATTGTATCTCCTCCTACAATGAAAGGCAAGCCTTTATTCAGCAATGTCTTAGACGTCCTTGAAATAATGATACATTGACTTCACAACACGTATCACACCATTATTAGGGATAATCTCTTTCTCTGGTGGACAGGAAAACAAGAGAAGAGTATCAGTTATATCCTCCATATTTAAGTCACACAGATATCTTTTAAAGGGTCAATAATCTTTTCACCTACACAGGACGTTATCAGATTTGGTTTACGGCTTGATAGAAGCCTATGCATTATCTGAGGCTGATAATTGGCGGGGAGTCTCTCCTACAACACAAAGAGTTCTTTTCCGCAGGGATGCAGGCCTCAAGGTCAGAGCTCAGTTCTGCCATGGAGACAACAGGGGGGCATTACCTTCCACCAAACAAGCTGTCAGCACTAACTTTGTCAGGGCACAGACAAATAAACTGCTAGAGAGTGATAATAGATCTAATTTCACCTCCCTGTCACTCCCTCCCTCCCTCAAGGGAGACGATTCCAAAGCACAGAAAGAGCTTAAGGAGGGGAAGGAAAAAAATAAAACGACAAACCAAAGCTATCTAAAGAGATAAAGGGGTAACTCACTTGAAATTCATCTCCAGAAGGAGCATTGATTTCAATGTCTAAAACTTCACCAGGGTCCACCTCTGTCTGCTCTTCTTTAGGACATATGGTTTGGTCTTCAGCAAGGTGTGGAGTTTCGCACACAAGGTAAGGCTTTGTAATCGCCTGCACTTTTGGTTTAGAAACACTTTCATCGTGACATCTGAAAAGAAAACACAACCTGTCAAATGTACCACAACGCAAATATAACCGTGTTCAAAAAAAAAATTATTGATACACGTCCATTTTAATGAGCTATTAAGATTATTGGCCATGTCAGGAAATCAGTATTCTCCAAGTAAAGCATCATAATTCTTGTTTGGAAATTTGCCAGATGAAAAAAAAAAAGAGCAAGATAAGGGCATTCTGAAACAACATTCCCATTATGTGCAATGTGCTTTGACAGTGTTTGCTCTGAGCAGAGCTTAGTCGAAACAAAGGCTCTAGGGCGCATCAAAAATCAACCTTTATCCAACAGTTCACCTATAGACCAGGTTGCTACAGGAAGAGGAAAAGTTCACCCTACCTCATAGTTTCGTTCTCATCATCGCTACACAAAAGGTCATCGTTCAGCTCTTCATCTGATGTATCCAAGAGACCCTGAGAAATACACCGTCAATTTAAGCATGTTCCAACCAACACTTAATGAGTCATTCATTTAAAAATGGAAGCTGTTGAACTAACGAGAACTTATCCAACTTCTGTAATTATAGACATATCTTCTGATATTGGTTTACCGATCTATTTTGTGGTAATATTTCACATCTACCAGTACTGTGTAAAAGTCTAAGGGACATTAGTATTTTCTCACAAAAATGGTTTTAAAGGTGCAGTAAGCAATTACTGGTAAAACATTGTTAATGTTTGAAAATACCACAACAAACACGCCCCAACCCAAAAGGATTACACACATATGTTGATGCCTCCACCCCACATTCATGAACACGCTATGCAACACAGGCAACGAGTAGGTGGGATCTGATGTACCTTCCACCCGAGGGTATGATGTCATCAATAAGTGAAAACAATTTGTGTTACTATGTTCATCCTTTCCATCCCAAAAAACAAACACCGTTTTCATGAACAGCTCCCTACATAACACGATAGTCCACTAGACCCTACTATGGATACATGGATACTTCCCCACCCACTCCTCCCGGTACCTGCAGAGCAGTTTTTGATTTTTAGCGTCGTGTTAGGGTTCCGGTACACCAGCCATGTCAACTAAACGAATTAATGAAAATTAGCTTATTGATGCATATCTAAATTCACACCTACTTTATCTTTGTAGAACTTAAAAAAAAGAAACAAAAAGATGCGGCAGCCAATGAGCAGCCGGCGGGGGCTGGCTGCAGGACGACTCAACCTCCACGGACAGTTTTCAATTTTTATCAAACAATAACTACTCAAGATTTTACTTTAGTATAATTTTTGGGACAATTAAGGCCAGATTCGGGACAACAGCTTAGATTTCGGGACTGTCCCAAATTTTTCGGGACATCTAGTCACCCTTTGTTTACATTTCCAAATATTCCTTTTGCCATTCATTTTAACAATCCAGGGAAATTGGAGTCCGACAACCAAGTTAGTCTGACAACCAAAACAAGCCTACAGTTGTGGTCAGAATAATGGCACCCCTGGTAAATATGATCAAAAATGGCTGTAAAAAAATAAATCTGCATTGTTTATCCTTTTGATCTTTCATTCAAAAAATTTGCAAAAATCTAACCATTTCATTGAAGTAAAATAAATGAAAGTGGAGGGGAAATCACATTATTGGGCACAATTATTCGCACCCTTTTATTAAACAATTTTTGCAATCTCCTGTTGCCAAGATAACAGCTCTGAGTTTTCTTCTATAATGCCTGATGAGTTTGGAGAACAACTGACAAGAGAGCAGAGACCATTCCTCCATACAGAATCTCTCCAGATCCTTCAGATTCCCAGATCCATGTTGGTGCTTCTTCTCTTCAGTTCACTCCACTCATTTTCTATAGGGTTCAGGTGAGGGGATTGGGACGGTCATGGCAGAAGCTTCATTTTGTGCTCTGTAACACATTGTTGTGTTGATTTTGATGTTTGTTTTGGATAGTTGTCCTGATGGAAGATCCAACCACGGCCCATTATAAGATTTCTAGCAGAAGGCGTCAGGTTTTGATTTTGTATCTGTTGACATTTGATAGAATCCACAATGCCATGTATCTGCACAAGATGTCCAGGACCTCCAGCAAAAAATATGCCCACAACATTAAAGATCCAACAGTATATTAAATTGTAGATATGGGGTACTTTTTATCCTTGTGTGCACCAAACCCATCTAGCATGATTGCTGCCAAAAAGCTCTTTTTTTTTAGCTTCATCTGACCACAGAAGCCTGTGCCGTTTGAAGTTCCAGTCGTGTCTGACTTTCCTGGAGTTTGTTTTTTGGATGAGCGAGGAGGATTTTTCTTGAAACTCTCCCAAACAACATGTAGTGATGTAGGGGTTGTTTGATTTTTTTTTTTTTTTTGGGTAGGCTTCTGACCCCAAGACTCAAGTAATCTCTGCAATTCTCCATCTGGGATCCTTGGAGAATATTTGGTCACTCAAACTCTCCTCCTAATCATGCATTAAGACAATATAGACAGCACACGTTCTCTTTCTGGCAGATTCGTAACATCTTTAGTTGATCGTACTTCTTGGTTTAATTTTAATTTAAATAATTTTAACTTAAAGGGGTCATATAATGCCATTTTTGTACAAGTTAATATGAATCTTTAGGGTCTAAAAGAAAACTTTGTAATATACTTTTATTAAAAATTCTCATTAGTATTGTAAGAAAACGCTCATTTTACCTGCTCAAAAACAGCTCTGTTTTCAGCACGCCGTTTAAGTGTATGTGCCTTTAAATGATAATGAGCTTCGCTGACTCCGCCCCTTTGTTCTGTGGGCGCTTTGACACAACGCACGTGGAGTGTTGACTTGACAACAATTGAGGGTTTATTATGGCAGCGGGTTTATTATGGCAGCGGGATTCTCTCTGAGGACACATCTGTGCAACCGTATCAGTTTGAACCGGAGTCGGACCGAAAGAAGATGACGGCCCCGAAGAAGTTCGACAATTAAGGCTCGAACAGGACGTTTCTGAATGGTTGGTTAACAATGTCACTTTGATCTATTTTTGTATGTACTGGCAGGGTAAGGTTAGAGTTGTGAGATACAAACGCTATGTGTTTAACGTTACTAATGTAAGTTTTAGGTTAGTCCGTTGACAGATTTATGTTGAAAAACTTTTTGTTGTTGTTGTAAATGTAGGCTTGTCAGTGATGCGTGACGTTATCTCAGTGTTAGGTACAACTATCGTGACTGAAATTGACATGATGTCATGTCAGTAATGATTCTAGCAGTAGTTGAAGGATACCTAAGAATTTGTTGTATATGTTTATGTTTAGTGCAGTACGAAAATGTTTTATGTTTTAAGAAAACTTTTAAGTACATCTATAGTATTGTAACTGCATTGATATTCCTGTTAATATTCTTGTTACGTTAACTGTAACACCTGCGTACACAGTTTTTTAATAACACAATAACTATAACGCGTTTTTCATTATAAACGTGGGATTATGAATTATATTGAGAACGTCGTAACGTTACATAGAATACCAGCCAATGCACTCTGAGTGTAAACATTAGCCACAATCATCGTGAAGCGTGCAAGCGATTATCAAAGATTAATATAAAGGTTACTTAAACTTTAAACTCAGTTCTTTTGGAGGTCCAGCAGGAACACGAATAGTTGGTACCGATTCATTTTTCAGTAGCAGCTTCTTAGCAAAACCTGATTTATATTGACCCTCGCCTCGTTTATAAAGCAGTCTGGTGAGAAATGATTCACGCAAACATGAGCGCATTGACGTTGCTCGTCGGAAATATTCCCTTCATAAACAAAACTCAGCCACTGCGTCTTCGCTGGTTCGGATTTAGGAACATTAAAATGACTGCTGTGTTCGTTATTACACCCAAGAACAGAACTCCACAATCGCTTAGACGCCATTCTGCTCCAGTGTATCAACAATGACGAACTATGATTGACATCTCACTCACAAGCGAGGGCGGGTCTGTGATGAAACGCTGCTGTCAATCAACAATTGTGGGAGGGGTGTGCGAGCTTGTGACGTCACAGGCTCGAACGGCTTGATTTGAGGCAGGGGAAAACATAAGGAGATTAAAACAAAACCACTGGATGGATTTTTATCATTATATGATGGCTGTGTACAGGCACTGTCAACACACATTTCAGTACAATCAACTTGTAAAAGTGCATGTACCATTATATGACTCCTTTAATTAATTATTGCCCTGATGGTCAAAATGGGGATTTTCATTTTTTTAGCCATTTTCTTACAGCCACTTTATATTTGTGATGCTCAAAAATCTTTTGAAGCACATCAGAACTATATTCTTTGGTTTTACTCATTGTGATGGATGATTAAGGGAATGTGGCCTTTGAGTTTCCTCATATTTAAACTCCTGTGAAACAAGAAGTCATAGCTAGACACTTTCATGTTCCTAGTCACCCTGGTGTGCTAAAAAAAAGGTAAATATTAATGGGAATATACTTCAGAGATATTTTACTCGTTATAAATTCTAGGGGTGCCAATAATCGTAGCCAACGTGTTTTGGAGAAAAACGTTTATTTCATAATGTGATTTCCCCATTACATAGAAGCCTATGGAGTGAGACAGCTCTCAGATTTAATCAAAAATATCTTAATTTGTGTTCTGAAGATGAACGAAAGTCTTACGGGGTTGGAACAACATGAGGGTGAGTAATTACTGACAGAATTTTATTTTTTTGGGTGAACTATCCGTTTAAGTATCAATGCCACTTAAAAAGAGGCAATCTAATTCTGTTTACATGAAATAAGCCTGCTCCTGAGCAGGTTTAAGCTTACGGACCTGTTGCTATGACAGCAAGTCCAGGATGAGCTTCGAAGAACCAAACAATCCAAGATCATGCCAAATCATCAACAATCAAATCCAGCTAACTGAGTTAGCGACGTACAAAGAACGGACCCCTGATCTCACCATCATCGAGTCCATCTGGGATTACATTGAGAAACAGAAAAAACTAAGACAGACTAAATCCAGAAGAACTGCGGCAACGTCTCAAAGACGCTTTAAGAAACCTACCTTCACAGCTACAGTACTGAGAACAGTTTTAGGCACTTGTGCAAAGTGAGGATGCTTTCAAAAAATAATGCCATAAATAGTAGGGGTGTGCATTGGCACTGCCCTCACAATTAGATTCGATTACGATTCACCAGGTAACGATTCGATTCAATTCGATTCTACGATGCATTGCGATGCATCAAAATTCTACTGCACACAACAAGGCACATTTTTCATCAGTCATGAGGCAATACAAGCATATTGAACAACAGATTTTATTGGCTGCTATTATAACTCCTGTATCTTTGACATCAATGTCATTAAATTAAATAAAATTGATTGGTACAGGGTATTGAATATGGCATTTTCAAACGCGGTCATCTCCCTCCACCTCAGCCATCTTTATTGTTGTTATTATGCCCCCGGAAGTAATTGAAACTTCAAAACTTTATTGTCCAAGGCCAGAAAATAAACAGTGAAATAATCGATTATGGCACTTTGCCGCATCGATGCTGAATTGTGCATTTCCCGCATTGCGATGCATTGCCGAATCGATTATTGTTGACACCACTAATAAATAGATTTTATACTCAGTTAATTTCTATTAACTAAATCAAATCAATTTTTGGTGTGACCACCCTTTGCGTTTTAAACAGCTTTTGTCCAGATACACTTACACATTTTCAGGTAGTTTTCTTCAAGCGTCAAGAGACATTGCCGCAGTTCTTCAGGATTTAGTTTGTCTGAGTTTTTCTACTTCATGTAATCACAGACAGACTCGATGATGGTGAGATCAAATCTCCACGTGGAGTGCCGGTGGTTGTCAGACTCCTTGTGCATACAAAATTATTATTATTATTATAAATAACAATACACTTACACACCATTGCCACTAACAATAATAATACAAACAAATATTAGCCTATACAAAAAAAAAAAAAATTGGCGGAGAAGTGGTTGGCGGAGTTTCCTTTGCAGCACCTCATACGCATTTAACGGTTCTGGTACGCACTACGCAGCAGTTCGCACGAGTCTTCAAACGAGCAGCAGGTAACGTTTAAGCTAATACAGAAAATTACATTTATCCTACCATCACCATGCTACTCTAAAAGTTGCGGCAGCATGCGAGTTATTCTTAACTATAATAAAAGTATAACTCGATTTCAGATGCATTCTGAGTGACAATGTCTTTCGTTTTTATCCAAGGAATTAAAAGTGCAAGGGGAAATACATATAGTTAAATGAAATCTTAAGTCCATGTCCAACTTGTAAGGAACGTATAACTTTGATTTCATAGTAACGCTTTACAATAAGGTTCATTTGTTCATTACTCATGTATGAACTAACCCACTAAACATTGGACGTAGGATAGACGTGCAGATCATGTCTATATTGGGTCTGTCGGTCCATGACCAATTCTGGAAATCTATTCGACGTCCAAACTAGGTCCACTATTTGGACGTCCAGCCATGACCCAACTTGGACGTCATGTTGACGTTCAACATTTGACCGTTGAACTGGGTCATTTTTTGGACATTTGGACGTCTATTACAGGTGCAGGAAATTTACATGATTAATATGCAATTTTTTTTTTTTTTTTTTTTTTACAAATATCAACATTGTTGTTTTCAACATGATTAATACATATGAATAGAGATTATTTATAATTATTTAAGATAGGTTTCAGAAGGTGTAATGCTGTAGCTCAAACAGTAGAGCGTTAGTGCTTGTGTAACGGCCACCTAGTGCAACGCCTACATCATGGGTTCGATTCCCAGGGAAAGCAGGAATGTAAATGTGTAATGAAATGTAAGTCACTGTGGATAAAAGCGTCTGCCAAATGCATAAATGTAAATACATGGTACAGATAACATCCTTTAAAAATGTCCTCTACCTTTTTGAAACATGGGACTATAGTTATAGAAGATACTAAATTTGATGGTGAAAAGACGTCCACAAACGACCACATTTGGTCCCACCGACTTCAATATTAGACGTGCAAAAGACGTCGAATAAAGACGTCGCCTGGCGTTACAAAACAACCCCTTCAGTGGACGTCCAAAATTACATAGAAAAGACGTCACTCTAACGTCACATTGCGCAGTGGGAACATGAACTAACCATGAGCAACACATTTGTTACTGTATATCTTAGTTAATAATACAACTGTTAATTGTTTATTCATGTCACAGCCAGTGCATTAACTAACGATAACAAATACAACTTTTGATTTTAATGTTTTAGTAAATGCTGAAATTAATATTAACTAAGATTAATAAATGCTGTAGAAGTGCAGTTCATCATTAGCCAATGTTAACTAATTTAACTAATGAAACCTTAAAGGGTACCTATTATGGCATTTAAAATGTTCCTAATATTGTTCTGGGAGTCCCCAACAACAGTTTTACAAGCATGCAATGACAAAAAACACTTTTGTTGTCTTATAATATGCATTTATTTTTACCTGATTTGCTCACCGACTCCCATATGAATCGTTTAGCGAGTCATTTTTCCAAACCCGCCTTTGCGTGACGCTAATCTGTGGTGATATGTTAGACACCCAGCCGACGGGGTGTCATTGGTTGTTGCGCTAGATCTTACCCAGATACAACAGTGCTATTTTCTGATTGGCTAACAACACCAGACGAACAACACCAGAGGAGACCAGGGTTGCCAGGTCTGCACAACAAAACCAGCCCAATTGCTCATCAAACTAACCCAATCACGGCCAAAAATATTCAAATAGCGTTCCCGGGTGTTTCCTCAATAACAATCATGTTCCAGTGGATAAAACAATCGCGTCAACCAGCGTGCACTACACAAACAACCCGCGGAAACAGTGCAGGCATACACACCTGGCAACACTGGAGGAGACGCGCTTGAATCCTGCTGCCGGTTCCACAGTGAGTGAGTTTTGGGCACTGCGGCATATTAAATATATTACAAATAGTTTTTCAGCGTGAGAAATACAATGTGTGGCCGGAGAGCGTGACAAAAGACCGAAATGAGTGACTGTCACGCTCAATGCGTGACACTCGAGAGCCCTGTGACAACTCCATTAACAACGACAAACACTTCACATATTTCAATACAATTGACATTGAAGACCTAAGTTAGCTGCTAGAAGCTGCGCTGTGCCTGTGCGTACACAACACACAAAATAATTATAGAACATGATACAAACATAAAAGCAACAGCCTACTTACAGATTGTGATTCGGAGAAGGAAGCTGATCCAAATAAACTCGGTACTGAACCTCCCTCCTTCAGTATCAGCCGGCTCGCAAATTCATACTTTATAGCATTTAGGTTTGTGAAGCAATCATCTTCAAAATGACGCGAACACAGAACAAGTTCGGGCTATAATACTTCTGTGGTATAGTTATGAACTGTAGCCACTGTCTTCAAATGCTCCTCACTGGGCAGATGAAAAAAGTTTGCTTTTGCGTCGCACTTCAAAACACAGCAGCGTCTCGTCGACATGATGTTTTCCCTGGTGTCTCCTAATGCAATGAGTGGGCGTATCTTATTCAAATAACTTGTACAATTGACGTACGAAAGTTAGAGAAAATGCATCGTTCGTCTATCGATTCATATCAGCGACTCAGAGTCGACTCTTACTTTTGAGAGATAATAACTTTGTATACGGTGAACTTTCATATTTAAAACTTTGCAGGATGTTTTCGTTCACTTAGATCTATGTTACACACTACATGAAAGGTAATTTTCAAAATTCCATGATAGGTACCCTTTAAAGTGTTACTGATTCATGATAGCTAACACTGTCTTTCATACATATAATACATACATTAAATTTACAACATTAACAAAACTATAAATTAATTTTCCATAATTGATGCTTTCCAACTTGATTCTCACTGTTTTGTTTGGTAAAGTAAATAATATTTAGTAATATTATCATCATTTCCCTATTTTCATTTGATGTGTTATGCATTATAATAATTGTATCAACATATTTTCTTAGAATGTCAAGGAAAGAAACAATAAAAAAACAAAAAAATACAAAGAACTCTCTGAGCAGCCAAAGGAAGCATCCCTCTTGCATGTTGGCTAAAAAAAGAGAATAAAAATGCCGGTACTGTTAAATAAAATAAAATAAAAAATGTAGTGCCCTTTTTGGTCCCTCCGCCCCTGCCCCTGAGGAGGTCTATGCACGCCACTGCTTCAGAGTTTAGCTCCAACCCTAATCCAACACACCTGAACAAACTAATCAATGTCTTCAGGATTACTATGGCTACAAAATTTTTTTTTTTTTTGCTTTTGCATGGTTGGAGGAGCTAAATTCTACAGAACAGCCTGCACTCCAGGGCTGCGTTCCAGTCCACTTTTAGACACGCACTTGCGAACTTCCCCCGCCGCCATTTTGAAGTGTGTTCCACTTCGTGAAGTGGACGAGGGAAGTTTATATGGACAGACCCTCGCTCCCTCGATTTTGACCGAGGGAGTGAGTCTACTTCATAATGTACACTTCTTCAGGCAGCTCCATATGCCACAATGCAACACGATTGTGACGTCACCGCAGATCTCTAATCACGGTCTAATCACCACCACCACAAACAGCTCTAAAGATATATTAATTATGATTTTTTACATTTAAAACAACCCAGACACATCTATATTTGGATGCTGCATTAAACTAATTCTTAAAGGGAAACAAAATAAAAATAATAAATCAACTCCATAGCTGATTCCAAGTGATCAAGGGCTTAGGACGTTCCAATTCAGCTCATTGCAGTTTCCACCAGTAGTGGGCACTCATGCAACGTAAGCAGTGACGTACATCCGAGTGAACGAGGCGGAGGGAAGTTAGCTACGGTGGCCGAGAGGTGCAAAACAAATCACAATTATAAAAACAAAATAACAAGTCAGAAAACACAATAACAATTCAGAAAACACAATAACAATTCAGAAAACACAATAACAAATCAGAAAACACAATAACAATTCAGAAAACACAATAACAATTCAGAAAACACAATAACAAATCAGAAAACACAATAACAATTCAGAAAACACAATAACAATTCAGAAAACACAACGACATTTCAAAGAAAACGGAAAAGGTAGGTACATTTTGAGAATGGCAAACTTGTCGCTGATTGGACGAGACACCTGTCAATCAAGCTTTACAGGAATTAAGAAATTTGTGACCAACTTTGTTTTGCTAAATGCGAAAATGGAACACATTAAACATTACTTTGAAGAAGGACATTCATATGCCGTGATTGTGGACATGCTGGCGAAATACCATGATATTAAAAACTATTTACAAAATTACTAAAAAATATTTACATGCTTCGTGAGGCACACACGTACATTTGCACACACAAGCAAGGTCTCTCGCTCTCTGTCTCTACCTCTCTGCCGTGCGCTACACGGTTTGGAGCTCGCGAGCTCTAGAGCTCCGAGTTTTTAACTAATTTGTGGGCATCAGGGAGCCGCTATCAATGATGGGTGCGATAAACTTAAGCCATTTGAGCACAAGCTCATTTTAATGTCGTGGTATGTCGCCAGCATGTCCACAATCACGGCATATTATTGTCCTTCTTCAAAGTAATGTTTAATGTGTGTGTTCCATTTTGATCACAAATTACTTACTTCCTGTAAAGCTTGATTGACAGGTGTCTCGTCCAATCAGCGACAAGTTTGCCATTCTCAAAATGTACCTACCTTTTCCGTTTTCTATGAAATGTCGTTGTGTTTTCTGAATTGTTATTGTGTTTTCTGAATTGTTATTGTGTTTTCCGAATTGTTATTGTGTTTTCTGAATTGTTATTGTGTTTTCCGAATTGTTATTGTGTTTTCTGAATTGTTATTGTGTTTTCCGAATTGTTATTGTGTTTTCCGAATTGTTATTGTGTTTTCCGAATTGTTATTGTGTTTTCTGAATTGTTATTGTGTTTTCCGAATTGTTATTGTGTTTTCTGAATTGTTATTGTGTTTTCCGAATTGTTATTGTGTTTTCTGAATTGTTATTGTGTTTTCCGAATTGTTATTGTGTTTTCCGAATTGTTATTGTGTTTTCCGAATTGTTATTGTGTTTTTCTGAATTGTTATTGTGTTTTCTGAATTGTTATTGTGTTTTCCGAATTGTTATTGTGTTTTCTGAATTGTTATTTTGTTTTTATAATAGTGATTTGTTTTGCACCTCTCGGCCACCGTAGTTAGCAGTGAAGGGCATGACCATTTTGGACTAGAACGCAGCACAGGACTGACATTGCCCATCTCTGATCTAAAGTATATTGTTAAGCCCAGCACGGAAGGTAAATGCCAAAGAATAGATTTAGTTCTCAATATGTACAAGAAAAATACTGATGCACTAAAACAAATATTTCTGCTACTTTTTATTCAGCTAGTCTTCTCAGTTATTAAAGCGATGTGAGGACTTTGCAGTTCCATTCACTTAAGATCTGGTCAATCCTCAAGAGACCTCAAACCTGTCACAGTTAAGGCTATTTCTAGTAGTAAGGTCCCTTTATCCGCAGAACACCTTGTATGTGTGCCGTAGGACACATTTAGCAGATCATATACCATTAGCTGCAAAAAAATAGGACAGCTGGCCCTGTGAAGAAACCACCTGTCACAATCCTGAGGCAGAATGTGACACCATCACCTGAGACCTGGCATCTTAACAGATATTTACTGCTGTTTATCAGCATGTCATACTGTGCTCTGAGAATGCAATCACTTCACATGATCTTCAAGACAAGATTCAGAGATCTAAGTGTAAGACAGCAGACGTAAATCTATTCAAATATAAGCAGTGTTCTGGATGTACGTTAAGCACTCACTTGTTTGGATGTCAACCAGTCATCCACAAGAACGCCTTCTTCTGAATCACTTTGAAAGTAAAGAAGATACAGCAAGACCAAAGAGCCATTTAGAAACATACTGATCTTGATGTCAACTATTGAGCAATAAACGAGCTTTACCTAAAAAGAACAATAATCACTTTGAAATGTGCATCAAATATGTAAGCTATAGGCCTACATGCGTAGAGCACGTAGCTTACACATTTGATGTACAGGTCTATATGGCAATGAATATAAATAGTCTTGTATATAATACTAGACATTATTAATTCATTCTAGATAGGCTAGTAGCCTATGTTATCCATTACAGCTTGCACAGTCCGTTAGGAGAAGGCCCGTTGAACTCGAAATTAGTTCATAGCAGCATTGCTTTTTTGAATAGGTAACTTAACTTACCTGTTCATATCTGGAACTTGATACTTCCCTCTGAAGGACCCCTCTCAGCCAGGTTTGTCATAACCCCTTATTGTTCTCTGTGAAGAGGATAAATCAATTAAAATTAAGGTGCGTATCGTGGTAAGTTAACGTTACACCAAGAGCGGTTTTAAACAATACAAGAAAATGTACCAGAGAACATGCAATGCAGGAATAGGCCTACTAATGCCTTTCTCCACACATAATACGGTCTATTTCAGAAATATATAACCCCTAAGTGTTTAAGAAAACATAAACGCGCAATATTTTGGCAGTAAAATGATAACTTACACGCAACACAGACAGACATTCGTTTCGTTGCGCATGCGCACTTGCGTAGTACTCATTTAGAGAGGCGTACCGTTTTTTTTTAAATCCAGTTTTCGGTTTGAGCGTTGCACTGTAACGTTATTTATGTATTGTTTGTTTGCTTGTCTGTCAGGTGAAAGTGTCAAGAAACACGGAACAGCAATGTTCAGCACTTACGTGACTAACGACTCGAACACCGTGAACCCCCTACGAAACCTTTGTAAGGTAATAATAATAACATAGTGTGGGTTTAGACGCGGAACCAAATGCCAATTTGCCTAGCTACCTTGAATATTTTCCATAATGGATGATATATACAGCCTGCCTGACCTGATGTAAAGGTTTCAAATGTGAAAAGTTATGAAAAAGGGAGATATGCAAGGGATTGTGGGTAAAAAAGTAAACTGCAGCTTTTGAAAACACATTTAAAATTGTGTGTCTTTAATTAATATACTTTAAAATATAATTTATTTATGTGATGCGAAGCTGAATTTTCAGCATCATTACTCTGATTACTTATAGTCTTCAGTGTCACATAATCCTTCAGAAATCATTATGCTGATTTGATATTATCAATGTTGGAGGCTGTGCTGCTTAATTTTTTTTTAAGCTGTGTGATACTCTTTCAGGTTTCAATGATGAATAAAACGTTAAAAAGAACTGCATTTATTTGAAATAGAAATTGTTTCTAACAATATACATCTTTACCACTTTTTTTTTCAATTTAACATATCCTTGCTGAAAAAAAAGTATTAATTTCTTTCCCAAAAAAAAAAGAAAGAAATTTCGGACCCCAAACTTTTGAACGACTATTGTGTTAAAAAAGATTTACATTTTAAATAAATGCTTTTCTTTTTTTATTTAAAAGGTATCACAGGTTATTAAAAAAAATATATCACAACTGTTTCCAACATTGATAATAAATCAGCATTATATTTTTTCCCTGTATTTTTGATCAAATAAATGCAGGCTTGATGAGCATAAGAGACTTCTTTCAAAAACATTAAAAATAGTAATGTTTCGAAACTTTTGACCGGTACTGTAGGCTATATAGCCTGTGTGTGTGTGTAGGGCTGGGTAAAAATATCGATTCATCAATGCATTGCAATTATTTGTTTCTCAATTCAATATCGATAAATCAAATCCTATGAATCGATTCAGCCCACCGGCCAGTGGCGGCGCTGTAGGCAACACTCTAGTGAGAGCGTTCAGCGTTGTATAAGACGCTGTTTTTATCATAGAGAATGTTTAAATACCGTAGACATCATGATGTCTATGTTAAATACTAATATCAGCTTACGAGGGAAACGGAGGCGGAGTTAGTGGTGCTTCGGAGGCTGCTACAGCGTAGTACCCCAGAGTGCAGTCTGGACGATGGGGCGGGGCGGCACTTTTAGGCGGGGCGACACGTGTCGCTCCGCCCACCCCCAATTTAATTGGTTTATAATACCGCAATCTTATTGGTGTAGACGATTCAAGTCTGAGCATGCGCATTCTTTTATGTACGATTTTGTGAATGATTTGGCCGTAAAGACATATAAAATGCTAACTTTAATCGTATCTTATTATCGGTTTGCCATGGTACTTTTTGTTATGATCTATTGGCTAATACTTTATTATAGGCCTACTTAAGGCACAGAATAGATGAAGTTATTGTTTAAAAACGAACGCTTGGTGACGGCACCTGTAACTTCAGGGAGATGTTTTACATTAGCACGTCATTCACTGGCTTCTTCATATTTCTATCAGGATCGGTGGATCAGCACAAACTCTGGATTTTACGCAAATTATGATTATTCACTGTAAGAAGAATGTAAGCAGCTGATTTTAAATTCTAAAGCACAACCATTGTTTGTTGTCATTTTAAACGACATTTGTTGTCCGATGCTTGCATTATTTGGTACAAAGTGTAAATAAAATTTTTAATGGCAAACATGTTTCCTGGTTGTTTACCTGTTCATAAAATATGAGGGCCTATTGGTTCTGTATGTTATAGTTTTCATGTTTCAGAAAACAAGATTCATGTTTTCTAATAAGTGTCAACCGGTTAACGTAAAGGGATACGACTGTCTATCTGGCTGACATCAGATATTAAAAATCGAATTGTTTATGTATCCACCATAGCATTGCGTGTTCATGTTTTAATCATCGTATAGTAGGCTACGGGATAAAAATGGTTTTAAATATTACTCGCATAGCTACAATAACCATAAAAACCCCACTGCTGTAAATCTGTGCAATTATAATATAATAAAATAAATAAAATACCCAGCAGAGAAGTGATATGAACATGTACTAGGCCTATTGCTTATAGTTATACGCTCTTGAGCACATTATAATATTTGCTATAGATCGACCTAATAACATCTGTTTTAGTAAAAAAAAAAAAAAAAAAATTGCAGCGCTGCACGGATTTTATTTCCATTGTACGCACAAAACCCAATGGCCAGGGCTTGTGCTATTTGGTAGCCTATTATTCTCTTATTTGTCACCGTGGTTTTGCCTAAAATAAAATAAATGTATGTATCCGATGTTACTGAAATACAGGGAATTATCATCATTTGTGTAAAATCCCGAGTTTGTGTTTATTCACGGATCCTAATGAAAAAACGAAGAAGCAAACGAATGATGTAAAACTACGGAGCCCTGCATTACATGCGGAAAATTATTGTCTAAATCAGCCTATAAAGAAACTATCTCTCCTTTGATATGCCAGTCATTTCAGTCATGCTGATTATCCACCAAAAGTGGCACTGACTTGTCTGCAGGGTAAATTAATACAGTATAGCTTGGCTAAATCTCAAACAGTGTATCATTTATCAGCAACATATTTTGTGATATCGCCGACGCCATCCATACAACTGCTCGCTTACAATAAGACTTTTTGTAAAGCTGCTTTGAAACGAAGTGAATTGAGCGCTATACAAATACATTTTGACAGTAACTTCATCTAACTTGATTCGTAAGTTCATCAAAACATTATCCAATTGATCGTTATTGAAATCGCAATGGTTATTTATCACTTAATATAGTATATGGCCAAACAGCATCGTAGATCATTCATAAACTCGTACCATTCGTACATAAAAGAATGCGCATGCTCAGACTTGAATCGTCTACACACCAATAAGATTGCGGTATTATAAACCAATCAAATTGAGGGTGGGCGGAGCGACACGTGTCGCCCCACCTAAAAGTGTCGCCCCGCCCCATCGTCCAGACTGCACTCTGGGGCTACTCGCTACAGCTGGAGATGATTCGGGGGAGAGGTCTGTGCCCCTTTACCGACCAGAGCGCGCGCTGACACGGAGTACAGCCTTGTTCATACTAGACGCGTCCGTTTCTTTTACTGTCTATAATCCGCACGAGCGCGAAGGTGTGCGCGGCAAAAATAACGTTTATTCAAACTAAGTTGCCCTATATAACAGACGACCGTCGCAACGTTCAAAAAACCTGCATGTGCACTAGTTTGATAACAAATGCTTCAGAGTTAACGTTATATATTGTACTAAAATGTTATGAGTTATATGACGGACATGTCTGTAATGTATCCTACATATAGGCACAGTAAATAAGCCAAAGGTTCTCTGATCAGCTGTTCAGTGTTATTTATTGTGTTGACAAAATAGCACTTTGTAATGTTATAATATCTATGATTGCACTTTGTCTTATGAATATGCACATTTTGTGCTTCTGTTTACATTTCTTTTATAACTTGAATGTATAGGAAGAAATATACGTTCTACTACTTACAGTTACATGCACTTTATAGGTGTTAATAAAGCACCTGTTTGTTACAGTTGTGGTTTGTATTCAACATGTACAATATTGTACAGTTTGTTCTACTAAATAAATTATGACAGGAAACATGCTTGTGTTAATTTGTACTTAAACATTGGTAATACTGCACACATTATTTAAAAATATACCCATGTACTTAATTACTTGTGTATTTACTTATTATTGAATCGATATCGAAGCTAATAAATCAATATCGAATCGAATCGAAATCGAATCGAATCGAAGCCTCAAGAATCGAAATCGAATCGAATTGTGAAATTCCTAACAATACCCAGCCCTATGTGTGTGTGTGTGTGTGTGTGTGTGTGTGTGTGTGTGTGTGTGTGTGTGTGTGTGTGTGTGTGTGTGTGTGTGTGTGTGTGTGGAATCACACTGATGGACGGTCAGCAGGTGGATGGTCACTCAAGATTGCTTAGACGTCAGCAGCGAGAGATGTGAGACTCTGCTGGTGGTGACTTAACAGCTCCGCCCGCAATATCACGCACGCAAATGCGAGTTACGCAACAGCCAATGTCGAGTTTTCCTAATTAATGCATGAATTTAACAGCATTATTTAAACTCTGTTACATACTTAAATTCTGCTAAATTGGGCTAGAATAAGCATATGTAACAAACTAGCCTAAATATACAGAAAATAAAAGAGCTTTACAATACAGCATGTCAGATAATCTATCTCTTCCCCATAAGAACGGAATGGTACCAGGTTCCACACTTAACACAGACAAAAGGAGGTGCAGTCTACACGCTTCTAGTGGTTACAAATGTTGCTCTTCAAATATCTCTTTGATGCAAACAGCAAACTCTTCTCAGAGAAGAAAAACTAATTTTAAAGTCATTCTCTTAACATCACAGGTGACTATTGGATATGAATCATCATTCAGACTCAGATATTTTAAACAAAAATGTTCCTTATCAACTCAACAACAAAGTTAGTTCCTTGGAAAACTTGTGCATCACTATGTGAATCACTTTCCACAATTTTCTGACTATCAATTTCACAAATAAGTCTGTTAGGGGACTTAACTGTGTATGTGTGCTTGTGGGCTGTTTGCAAATGACAGGGGTAAGTCTGTTATTAGGTTCTTGCAAACAAGTGGGGTACTCATTTGGCTTGGTTGCAGGTAAACTCTCTGTACTCTCAGGTTCAGGAACATGCTCAGGTTCTGGACTGTACTGATAATTGCCAGAGCACTCAGGAGTCATCTCATCAGGGATGTCTGAAACTTCACCACAAGTGGCATCCTGCATGTCGTTACTGGCATGTGTGGGTGCACCCATCCATCTGCAATAACTATTCTGATGTCTTTGAAACAGGATCAGGATCATCCATCAGAGCGGAATCGAGAGCACTGCCACAGGTAGCACCAGTGGAATCTGATTGAACTGATTCTTCCTCACCACCATCATCCCAGGATAAGAAATTCACTGGAAGGTACAGATTTCTGTGCACCACTTTTTCTTTGCCAGTTTGAACATCCTTAATCCTGTACACATTAATCTCTTGTCTTACTGATTTAACCTCATACAAAACAGAGTCCCATTTGTCCGCAACTTTCTCTCCATGGTTAGCCAGCAAAACTCTATCTCCTACTGCTAAGGGTGAACCTCTGACCTTCCGACTGTAAAGAAGGGCATGGTGGTTCTGCTTTTTGAGACTGTGTTTTCGAGCAATTTCTGCAGGGTGCAGGGACAAACTCATGGTGGCTGACCACCCTCTCATCGCATAGGACATGCTGAAACATGATGTCGATCAACAGCCTCGGGATACGCCCAAACATAATATAAAAAGGAGCGAACCCGGTTGTTTCATGCACAGTACAATTGTAACTGAAAGTTAATGTTCTTAGAGGCTGTGGCCACCTCACCTTGGATTTCACTGGGAGAGCTCTTATCATATTACCCAAAGTCCTATTGAAACGTTCTGCCAGACCGGTACCCATAGGGTGGTATGGTGTGGTGTGCGATTTTTGAACACCAGCCATCTCAAGCAAGTTCTTAATGATTTTGCTTTCAAAATTTGCACCCTGGTTCGAATGTATTCTCTTTGGAAATCCATAAATGCAGAGAGGTCATTCCAAAGGCGATGGGCAACTTGCTTAGCCAACTGGTTGTGACAGGGGAAGGCGTGTGCCATCTTAGAAAAATGATCTGTCACTACTAGGACATCAATTGGCGCAAAAGCATTTGGCTGTGGAGTTTTATGTAAAGTTATGACTGAAATTTGGGTGTGCTATAGTAAGTCTTGCTTTAGAGTTTCAAAAGCAGTTCGACACTCACAAGTCCAATTCTCGGGTGACCACACTTCCTCTGAGCTCTTGTCTGTGACCGATCTGATAGGAGACTGAAAAGAGGTTTTATCTTAGCAGAATAGTCTATAATAAAATGCTGATTATATAAAAAACCATACCCAGGAAAGATCTGATCTTTTTTTGAGAAGGGGTTATGCCATCTGCTTCCATGAGGTCGGTAGTCTGGATGTCACTGATCACCTTCACCTTTTCTGGGTCGGTCTGGACTCCATTCCCAGTGACAACGTGCTCCAAGAACCTGACAGATCTCCTGAGGAACATGCAGTTCTTTGGCGCTAGCTTTAATTTGTGCTTAGACAGGCGTGAGAAAATCAGTTCCAGTCGGTCAAGAGCTACTTGCTCACTTAATCAAAACCATCTACACTGTAAAAAATAATTCTGTGGCTTAGTAAATATTACAGAAATATTTAACTTTATTAACTTAATAAAATCTCTGAATATCTTTAACTTGATTGTTTGAGTTAAACATACCAAAATAATTTAGTAAAAATCCAACAGTTAATTTTATCTAGAATTTACAGATATATTTAAGTTTTTTTCAATAAAATTATTTAGTATTTGACTAACCAATTATTTCTTTATAATACACTTAATATATTTGTGAAATTTCTATCAAAAAATATGAGAATGTTTAATTAAACTGATCTGTTTCAAGAAACAAAAAAATTACTTAATTCAAATCAATATTATTAATATATTTCACACTCTTAAGAAATTTAGTAAGTTTACTCAATTAAAACAATGCACCCCTCCCCCACCCTCTGACGTGACGACAACTCGACGGTTGGTTCTTGGTTGAGTGAGCGCGGGCTGTTTGAACTCTCCGGTCTCCAGTACAACATCTCTCTTCTCAGCGTTGCAGATTTGGTGCATTTCCTCTGTGAAATTCAGGTTTGTGCATATATTATCTTATCTATACAATCATTACTGTGCTTTAAATCATTTTATTTAATGCAAAACAACATATACAGAGGCGTAATTCGACACCTAAACAGAGTCGCGCCTGTCTTTAACTTATGGTCTTTTCGCGTGATTGAAACGCCTTGCATAAACACACGACTTTATTCCTTTCTAATGATAATGAATATAATTCATTTGGATGATAAAATGTCCTCAGAACTGTCACTGTTTGTTTATTGGCAGGTTATGGAGTGAGTCGCTCGCAGTATCTTTCGGCTATGAGTGGGACGGTATTCAGGACACCGGTCTAAAGATCGAAGTTCACCCGCAGAGCGCGAGTCCGTCTCCGGGACGAAAACCAGCGCTGATCCGGTGGACATTGGATAACAAGACTGGTTGATTACACTTGAATTAGGCTACCTGAATGTTTAAATGTTTCATTTTACTTCAAAAATGTTTGTTAATTGAGTTTAAATGTAGGCAATATTGTATACATGTTAAAAACAGTGTAAAATGTGCTGTATTGCTGTACTCAATGACAATAAAGGCCATGCCATTTAACGTATACTGGTTGTTGTATGAAATAGGCTACTATTTTACAAAGGTTTAGAGGAAATAAAAGAGGTTAATATTACTTATAAATAAAAACAGTTAATATTACTCATAAATATTGTTTTTTAAATGTTAAATCATACTCAATTTTATTTCTTAATGTACCAGATTCAGTTACTCCAATTTACTTAATTTTTTTTACTTGCATTTACTCAATTCGCACAGTATATTTCATTGATTTCACAGCTTTAAAATTTACTCAATTTTTTTGAGTGTAAAAATGTTTCACCAAAAAAATTGAGTAAATAATAGTTAGACTTTTTACAGTGTAAGTAGCAGAGAAGGCTTGTGAAATTTTCATCCCCGGAAATGGACATCATCATCCCCATAAAGGTTGCTGGACTGTTGGTCAAACCCTGAGGTAGACGATTGTACTCATGGAGGCAGAAAGGAGAGGAAAATGCAGTGTACTTCTTATGCTCTTCAAACATGGGAACATTATAAAAGCCAGAAGTCATGGTCGAAAAGAAAACGTTGCCTCCCAAAGCTGCGAGTGCATCTGCTTGGTGTGGGAGTGGATGAGCGTCCCTCACCGTCTTTGCATTCAGCCATCAGCCAAATCTGTACAAATACGAAGGTCACCATTCTTTTTCCACACTAAAACTAGCGTAGATGCATATTCACTCTGAGACTTCCGTATAATGCCTTTAACTTCCATCTCATTCAAGGCAGTGCACAGCTTATCATCCTGGCTGGGGGCTACACGTCAAGATTGGACGGCATTTATAGAGGGTTGGCTCAACAATGACTGTGCTCCCCACAGAAACAGATGTTGACTACGCCCAATCTGAGCCCAAACGAGATGTTCTAGTTATTTTCTTAGCTGTACCCAGGCATGTTTTCACCCTTCCATCATTCCACATTTGAAAGTAGAGACAGGAATTGTTGACATTTAACATCTTCTGAGTTAACTGGGCTGGACACAAGTCTCCAGTATCCGTCTGTCTCTTTCATTTTTTGAATCAGCCACTTGATAGCATTGCTGCCCAGGATCAAATCGTCAGTTTGGCCTGGAACTACTAAAACTGGAACAACCATCTTGCAGGCATAAACTGAGAGCTCAAGCTCATACATCACTTTCGGTGTAACACGCTGTCCGCCACAACCAATTATGACAAAATCACTGGCAGGGAACTTTTGTAAATTAGGCTTGTGGTGCATCAAGAGCATTTAGCAGCTTCACTCATCGTGCATGCCAAGGAGCCACTGTCAACCATAGCTTTCAGTTGATGGTCGCCCCATAGTGTCGCCGGTGCGGTGTGTAAAACAGACTATCAATTCGCTGTACTCTGTGTGTGTTCTGAAAAATTATAGTTTTCTCTGTTGGCTCAACAGAACTAGAAAGGCTATAAACTGAGGTTCGGTCATTCATACAACACTGGATAGGAGGAATAAACTCAAAATCCTCCCTTGAGTGCAGATCTTCTAGTTTCTCAGCTCTTGAGGCCATTTACTCAAGGTAGACTCACTTTGGGCTTCACACGTGAACTTGGCTCTTTGCAGGCAGATTCTTTTAACAGGACTTTTTCCAATAAGCTCATCACTCGCTAATGCAGACGCTTCCAGAGACCTGGACTGCTGGACATCAGAGAAGTTGGAAGTGCTGCAGACGACAGTTTCACTTCAGTTCTGTTCACAGGAATTTTAGTGAGTGCTGTATTTCTTACTGCAGATACAAGACTGGAATCTGAGTGATATTCATTCAAAATATCTTGAACTTCTCGCATAGGTTTGCACCAATTGTTTTAGATAGAAAGGTGATGGCAAGCTCTTTACACGGGGAGTGTATGATGAACGGGTTAGCTCTGTTCCTGGATAATCCAGTACTTTACCCTGTTCTTTCAAGCGCTCAGCAGCGATGTCAACTGCACGGTTTAGCCTGATCAAGTTCTCGAAGGCATCCTCATCTGGTCTGGGTAAGGTGTTATAAAAGTCAGCTAGTGGGAGAGGAGAGCAAGGAGCAGCTTTGAAGTGTTTCCTGAGAATACTAAAAATTGCATCAGGGTTATCTACAATGTCAGTGTCACAGTTCCTTAACCAAATTTGACCACATTCCTTCCTTTGCCTCTTAGATGGACCATAATCTCCTCCGCTTGATGCTCTTTTCTCTTTATTTATCTCTTAAATTATTGCGTTTTATATAGTCTCTCATGATATCTATCCACTCATTTAAGTCAACAGCATCAGAAACTTATCCCCTGAAGCTAGGAGGTTCTCTCACCTTTTTGGAAAAGTACAACTGGCTTTGTATCAGGTCCAGCATTTCTGAAGCTGTTCCATCTGCCGTTACATTTTTGGAGGAATTATCAACTGAATGTGCGTCAACTTTATGTGTTGGGCTTAGTCTAATGATGCTATCAGCAATTTGCTGACCAACCTGGCTGATTATGTCAGTCATTGCAGTAATTACATTTGGTGGCTGTGCATTAGGGTATGGAGATGAAAACACTACTCTCTTGAAGCATCTGATTCATAACTTGTGGATGGGCCCTCACACACTAATGGATCTGAATTGGAAGTGTGACTGTCTATGATTACGGCATCACTGTACATCAGGCCCACTGAACTTTAATGACTTTGGCACTTTCAATAAACCCCATCCTCTACCTTTACTACCACAGACTGGAGTGTGTTATCAAAACCACTCCTAATGAATGCCAATACTTGTAAAAAAAAAAGAAAAAAAAAGAATACAATAAATCAACAACTTAAAATGTGCATTTGTCTGTTTAACTGTATAATTGTCATTATCAAATGTTGCAAATTGCTTAAGTGCAGTCACTAAATGAAAAAAATAGTATTTTATTTTTTTTCTTTAAATAAAAAACACCATTCTTGAGCAAAATTGTTTCCACCTGACTCCAGCGGAAGCTTTAAGATGAACCCTTGGGCGCTTCAGGAGTCATCTTGTTTGAAGAAACAACGGGTCATGGCACCAATGTGTGTGTGTGTGTGTGTGTGTGTGTGTGTGTGTGTGTGTGTGTGTGTGTGTGTGTGTGTGTGTGTGTGTTGTGTGTGTGTGTGTGTGTGTGTGTGTGTGTGTGTGTGTGTGTGTGTGTGTGTGTGTGTGTGTGTGTGTGTGTGTGTGTGTGTGTGTGTGTGTGTGTGTGTGTGTGTGTGTGTGTGTGTGTGTGTGTGTGTGTGTGTGTGTGTGTGTGTGGATGGAATCACAGTGAGAGCAGGTGGATGGTCACTCAAGATGTGACATTACTGGGCCTGTCACAGACAAAACTGGGACAAACACGACCAAAAGCTGGTTAGCGTACAGTGCATCATGTTGCGTCAGCAGCGAGAGATGTGAGACTCTGCTGGTGGTGACTTAACAGCTCCGCCCGCAATATCACGCACGCAAATGCGAGTGACGCAACAGCCAATGTCGAGTTTTCCCAACAGCATTATTTTAATGTGTCACAAAATAGATAAGTATAAGGTATGTTCCAACAATATTTCGATTTAATGTATTAATTTATAGAAATCTGTTACTGTTACCTTATTTACAACCTCCCATACAGCTTAAGGCTACACTGTGTAACTTTTTTAGTTTATTCTTAGCTAAAAACACTTAGTTCTTTCAAAAATATATGTGCTCATTAATGTATATACACTTCATTGAATTAATAAAGTATTCTCGTGAGTGTATGATATGACATTGAAAATACATACGGGTAAGGGGTTCTAATGTCGGCCGCCATGTTGCCCCTCCATCTTGAAAGTACATTAGCCAAAGAGGGACATACCCCTTAATTCAAGCTTCGCCTTTCGCGTTTTAACACTCAATGGCCTCATGGACGAGGTCGAACTCGAAGCCATATTAATCTTGGACTACATTGGCCACCGTAGGAGTTAAAAAGAAATCGCAATTAAAAGGAACAGAAAATAATGCCGAGTTCAGACTGCACGATTTTCAAAATAATCGGGTCACTGTTGTTTTCACACTGCATGACTATCTGGGGTAACATTCAGTTGCTTCTGTGTTCATACTGCACGATGGGTCGGCGACAGGAGGTTTCACACTGCATGACTTTACAAAAGAAAGAATCGCCGACAACCTCTGCCTGGTCCGCAAACTACGTTTCACAACCAAACAAACGCGAGAAGTGATACGGAAATAATGGAAGATCACGCGTGCGTGAGACCGGAGTTCTCGCGCGACACTGACTTTGTTATTAAAAATGATAGCCTACAAGAAGATTGCGATCCAAATTGTCTGTGCACTGATTTGTAGCGAAAATGAAACAAATAAATATTCAGTTTATGCATGAGGAAATGGTTGGGAAGACGAGGGGAGCAAGGACTGTGTTTTGCAAAGAGAGTTGGGGGTAAATAAATAATTTTGCAAACGTCCTGCTGTTGCTGCTGGTCATGCAAATGTTTGTGCTTTGTTTCTGTTTGATATAATTGTAAATATAGGCCTATCTATCTATTAAAATACTGATATTCTGGTCTATAACTCCTCCCCGAACAGCCTGTCCTGTATCTTGCTCTCTCGTTGGCTGTCGTTCATCGCCGATGTAGTTTTCAGTCAGAACACATTCACACAGCAGGATTGTGAATCGCCGACAGGTCCAGATATTTAGCATGCCAAATATCTCACGGGCGTCGGCGACTCGTCGGCGATTCTCTCAGATCGCGTCTTTGCTCATTCACACTGCGTGATTGTCACTCGCGTGAACGAGCACCGATTTGCCTGTGATTTCGGGCATTTGTCGGCAATTTCTCAAAACCTGTCGGCGAGCCAAAATCGTGGCTAAAATCGTGCAGTCTGAACTCGGCATAATATTCACTGGATGGTCATATACCTTTTCACCGCTAGATGGGGGTAAAAATCACACAGTGTAGCTTTAACCATGATCTTGTCTCTGTTTACCCAATAGAAAACAATATTATATTTTGTTATTTTAGCACACTGCAATTGTTAATTATATATATATATATATATATATATATATATATATATATATATATATATATATATATATATATATATATATATATATATATATATATATATATATCCCTTGTGCATCCTTATGGACATTTTTGTCCTTTTCAGTTTTGTTTTTTTGATAACTTTGTTAACTGCGTAAAATTTGCCACAATTGTGTATTTTTATTGGAATTTTAATATTTCACCTTCATTTACTTTAAAAAATTTATTTTGCACTAGGTAAAAAAAATACACCCATTTAGCGCCTTTTGGACAAAAATGTCCCCATTGAAACCCATTAAAACTGCGATTTTTAATCCCAGTGCCATTCAACTATAAAATGATGCAATCTTTCTTAACAGGCTTTCATTCTGTTGGCAAGGCTTCAAAATTTAAATTTTTACTATTTTTTATCAGATGGTGCCATTTTTTCAGGTTTGGCATAAACCAAATTATCACTTTATTGTTGTTTTCTGCTGTTTTCGGCTTATGCATATTATAGAGACAATGGGCTCCTTGCACATAGCAACCTGACGTCATATCCGCAACGGGTAAATACGGCACGCTCTCTTCCTGTTTTAAGGCGTACATACACAACGTAGACATTTTCCGCCTAATAGAAAACAGTTCAGCATTATAACACGCAAATTCTGTCAGCCCAGGATTGTTTATTAGCCTAATGTAAGCTAGCAAACTAACGTAAGCCATAAAGTTTGAGATATATAGACTTACCTTCATATCCGTGGATATATGAAGAGGCATACATTTTAAAGCCCTTCTCTCTAATTTGCTGGTAGGTGATTTGGATGAGGACTTACAAAGGCGATTTACGTCCGTTATTGAAAGTTTCGGCAACTCTTGTAAACATCTCATCTCACAGTGTAGAATAGCGCCGGAAAAGACGAGGCCGCATTTCCGGTAAGGGAGTAGTTACGTGCAAGGAGCCCATTAGATAAATTATGAAGCTATAATTGTGTGGGTGTGTTGGTATGGTTGTCTGAGTGTGGTTAGTATGTGTGTACTGAAAATTTTAGGTGTGTGTGTGTGTGAACATTTTGAAAGAAAGAAATTATATTGTACTGGAAATCACAAATCCCACCCCCTGTAAATGAGTCATACCCTTGGCAGAGTCACAGACCCTGCCATGTGAAAACTGAAAAGGTCAAAAAGTTACTGAAGTTACTTTTTTTCATTCAAACACATTTCTTATTACTTGCTTGCACTTTTTCATTTGTTTTTGTTTTTATTCAAAGGTAAAATGTGAGCTTGATTTTGATGTAGAAGTTTAGAGGCCCCACAACACCTTGCATAAATCAAAAGTGATTATTTTTTAAGTTTTCACCTCGAGAAAATGGTGATTGTTTTGTCTGGTAGATTTTTGTTGACACAAGTGCTCTCACAGCCAAACCTATAAAAATGTGATGCTTGAGGGCCTTGTCATTTCATTGTTTGCAAGATGAAGAGACGTTTCACAGCAAGGGAAGCTCTGGATCTAGTGAACACATGTGAAAGTGAGGATGAAGAGTTGACTTCAGTTCTTGTTCAAAGTGATCTTGTACTTTTGCTTTATTTCTAGAGCAAAATAAGGTATATTCTATCAAAAGTATAGTATATGGAATATTTGTATTATTATTATTATTATTATAATTTTTTATAAAAACAAAAGTGGCATTATGTAAAGAAACCAGCGTTTAAAGGGTTAACATTCTGAAAATTAATGACTGTTTGGTAATTATTATTAGAACTGATGCTAGTAAAAAATCTCAGTCAGTGAAAGTGGAAAAAAATATGAATCTATAATATTTTTATGACACTTTTTTGACATGGACATTTTTGTCCTCTGGACCTGAGTGGTAATTTTTTTATTTATCTGAGACTGCATAAAAAATATTAATGCATCAAAATTAATATTGTTGTTAATCATTGACATATCCAAGGCTGTAATATTTAAAGAAAAAAAATCAGCTTAGAATTTAGTATGTAGAAAATTATGATTATTATTATAATTTGTATAAACATCAACAGTGGCATTATGTAAAGAAACCAGCATTTAAAGGGTTAAGGTTCTGAAAATAAATAAATGTTTGGTAATTATGATTAGAGCTGATGCTAGTAAAAAATCTCAGTCAGTGAAAGTGGAAAAAAATATGAATCTATAATATTTTAATGACACTTTTTTGACATGGACATTTTTGTCCTTTATGGACCCGAGTGGTAATTTTTTTTTAAATCTGAGACTGCATAAAAAATGTTAATGCATCAAAATTAATATTGTTGTTATTCATTGACATATCCAAGGCTGTAATATTTAAATAAAAAAAAATCAGCTTAGAATTTAGTATGTAGAAAATTATGATTATTATTATAATTTAAACATCAACAGTGGCATTATGTAAAGAAACCAGCATTTAAAGGGTTAAAATTCTGAAAATAAATAAATGTTTGATAATTATGATTAGAGCTGATGCTAGTAAAAAATCTCAGTCAGTGAAAGTGGAAAAAAATATGAATCTATAATATTTTAATGACACTTTTTTGACATGGACATTTTTGTCCTTTATGGACCCGAGTGGTAATTTTTTTTTAAATCTGAGACTGCATAAAAAATGTTAATGCATCAAAATTAATATTGTTGTTAATCATTGACATATCCAAAGCTGTAATTATCAAAGAAAAAAAAATTCTGCTTAGAATTTAGTAAATTGAAAATAATTAATATATTTATTTTTTTCATGAAAAAACAGTGGCATTATGTAAACAAACCAGCATTTTAAGGGTTAAAATTCTGAAAATTAATGAATGTTTGGTCATTATGATTAGAGCTGATGCTGGTTAAAAAAATGATGTCAGTGAAAGTGGAAAAAAATATAAATCTATAATATTTTTATGACAGTTTTTGGACACGGACATTTTTGTCCTCTATTATGTGTAACTTTTTTAAATTGATGCACAAGGGATATATATATATATATATATATATATATATATATATATATATATATATATATATATATATATATATATATATATATATATATATAAAATATGTTTTTTTTTATTATTATTATTATTATTATTATTTTTACTGAAAACTGAATATTAGTTTCTTTCATGGAATTATGCACATAACTGCAGGTACTAAAAACAGATGATTCATACCAATGCTTGATTGACACTTGACTAATGATATCTGATCGAGTGGCGCTTGGGAACTTTCTCATCCGGGTATTTGATGTCAAGGTATTCTTTGCTCTCATTGGATAAAAGTCAGAGTTCTGTGATTTCATTGGATGCCGTGGCTGTCAATTCTCATTGTGACCAGCAAGGTTGCTGGTCGTGGCAGCAGGACGGACCGGCACGTAGATATTCGTTGCTTTTTGTATAGGAAGAGCGTTTGTATTTCATTTTCAGACGGATTGTTGAGCTGTCAGTACCTCGTATCTAACTTGTACTCTAGTCCGCCTCAGTTTGTTCTTTTTTTTTGAAGCAACGAAAACTTTTACCATAAGTTACCTCACTCACCTCTTGTTGTTCTCACGTCTCAGGTAAGACAGGAAACACTTGATCGACTGTTCATATTTTTTTATATAATGAATGTAAAGTGACAGATTGGCCACTAAGTTACCTTATCCAGTCCTTAATATGTAAGCCATTTTAGCTCTTTATTTTCGATTTTTTGGAGGAGCTGTTAATTTACTCTCACACACATGAAACAGGTAGCACTACAGCTGTCAGAACACATGAACAGTTTTTGTGCACCAAGTTTTACTCGGAGTATTCGGAGCGCACTATTAAGGTGACTCATTTAGACTAGTATCCTAATTCTTTTAAATGACAGAGGGGTAGGTAGCCTGTGATGAGTCAATGTTTTGGTTAACAGCACATTCGTTTTAAAAAGGAAAATACGTAACGTTAGTTGATGGACGAAAAAAAAAATGTGTTGATCAATTGGGGGCGCCAGTTCTTTTAGAAATATATATTTTTTTAAATTGTAAAGTCAACTGATTGTAGAACTTAAAGACCAATATGAATAGAACACATTCATATAACGACCCCCCCCCCCCCTCCCCCTTGTGTATTTTTTAACTCTCTCTTGAGCAAGATGCCAGAGAAACTAGTTTGTTAAAAAATATATGCCAAATGTGTACTCATTGTAATGTGGCATTTCATAGATTTGTTATCCTTAGTAGACCACTGATGTTTTACGCCATGTAATATATCCCATATTTATTTCCAAATAGATACCAGACACTATTTTTAATATAGCCTATGCAAAGACCCAAACCGTTGGCTATCTTGTGTGTGCCATTTTGGATATATTTGTGTAATAGCTGAGTGTTTGCTTAAAAGTTAGATATTTTACACAATTACAGTTGTTCACTTTAAATGTTTTTTTGGGGGGGGGGTTATTGTAAGATTGTGACATAATTACAGTACAATTGCTCAGAATGTGAGTGTCTATATAAAATGGAATAATGCAATTTCCATTAATCCATGTTTTCCTAATTCATTTCTCCAGCATGTCACCATGGATTAAACAGGTTTGCCTTGTTCTTTTGGGAGTGTTCATGTTACCCAGTTCGACCGAGTCAAAGAAAGATGAAGCATTGTACTGTTCAGGTGAGTTAATGTTATGTGGCCTTTACACACACACACACACACACACACACACACACACACACACACACACACACACACACACACACACACACACACACACACACACACACACACACACACACACACACACACACACACACACACCACAAATGACTTGTAATGCTATAGTAGGTGGTAGTTGATGAGTGAGCTGATCACTACAACATACTTACCCAGTTTTTTATTTTTTCCTGTTGGACATTTATCACATTCTCTTCCACTCTCTTTTAAACTGTCATCACTAGGTGACCAACTGTCCTGTTTTCCCAGACATGTCCTGTTTTCATATAACAATATAACAAATTTCTATCCATACAGAGGAGCATAACCTACTTTAAATGTATTGAATTAATAAGGTTTCTTTGAGTAAACTTCGAGTATAATTTGAGTAGCTATCTGTTTGCCGGGCCGAGTGTCCTGTTTTTTCAGACAGAATATGGTCACCCTAGTCATCACATGTTTTTAATCATTTGTTACATCAGAGAGACAAATGGGAGCATGCGCAATAAATGCTAATTTATTCAGAATCATGAAGTAGTTTGATCAATCATTAATGGTTAGGCTAGCCGTACATCTATCTATTTTCTTAGTGTCTTTTCCCATAATTACTTAATTCCCATAATTATATTCAGCAATATTGTTTTATAAATTGTTCTGTTCTGTCCAACCTCCCATAATTTTTATTGAGCAATTCTTCACTTAATATATCCATGAAACCTTTGACCTTTTGGAAAGACAAACAATGGCTTGCTAAATACCAAATTCGCTAAATCTCTACTCTGATTTTCTTTTTTTTAAGTCCAAAGTGAGGCCATAAACTGAACAGGGTGAAACTTATTTGTATTACTCCTAGTGCAACAATGTTGTTTCGTTCAGGTTTACATTTTTTCACTGACTAAAATGCCCTGTAAGCAATTGGAATCCTTCCCTATGTTTTATATATAGCGGTGAACAACCACATGCTCAATGCCAACTGATTATGCTTGTTTAAAAAATAGCCACCGTTTTGAGATGAACTGTAGTTAAGCCTGCTGAGTTAAACTTTCAGTAAGTAGAGCAGTTTTTATTCATGTGTGACCTACGTTACACCACTTGTTTAAACGCTTATAATATCTGCTGCATGAAGTTAAATGTATTGTTAGAATTAAGAGTACTATTTGTTAGTACATTTGTGCATTTGTTAGCTTGACTTTGATATGACCAAAGTACTTGGAGTGAGCTCTAAATAATAAATGAATATTTTTATATTGTTTTAAATGGAGTAGATCAAGTTAACTTTTTAAATATAGTCCATACTTTGGTCTCTTCCATAATCTGTTAATTACAAAATGTATGTGTATGTTTTATCACAACTTGCAGCATTATTTACTTTATTAGCTGTGTTTTGGTTTCACAAATTACTTGCAGTTTTTCAAAACAATAAAACTCAACATAAATGTCGTCATATTTAAGGGCTAAATTGTATTTTCGTTTTGTGCAATTTTCAGTTGTTCGTTCCAAGCTGATTTAGATTATAGTTGTAATTACTTGACAGGATGAATATTATCTTCAGTTCGTCCTTAGTCGATGGATGGTTTTTACTGTAATTTCCACATATTAATTTGAAACATGTATTTGGTTATTTAACTTTTTTTACATGCCTCCAATTATGTGTCTTCCAACCTAAACCTTTGTTTTAAATTTAGTCAAGCAAATATGTGTAATTGCTTAATTTTCTTGACAAATTTTTCAGATTAATCCTAAATATAAATGTCATGTAGAAATCTTTTGAAAGGCCAACATGAAACCAACACTGAAACAATCTACTGTCTTGTATGTGAATAGATTTAATTTCTTACTTTCAGAGGATTCCGAAGTTAATTTGTTTGGTAAATGTACAATTTAGATGTGTATTCCATTCTGGTCACATGGAAAGACTAATTTCAAAAAAGCCCTTCTGGTTTATAATATAAAATATTACTTGTATTGCAAAATAATACAACTTGTACTAGAACCAAGCTTTTTTGGAAAGTCAAGGGGTGCAAAGCTTGGCTCAGATAAAGCCTACTTTAAGCTCCGCCCAGGTTTGACAGTTGCCATGGAAATATAGCAAGCATGACTAAGCACCATCAAACACAAGATTTTACCAGAAGCATAGCTAGTGCATTTTTTTGTCATTGCTATTTTTTCCATTAAAAAAAGTGCACGCAGGTAAACAATTTTATTCATTGATACACAATTGATTCTAGTTCAGATTCTTTAAATATACGAGCCATGATTAAAAACCTAAGTTCATTAATTGCACAAGTAGGCATCCAACATAAAAAAAATTATAGTAATGTTGCTGTATTTACTGCTATAAATACGGCTTTAACATTGTGATTTAGACATATTTATGTCAGTGCGTATATCTTTTTGTCTACCATTGAGGTTTAAGTGATTAGGCTATATAATGATTGTAATGTTTTGTTTTTTTCTTCCTTTGTAGCCTGTGTGGCGATTGCAGAGGAGCTAAACTATTCAATCAGTCAAACTGATCCAAAAAAGATGATTCATGTTGGTGGATTCAGACTTAAACCCGACGGAAGTCTTTCAGACAAAAAGGTGTGATTCAGTGTTAATTGCTCACAACCAATGCTGCATCCAGTTTCGGAGCAAACTATTTTTTCTGATAGAAATTTCAGTGCTTGCAAGGCAACAAGAGTTGTTGAAAGATTTAGGTTTTACACTTGGGTTCTGTGTTGTGCTCTGCACATAAGAATCGACCTGTGCCGGATGAAGGCACAAATGAAAGAGACAAGGCCAATCGTTATTCAGCATGCAAATAGATTTAAGAAGACAGATCACCTTGTCTGTATGTAAATATTATCATGCCGGAGAGATTTTAAAAACGATAAGGCATTTTCTTAACAAGTATAAAGTTTAGAAAATCCAAAAATAGTTACAATTAACAACAAAACAACTTTTAATAGTGTCTGAATCAGTTGCAGAAGAGTAATGCTAGTTTTTTTTTTTTAAAACCCCAACATTTGCTCTTCGTTCAGGGTAAAGCAGGCAACCCGAGGTTTGTCTTGGTCAAGAGCACAACATTGATAGTGCTAAATTGTGAAAAGTTGTATCCCTAGTATGGAGCCTTTCTATTAGTGCCCCAGTTTTGCAATCTTCACCACCACTATATTTATTATGAGCTATTTTTATTAAAAGCACTGACGAATAAATGTTTGAAAATATTCTACGATTATACTTAAAGTTTTCCTTAAGTACTTAATTGTATTTATCTTCAAGATTTGTGTATTTATTTAGTGCTTAGTTGCCTTTCTTAGTTCTTTAATATTTCCTGGTGTTTAAAAGCTTGTTCTGTTTACTTGAGGAAAGGGAGCCATTTTCACTGTTTCCTTCTCAACAGTGGTGTCAATATGTAAAGGTCAGACCCAATGAACTCTAAGCCCTGACCCCTGGTATCCAGGGACTGTCATTAGGTCCATGACTCCACTATTGATTAGGGGTTAATCCCTTTTTGATTGTAACTGCTCCCTAATAACAAGTGTTTGTTCAGTTTTGACTTTTCCCCTCACCTCTCAGGCTATTTCAACTGTGAGTAAAATGTTCGTCAGCCTGTATGATGCGAAACGTTAACGCAAGTAATGCTCTGCCCCAAATGCTAAAACTTCGTCAAGCCTGAATTTTAATATGGATTTATGTACACTGTCTAGGTAAAAACAAAAACTAACATGCAGGTATTGTTAAGGATTAGAAAGAAAACCTGTTAAATATTTTGTGTCTTGCTTCAGTGCATTAGAAACTGTTGATTAATGAGGTACTTAATTTTTTGTTTCATGCATCTGTCTTTTTTCTTAATTTGTCATTTATCAGCTCATTGAGGTGAAGTCAAGAATTTGGGATTTAATTGCATATTATGCTTTAAATTGCTGCTCAGGGAGCTGTAACATCATGATTTTGGTCAATATCAAGTTTTCATCTTTCATTCCAGATCAAGTGGAAAGCTGTAGGTGAGATTCTACAACCGTGTAGCCATATGTTACGAGTCCAAAGAGAGCCTTAACTGACAGTAAAGCTGCCGCTGTAAACAAGTGATAAATGTAAAGAGTTTTGTACTCTACATGTCCATACCAAGTTAAACGTCAAGCATGTTTACTTATCGCACATAACCACCATGAGGTGCCGGAAAATGAAGCATGATCCTTGTCGACTTCTTCCATCTGACTGCTTTGGTCTTTGGTTCCTGAGTATCCCATCTCTCTTCAATAATAAGGAAGCAAAGCAGAAGCAGTGTAGCAGAACTCGCTCACTGTTCCCTGAGAGTGGCTTCACTTAAAAATAAATGCTAATTAAAGCTCCCCAAATCCCTCCCTGTTTCTCTTTTCATACTTGGCTTGGTTCACTTGCCCAGAAGCTGTAGGTGAACCCCTGCTATGCGCCCCCATGTTTTTAGCAGATTCACCAAAGATAACCTTTGACGGCTTTTGCTAAAAGGTCAATTTATGTATAAATAATTAGGAAAACTTTTGATTGGGTCATATATCCAATCTATATGCTGTTTGTGTGTGTGTGCATGTTCAGACTTTGTAAAAAAAAATTAGGGAATTAAGGAAGCAAAAAATGCTCTGTGTCCCAATACTACAATGATTCCTGGCTCTCCAATGGGAATTCAGTGAAGGATGGCATCCTGAGAAGCCTTTTCTCTGCCTGGGTCGCCTAGCCCCCCCTCCTCTCTTTATTCCTACAGAAATTCTTTATTGACAGCTTCTATTCAAACCCTTCAGACTGTTACAGGGAGGAATTTAATTCCCCACCATTTTCAGGATTGCATGATAAGGACTCGGCAGAGGATGCGTCACACAAGCCATCCTCTGCTAGATCCAAAGGCGAGATTTTTATTGCTTTTGGACTTTTGTGCATGAAATAATCTCTCTTATTGTTCTCTGATGGTTAGCCTAAAGTGTCCTAAAGTTTAATGAGTTGAATTTAAAAGTGTAATTGGTGTAGATCTCAAATATGATAATCCATTTTTATGCCGAGGATGACATTACACCCACATTGTTTAATAATGCTAGGTAAAAGTCCTGGTGAACAATGTAGAATTTTTTCATGATCCTGCATCGATAGTCAAACGATCGGCTCCTTCGTTCCAAGATTTTCGCACCCATAGTTTTTCATAAATTGTCTTATCTTGCGGTCCATCCATCCGCATTCAGCTTTTTAATTAAAAAGATGGGGGGATGTGTGGATAGGTTGCTGTCCTTCCATGGGACCTTTTATCTTATTTGTGACCAGATGGCAGCGAGCCACGGAAGCCTCTTTATGTCACCGAGCCTCACAAGAGTGGAGGGGGTAGAGACGCCCTCATAATGTAATCAGTGAGACCGGAAGGGTCCATACTGTGTCTGAAAGGGGACAATGGGGTCAGGGATATATCTACATCGCAAGAAAATCCAGCTCATCTGCAACCTGTCCTCTTTCCAATAACCCCCTCGCCCCCAACCCCGCCAGCCTTTGACTGGCCTGACAAGGAAGACTTCCTGCTTTGATCATTGGAGGGTGGAAGAGATGAGCTGCCCAAGAGAACCAAAGGATGGGACTCCACTGTTTACCCTGCACTTGGCTGCTGTTGACAACTCCCCTCCCCACTGCTTACCCCCCGCTCTCCAGCCCTTTCACTTTCTCCGCCCCCCATCACCCTTTCCCCTTTCTCCTTCCGGGGGAGGCCAAAGGGGCGGGAGCAGGGTGCACCTTGACCTGTCTAGACACCACAGTGTGTTTTTGTTCTGTTGCCAAGGCAAGGGGATCTACTTTTGCAACTTTGGAGATGCAGGTTAAAAGTCAGCGTCGTGGCACAGGGGATGTGTTTAAATGGGAACGGAAGGAAAAGGTCATCTAAGTGACCTCAGCGCCCTGTTAATTTTTTGAACGATTTTTTTTTATTGTTGTTTAAAAAGAAAGAAGAAGGGGCGATTTGATAACTTCAGTCAACTTTTTCTACATTTTCTTATTTCTTTTTTATTATGAATTTTTTTCCCGATAGGTTCGTCTTGCTAGGTCCGAAACTCACTTAACTGAACTGCTGGAGGAAGTTTGCAATAGCATGAGCGATTATGCTCTCTATGAGGACCCGGACACCAAAGAGAAGAGCTACAAGAGATTTGCACCCAGAGAAAATGATGTTGGGAATTTTCCGGATTTCAAAAATTTTAAGTTTGATGGTCCAGAGAGTTCCAGTGCCTTAAAGTTTGCTGTGAGTATCAATTTTAGATATTTTTCATTGTATAGATTTGTATTTTTTTTTTTATAATGAAAAAAAGTAAGTTTCCCAGTTCATCATCCAATTTCCATGTAAACGACATTAACATCACGTTTTTTTTTATCCTATTACAGTTGTAAATCATATTTTATTAAACAGGGTTTTTTTTCTGAAAACCCTTTGAAAACATTACGAATCGCATGAATCATTGATGCCTGTCTTTTTCCTAAATAAATTGACATGGCTCTACAATAAATATATATATTACAGTTTTTTTATTTAATTTATTGTTTGTTTGTTTGTTTTTATTTACTTTTTGTTATATTTGCTGTTAATTTTTTTAATTAAATACAAATGATCAATGTCTATAGGAAATGCGTACTGTATGTTTTCATTTTGGATTTTTATTTATTTTTTTATATACAAGATGACTGAAATTATAGGCCATAGTAAAATTACTTCATGCCATTTGTCTGCAAGTTGCCTCGTGATCCGTCCAAGATGGCAGACTTGCTAACACTAAAGATGGCTTCCCATTACTGTGTTCATGTATTTTTACCGAACTTGTGAATGATTTGCTTATTTTCTCAACATGCTCATAGAATGATAACTATATTTTTATATGTATATTGCAGTGTGAAAGCATTGTGGAAGAATTGGAAGATGATATCATCTCTCTCTTCGCCAGTGAGGCAGACCGTGTGGCTAAGACATTGTGCAGTGAAGTATCAGGTATTTATGTAGGATGTTATATAGCTTCTTTCGTTCACTATTAATCATGATAATGAAAACCTGAACCATAGTGTTGACTTGATTTGCATTGTTTTCCCACTATTTAGATTTTGCTTTACACTTTTAGTGCTTTTCTGCATCCAAAATTAATTCAGTGTGTAAATGTTTTTTCTTTTTTTTTTCGGGTGTGCTTGACATTGAACATGACTTGTTTTTTAGTGTATGTTTAAATTATTATTTCACAATTGTTTTTTGTATTTATTTTATTTTGAAATCAGATTGCAGACTTCCTTTTCCACATTATACCTCAGACAATATTCTCTGATTTCCTGTAAAATCTGCACTTCACAAACTTGGAGCATTACATTTTAGTTTCATAAAATCAAAAATCCGCAAATACTGAGAGTGGGATAGTGTAAAAATATATTCTGCTAGCATTAAACTATTTTTAAAATCTGTAGATATCTGAAATACCACTATTATTGCTAGCTAAAGAATGGGAAAGTATACAGAAATTGATGTTAAATTTATATGCACTATGCTAAAATTTCATTTTCTTATCTTATCTATTTTTAATGTATTCCTTCAATGCACTTAGTAAATTTAAATGTAATTCATAATTTTTAGATGCTGTTATAAAAATAGTTATTTTTGCACCTGATTCAAATCTTGGAGTAATGTTGATATGGTTATGCAAGTAGTTTTTTAAGAATATAAAAAACTGAGTTTTGTGTGTGTGTGTGTGTGTGTGTGTGTGTGTGTGTGTGTAGATAAGTTTGTGTGTGATGGGTAGGGTTAGTATAAGGGGATAGAATATACAGTTTGTACAGTTATAAAATATTAAGGCTATGATAGCCATGTGTAATTGCTTCAGTAATTAATTTTATGCCTTGTTGTTTTCTTTACATATCCAGGTCACTGTAAGAGCTCTGTTTTTCAGCACAGTGAACTTTAGTTTCACATCAGTCTCTGCTGAAGAACACTCCAAAACACGGACCAAAAATGGAGACCTCAAAAATTTTCCTAAAGTATGCTTTTGTTTTTTTTTGATGATAAAATGATTTTATATTAGTATTATAAATGAATACTGAAATGAAAAATGTATTACAAATGAATGAGTTTTCACTGCTGAGTAGTGGATACACTTTTGTATATGTGCATAACACACACACACACCACACACACACACATACATGTGTATGTATTTTATATATATATATATATATATATATATATATATATTATATATATATATATATAGTATATGTGTGTGTATGTATGTCTGTGTGTGTGTGTGTGTGTGTGTGTGTGAAAACTGAATTGATGTTAAACTGATTGCCTTCTAGTGGCATGTAATTTATGTTTAATTCCATTATCAATTATTTTTAATATCTATATAGTTTCAGTGGACTTGACATGGCAGTCACTATGGCATGGTGTAATTTATGATGGCTTCATTCTTGATAAAAGGAAATAAAATGTTTCAAATACAGTGGTGAAATTTGTTTTTATACATTTTCCTACTTCAGAATAATTTGTCTGAAGAACTGTTAACTGGCAGGTTAGGTGTGACGGCAAACCCATAGGCTTTATCATCCCAAATCATTTCACAGCACAGTCTGCTTGTTTAGTTCTGATGTCCCATGTCTGTCCAAGTCGGGCTTTTGAACATGGCCGCTGGGTAAGCATGATGGCATGCCTTTCGCACCCTTCCCTCACAGCTCCCTCCATGCAGAACTACGCATGCGCCACTGTGGCAGCTGCACAGGGGCAGGTCCTGTTTTGGGAGAGTAAAGGAGCAAGAGACGCCATGATTGCCTAGCTCTGTGAGTTAGTCTGGATATGGGTGTCAGCCAAATCACTGAGGGGGAAAATGACAATACTCACGGTTTTCTCTGATAATGTTGCATTGTTTAACACAAGTCAGCTCCCTGCATGCACCCGGTCGGAAAATAATAGATATCTCAAGGAAATGTTCAGGAATCTACAATGAATCCGGTTTCTTTTGAGAAATTTGGGTGTTTTATATTTGATCAGTTTATGTAAATGAATAATGTACTGTTTTCTACAATTTACAAACTAATCTGTAATTAGATATTAAATGTCTTTTTAGCTAAATCAGTCAGTTCTTAATAATCTTAAGAAAAGAACTTTGAAACCTTGTTTTTGAAAACCAAAGAATATAATTTATAAAATAAACCAAAATATATTTATTTTATTTATAAAATAAATTATAGTTCTATATTCTAATTTAATGTCTATTTATTAATTTAAATTATCCTTTTTTTTCTTCTTCTTCTTGGGATCAAATGGCAAAAAAAGGTTTTTGGTCCCAAAATGCTAAAGAAACGCCATTACATGGCAAGTTAAAAAGTAATCTGGTGGTTGAAGACTGTTAACCGTCAGATGCATTTTGCTGTTCTTGGAAGTTTTAAATTTTTCGGATCATGTGTTTTTCTTTCTCTTTTTTCATGCTAAACTTAAATTTGATGTGTATGTAACTGGCCCCCTTCAGGAAACTGCTTGCTGTTTAAAAAGTTGGTTGTGACCTTACAAAGTAGCTTACTTCAATTGTTTATCCAGTTCTGTGTATGTGCTTTGAGCTTAAGTTTGACAGATCAAGGGTTACTAAGGTGCAGTGGGCTATGACTCCAAACAAAGGGAACTGGACAAGTAAACATCAATTTCCCATGCAATCAAAATGCTTTGCTAGCTTGAATGACTTGCCTGCCCCAGAGTGAGATTCCTCACTGAACGCAATGCTTTTTTTTGCTCATCACATCAACTGGATGATTAACCATTTTGTAAAATTACCCCCAAGTCAGTCAGAATGGACCAGAAGTTCTACACATAGAAAAAAAATGTAAGTGAAATTTGATCTCTCCCTTAAATTCACTATAAAGTTCAACCGCTGAGCTGTGGCGTTAACTTGTATTCTAACAAGATTAAAATATATTTGTCCTGGAGATTAGCATACTTAAATCCTTTTTTGCTTTTTCTGAACTGGCAGTGTGCTTTGATCTGTGTTGCGTGGCAAGAGCCTGGCTTTGGCTTGGCCATCCGAGTGCCAAGTGTGAAATTGGCCTGATGTCATCCCCATTCTTCACCCTCTACATCTTTCACTGCCGTAATTATATTTCCGCCACAAAGCCCCAGCTCTTCATTGCATATTCAAGTTTGACTAGGATGCATTCAAAAACTATAGATATATGACTCCTTTGGAATGGGGACAAGATGGGCCTTTCTGTGATACATAGACAAGGGAGATCAGCACCGGTCTATGTGTTTTTTGTTTTGTTTGATTGTTTTTTTAAAAGAGTGATTGGCCTCAGGAACCCAAGCCATTCTGACTTTTGGAAAGAACTGTTTAGGGAGAGAAAAAGTGTGTGTGTGTGTTATCAAAGACAAATCTTTGAAGAATTAATATCCAAAGCAGGGCCTCTGAAGTAGGCCTACTGCTATATCTATTGGGAACTGGGATGGGCATCAAACTTTTAAGCCGGCCTTTTCAGCTTCATATTCTATCTGCAAGCAGCCAAAAGTCGGTTGTGACTTTTTGGACAAAACAGCTTGAGGAAGATCCTGAGATTGTCCTGCATCAGATGCAGAGCTGGATGTGAGATCTTCTAATCTCCTCACACCATTTCATCTCAACTTGGGTTGCAGAAACAGTCTGTTGGTGTTTGAAATGAAACCAATTAATGCGATGCCTTTAAGAAATATCTGTGCAGAATTCAGAGGTGATGAAATGTAGGCGAAAATGAAACGAGCCACCTGCAGCTGTGACGGGAGGCTTTGACCTTCAACGGGGTCTCCCGGCCACAGACTTTATTCAGGAGCCTCGCTGCGCGTCTGAGCGGCAATTGCCTTTTTCTTCCCAGTGAAGCTCATCAAGTCAGTGGCCGTTGGGCGTTACTTCCACATACAAGCTTGGCAAGAATAGAAATGCAGATGAGATTCTCTGGCATTGATGAACAGGTCAATGCTGGGAATGGTTCTCAGAGATAGCTCGCCTTTTGTGTAGGACCTTTTCAGTAATACGACTTTTCTTGAAATGTTTTCGTGACATCAGGTAGCCTAACACTGAACTATATTTGTAAAGTTTCTTGTAAGGTTAACATAACTGCACGAAACCTTGTGCATTATTTGCAGAGTTTAACTCCATACTGATAGCATTTCAAATTAATTTTACGTTGGAGTATATGCCTATTTGCACAAAATTATGTAAGGCTACTTTTTGGACGCTTTGGGTAACTTTTTCATTTAAGAGGTGATAATTGAATTATTGGGTCTAAATTAGGTTGTTGAACCAAAACATGTTACAGTTTTTAAAGTATGTGTTAAACTATTATAGGCCTATACGAGTTCTCTTCAAAAAAAAAATTTTCTGTCTGAATAGTTTTTATTTTATTTTATTTTTTTTATTAATTTTATGAGTGAAGTTACATAGCAGCATTTGATCTCCCCCAAGTGTCACATAAAGTTGGATTTAGACTGTAGCCTATAATTTAGATATTTTGTTGCAACTAAACAAGATGGTGCAAATCTAGATGCGTAGGCCTATTATGTCCCATAATAATCTAGGCCCTATATCAAAACTTTTTTAGGGTTTCACTAAGTTTTGCGGCTCATGCCCTGCTTGAAGTCACACAAACTTTAGGCTATAACTTTTAATTTTTTGTTTGGTTGTAGCCTACATCATTTTCCAAATTTTAATAGGCTAATTGCTAAAAGTTTTCATCGTTTAGGCCTACTTTTCTAAAATGTTGTAGGCTACCGATAGCATAATCGTGTAGGAACGCAGTTAAGTTGTGCCAATGTGAATTTTATTCGTGCTTGTGCAGAGCAATTCAAACAAATGATTGGGGAATCAAGGACACCTCTTTTGGTTGTATAGATAATCATTGTTGCATCCTACAGTAAGCCCTATAAGTCTATTTTACCTTTACATTTTTAGATGGGTAAAGAACGTGCTCTATATGCCCCGCCTACTTTTAGCATCTAAATTTGATTTAGTGAAAAGTACAAATCACCATTTAAATTGTATGTATAGGCTACAAATGATCTACCTCTGTTAAATGCTATACTAAATATTGAAACTTATATGAAATAAATCTGTTGTTTAAATGAAATGGTCTGTTTACTTTAAATACATGCATATTGGGCCTAATCCAGATAATTTATCTTTTAGAGATATGGTTGTTTAAAATTGTTTCTTACGCTCGCGTTGCGCTAAATCTTTTTCTAAATTTGAGCGTGTTTAATTTACAAAACGTTATTGAAACGTATATATTGTGGAGGCTGACAATGCTGATGGTGCTCCTTCTTTACTTTTCACAATATGTAAATTAACCTTTTTTTAAGTAAAGAAACGAAAAGGGGGAGGGGGGGGGGGACGACGACAGTTGCAAACTTTCTTAATAAATTCACCGCTGTCAACATTTTGATAATATTTAACTTATTTAACTTAGTTTATTTATTTTTAGAGAAGTAATGATTATAATTTCATGCGAAGCTTAAAATAAAAATAAAAGTCAGGGATGCTCCATCAAACGAAAAACTTGCCGGATATCCATTTGGAAAAAGAATATGAGAGAACTTTTATTGAACATTTCCAGCTAAATTAACAGACAGCAAATTAAGTCAAGTACTTAGAAGTAGTTTTGAGGTTTGCTGACTCATATGCATTCAGACGTCTGATCTATTTCCTGAAAATGTGAGGACATTTGATAGCTACCATCCTTGACGGATATATTTTAGACCATAGATCTTTTAAATACAATATACTGAATTATTTTAAGCATGATAGTATGTTATGCAATGTTGTCTTATGTCATAACAACTCAGTTCAAAGTAAAACATTCATCCAGGACTAATAAAATTATACATGGAAACAAACATCTAGATCAGATAAAACTTTTTTTTTTTTACCATTTATTTTAAATCACAGTTGCTTGAATGCAGCAGGAAAAATCTTTGGACTTCAGCATGGATTAAACACGTTCACATGTGGCTCAACGTCAAGTGTCAATCAAATCGCTCCCCTTTTTTAAATAAAGAAGCGTCCTTTTCCTGGCGCACTATCTGAAGTTTCAGTCAGTGTACAGCAGTGATATTAATTGAAAAGGTTGTACACCACCGTACACATAAAGTATATACATATAATATTGCAGAATCATATGATCTCATACATATAGTTTTCATTCGTTTAATGCTGGTATTTTGTACACTGGCCCTTGTTTAGAATTATTGCATTTTAGATGTCCTGTCCTTCACGTTAATCGCTGTCTGATTTGTCGTCCTTTGCATTTGTGGCGTGATTGTATAGTCCCTGTGCCATCAGGTGTAATGCAAGTGAGTTTTTGCTCCCCGTAGCTTTTTTAATCTTCGCTCTTTTGTTCTGAAACCAGATTTTGATTTGAGACTCGTTGAGGCCGAGTTCCTGGGCCAAAGCTTGCCTCCTTTGCTCCGTCAGGTAACGGTTATTCTGGAATTCATTCTTGAGTCTCTGGAGTTGCTCCGCTGTGAAGGCTGTTCTTGGACGCTTGTCTTCCTTGGTTGGATTTTTCTTCTTTGGTTTGCGGGATCTTGGTCCTGCATTTCAGAATATAATGAAAGAGATTACGTTTTGATCGTGCTAAAAATGCATATTAATGCTGTATTATCCGTAGCCTATTTGCCTGATAGCCAAAAAATAAGCTGCAATAATAGCCTACATAATGTTGTCTAATAATAAAGTGTTGTTTAAAGTTACCTAATGGGAGCAAGTATTAGCCCATTCTTTCAAATCGAATGTTTCAAGGAGTCTGCTCTAGTTTTACTATGAGAGCGGTGAGTGAGGGTGAGGGTGAGGGTGGGGGTGACTGCCAGAAAAGGAGGGGTGAAAGAGGCTTTTCCCTCTCCCTGTTGCCATAGGAACTACGTTTATAAGAGAACGTTTTTTATAAACTTGCTCTGAGAGTAGCACATTTAGTTTAATGCTAGTAGCTTTCCCACTCCATATATTCCATTTTTAGTAAATTATTGGATAAGCTACTCCAATACACCCGCGTTCCGCGTGGCATGAATGCTGACAATAGATTGATCTGCAGCCTATGGGATGAGCCCTTGCTCGCACCCTATTTTTGCACCTTTTATTTAGCTTAAGCTGATTTCTATAGCGTATATTTCGACTGCCATGATATAATATTAATCTTTTCACTTCGTATGATCGAAAATCAATTTAAGTATAGCCTAAGCATTAAAGGGTTAGGCTGCCTAAACTCTCAACATGACAAGAGGGTTATAGGCTACACCAAGTTAGTGTGACCTGTCCAAATATTCACCACTAAGCGTTTCGTTGTGTAAAAACTTTGGTCAAATTGTGCATATTTGAAATGTTTTAATATTATTCGCGCCAGATTTTTGTAGAGCATAGGTCTATTAATCAGAGAAGTTTCGCAGTGACAACTTGCGTTGCTACTTTTTCCGAAGGCCGTTTTGTTCGCCAATTGAACTTCATTTGAAATTAGTTGATCAAAAACCCATTTTTTATTTATTAATATTGTCTAAAATCATACGAAATGTGGATCTATCTTGTGTCTGTTAGTGCTGTAATAATACCTAGCCTGTATTTCTTTCAGGAGCTATTTTGAAGAGATGTGATTTAGCATTTAGCTTCCGTGGTGCGTCCAACTCCATTGTCAAAAATATGCTAATTAAATATCAACAAAGACATCGAAGTAACAATGGCGAAGAACTACCCATTTAAAAATAATAATAAATAAATAAATAAAGACAAAATTTTACCATAACTACCCATATTAATAGTGTATTGTTTTAGTAGGCCTATTTCTCCCTTTTATTTAAGAACTCAAGAAATGTCAAGTCGAACATAAACGAATGGCTATATTGCACCATGAAACTAACATAGTTGTTTATAGGGTTTTCAACTGATTACATAAAACTACGCCTCTAAAATAATAAATAATAATAATCAAAATTTGGATGATAATTACGGTGAAAAAATAGCCTAGGTTATATAGTAGTAATAAATAAAATAGGCTAGTTGTTGCTACACACACACAGCCTATACTAAAGCAAATAATTTTGTATCTTTTTGAAATGTTTGTAAATATTAGATTTTAAAATATTTTAAAATAAAAATGTAGTTATTCCTGTTCATTTAAAAGAGAATAGATTCCACAAAAGAGAACTCCCTGACTCTTGGCGGGCCGTTTCGCATAGGCTACATAAAGAACATTTCCTCTTCGTTTAAGTGCCCCATTTTAATCGACAAAATTTCTGTAATAGTTTACAAAAAACTTTTGTATTGTTATTTATTCACCTTCAAGCCAAAACAGGTGCGCACTTTTTGAGTAGGCTACATAAAAATAACTTTGAACAAAAAAAAAAAATTTATAAAAGTAATTCTTACCTGATGAAGGTCTGTCTGAATATCTTGTGCAATATACCCAAGCAGGCCAAAGCATTGGTTTGTTCGTCTGCCCAGCGTTACTTTGGGAGCAATCCGAATCTGAGCTTAAACATTGATCTCCAGTCTCTGCACGGGCTTTCAGAGATGCGTCTGCAGAAATATCAGTTTTTTTAGACGCGCTTACTGGGTGAGGGCTCGAGGTTCCTTCCCCGGACACTGGAGCTCCTACCTGTCCTGATCCGGGAGCCGATGGACATCGGTTCTCTCTTTCAACAATATTAATTTCGTCGCGTCTGGTTCCTTCTTTCCTGCGACCAAAGTCTGGTCTTAAAATGTTGTCGATGTAAAAGTTGGTGATTCTGTGAGGGAGTATGTTTCCTGGAGCCTGCAACAGGGGTAGAATAGCCCTATTGGACTCATCGCCCGAATCCTGACGCTCCACATCTCTGTTGCTATGATCATTTTCTTCCATAGTGAAACTCTCCAAATGTTCTTTTTAACCCCTTTCTCTCTCGCGCGCACGCACACACACGTATGTTTGTGTTCCAGTTTTTGTTGTAGCCTATATTTTCCTCTTTTTTTATCTCACTGCAATGAGAAACAAATTGGAAAAAAGGACAAATCCTTTTTTCAGATTCTTTTGTCGGTTAAATACGACGAAACCGCCTTGTGTGCGTAGAAAGAAAAAACATAGTTTTAAAAAATTAATCCCACAGTGTGCCCCTTGCAGTTGTCTTTATATCTACTTTATAAAACATCGGGCAAATTTAATCTTTGCAGTATCAAAGCAGTAGACCTGCTCTAGTAAACAAGGAAACGCAAACTGGCTCTGGAATACTTTCACTACGGATTTTTGTTCTTATTTTTAATACGAGTCCCCCGGGTGACGTCGCAGTCCGGTATCCTAGACACGTGCCTTTGGCCAATAAATGGAGCGAAATTTTATCACATGACCCAGTGACTCTCGAGTAAATGACAGCATCCAACCTCGCCTTATTCTCAATACTTAAAGCGATAGTAGCTACTTTATTGCCCAGAAGTGTTCAGCATTCCACTATTTTGCATTTTCAAATCACTAACTCCAGTCCCGAAAAACGTATTATTTGACAAACACGTTTATTTGTGTGGAATCGCTATCTTTAGCAGTCTCGTGAAACTAATCGTTTAGATCGCACTGGGGGAGGGGTGTGTTCAGTTTTACACGTAATTCGGTGGTAGTAGGTCACACTCTGTCCAATTTCATAATTTCGTAGCCACATTATTCTACAGTAATTGCAAAGCAATTCATAAAGCCAGAAGCCTATGTCTAGCCTAAGTAGCCTACCTATAACTGTGTATTTAAGTCCGCGCAATGAAAAATTAATTACGCACATGGCACATCCATCACCACTCAAAACAAATATTTTGATTTGCCGTCCGTTTATTTTGTCAGAATTAAAGTTTTAGGTCTACATTAGGCTTTACATTTCTCGTATAGCCTAAAACAAACCGCCATCATTTGAAATGTTAGTAGGCTATGGCTATGCAATGTCCCTATTGGTCTGGCTGGCGTATTGTGTGTTAACGTTCTTGTATATTTTAAACAGGGTAGGATATTCGTGTCCAAAATATTTCGTTAAATCAATCGCTTTATTTCATCTGTTTCGTGGAACATAATGACGAAAAGCAATTCACTTCAGTAGTTTTAAATAGGAGTAAATAGCTGTGGCGCTTTAAAAGAAACCAGCGAAGCAAACAGTGATCTTTGGAGCGTGCGTGGCGTCCTGGAGCGTCAAAATGAAACCAGCGACCACTTTGAAAGTGAGCTTATTGGGAAGTTCCTGGACAGGTTTTGGCCTGGTTGAAAATCAAATTGACTAACAAAAAGTGGACGCATGACCCATATTGTGGTATTTAGCTAAGCTATAGCCTACATTAGTCGAGCTAACGTAGCCTCACTCTCGTGCTCACCTTTTCCTTTCGTACCTGGAAAATTGTGGACTAGCTTTTCATTTTCATTTTTGACTTAACTGAGGGACCCTCGGCTTTATTTCATCACAGTAAGTTTAGATAAATCTATGTCAAATCTATCTAGGCCTAGGCCTACACACTGTTTAATAGGCTACCTAGACAGTTTACATTAACAATAATTCAAACAGATAGGCCTATACATTTATGAAAATATGAATGCAACACGCAGTCTTTGAATGGAAAACTAACAGAATACTACTTGTTTAGAATCGTGTGTGCATCAGAAGAAGTTGCTGACTTGGTGTGACGTCTGAATGTTAGGTGTTCGATCACGGTGAGCATTATCTGTGAGGTCATCATTGGCCACAAAAGAGCAGGCGTTAGAATTAAAGTGACTTTTATATAGCCTATAGTTGATGCATAACACTTAAAGATCAAAAGTGTACCCTTTAATTTCTGGGTATTTTGTGTATATTGAATGAATGAATAGATGTTGCGCTGAATTTGCTTAGCCAATGTGGCTATGCTATACTTATAAGATCTTAGCGTAATTTCAATAATTTTATTAATCTTTCTTAAACTTTTTTTAACCTATTTTAAGTTATGCAACTGTTTGGGCACTTGCAAAAACTTGTATTTGCTGTAGTAGCCTATGTTTTGAGTAGTTATGTTTTGTTTAAATTAGGCCATATCGCCATAGATTATAGCCTACACACAGACTCTGGGCTATAACCTATAAGGCACGTTCGAAATAAAATATTTTTTGTTTTTTTTTAGTTATGATAATAACACAATGCATGCGTGTTGTAGGCCTAAGTGGCAATAGCTTTTATTGCCATCTCGCTCTCTCTCCAATTTCTGAGCACAAGTAGTGAAATACCCCCTCCAATAGCCTAGCTACTTGTTTTAAAATATTTAAAAAATTTGTCAAGAATAATGTCAGTAATGTAAACCCATATGAAATATAATAAGGGTGAACTGTTCTTGATTATTTCTTGTTAGGTTGTAGGGCATGTGCATTCAAATAGTTTTCGTTTACTGACAAGGCTGAGTTATGTTTATAAGGTATTAGGTTTGTTTTGTAAAGACAGCGAAACGCTGATAAATTAAGAATGTTTACTTCAAAATTGAGGTTTTAAGTCATTTTTGAAAGTTAAATAGACTAAGACTAAAATTTAAGCCCCATTAGTCACTTTCCTAGGCCAGTCATAACAAAGATTGTAACAGAAACACAAAACTTTTAAAAGCTGTCATATTGCGGCTCTGAGTAATTTGATGCCCCTTTTTATTCTAGAGAAAGCCTTGAGGATTAACACTCTTGAATCGCGTTGTCTTCTTGGTTGTAGGCTAGCCTACAGCCCGCAAAAAAAAAAAAAAATATCATCAACCATTTAACAAAACAGAAAACAAAAGCTTGTGCGTATACTATTAAATGCAGCATCTCCAGTTCAGGATCAGGGTTGAGTCCTCGAGACTTTAACATGAACATAGGCTACTTAAATCTTCATGTGTCTTTAGTGTAATCTAATTCAATAATGCCTATCTCGACCTATTAAAAGTTGAACGAATATATAGTATACTTATATAGTAAGTAGGCTAGAATATATAGTATAGTTGAGCTTTGATAAGCGTTATCTTTAATATGCGGTCGGTTTTGTTGTTTCCGAAACATTTACGAAAGTCTAGTTTCTGTTTTCCCCCCATTACAAAAGGTCGCGCGCAGAAGCAAAGAGGGATTTGTGAATGCGTGCAAGGGCTTTTGCCAGCTCACAGATCATAGAGCTCAGATCAGCACAGATGTGACCCAGTCAATGGATGTGATATCGGGTCTAGAACAATGCTGGGGTCACACGGGATCCCCCAGCTTCCTGTTGGCCTTTTGAAAACAAACTGAAGAAATAGGGGGGAAAACCTTGAGGGAATCAGGATGAAGATAAAGGTTACTGACCATTTCCTGTTTCAGACTGTGAACTTCTGATACATTGGCTATATAATTGTATTGTTGGGTTCCGGTATTTCCGCTGGTTTTTAATGTTTGTGTTGAGCTTTTATCTGTTCATCATATTTTCCTGAGACCATGCAGCAAATGAGTTTTCTCTTGGTAGAGGACATTATAATTTCTCTGACAACATACAAGTCACGGTTTTAAGTCATGGATGTCCAAGAGCACATTCAGGGCTTTGCAGAGATACCAAATGTTTGGAGGTGTAACCATGACTACTCCCTCTCCTTGGTCTATAAAAATAACCGAATGGTCAAATTTAGTACACTTATGGAAATATGATAATATTTTGTAATTATCATTTAAATATGACTTATTTTCAAATTGTTTTTCAGAAATGAACATCTCAGGAAAACGTTTTGTGGTTTTAAATCAGAATATGACTTTCTGTATAGGCAATACGAAACAGGGCATCATTTCACCCATGACCTCAGAGGACACCACTTGTGTTTATAAGGCATTTTCGGTGACACAAGTGAACAGGGAAATAAATATCAATATTCTTATGAAATATGAGATGTATGAAAATATTAAAAATTACTTCCATTATTACACGCATTTTTTTCATTATTGCCCAAAAGAAAATGATGCAAATTAGACAGGCTACAGTGTGCATTGCATAGAATGGGAATGGCATTTATCTTTACACGCATGTTGCATTAGGTAACATTGTATATCAAATCATTGTTATATATTTCACGGCTGAGAATCATATTTAGTTGGATAAAAAACAACGTGAAACATAATTGATTGATGAATGAAAAAAACAAACATTTTTAACGTTTTTTTCATGTCTTTTAATTTTCTTAATAAATGGGTCCTGATGTCCTTAATAAAATATTAAATTAAATATATTTAAAATGATATTCATTAAATATATTAAATTAAGTATATTTTTCCAAATGTCTTTTTTGTTGCTTTTAATGCTCCAAACAATGTAATTATATATATATATAATATATATATATATATATAATATATATATATATATATATATATATATATATTATAGCTACTATACTGTTTGTGTGTGTGACGACCTAAAATCCCCATTTTAAAAAAACTAAAAAGTGGCTCATCAAATTAACAAGTTTACAACTTCTGTGAGTGGTTATTTTCATGTGAATAATTTTGTGTTTTGAAATATTACCGAATCGATTGATGATTAATATCACATCGGATGTCCCTTAGATGACAAGGTGACCTGCATCATATAGATCAAACTGTATCATACTTAACAAATTAATGAACTAACTTGTTTCACATGTTCCGAGCTCTTGGGATAAGTTGTTTGCATTTTGAAAAAGCCATTACAACTTCGTTGTAAACAAATAACTTACAAACTCACATTAACTAACAAATCCCAAATGGAAGCCACAGTCGATTCTCAGGTAGCTGTCCAATTTCAGATGTTTTAAGCCTCGCGGGATGACGTGGAAGGGGACAGCTGTTTTGGTCCCTCAGATATAAGACTGTGCAACAGGTGTAGGCCTACATCGGATGCTGTTCATTCAGTTCTCCATATACATCACCAATGTCGAAAACGATCACTGCAGTTCTCAATGCTGTTTTGGTGTCTATTTTTTTTTTCAGCAATGAAAGGTTATGCCGTGTCAAACTAATTTCTAGCTAATCTTAGTTTAGGCTATAGCATCGCATAAGATATATTCCTCATCCTCAAGTGACCAACTGAACATTCGCATGACTGAAAGATTTACAAATAACTTGAGATTTTATATTTAGAATCACAATTTCAGGTTAGCCGAAATTATGATGCAATAGACATGATGAAAACGAACTAAAATCTCTTCAATATGCTGTTTATTGGAGCACACTTGGACATGCCTGAGCCGCTAATCACAGATGAAATTGAAAGACACGTTTTTCTAATTGTTCGTCAGACCGTAGTTTAAAGGAGGTCAGTTAAAACGGCTGAGAATGATTTAAATTGATTTTTAGAAATAATATCATATTGGGCTAAATAAAAAATGAAATATCATTTTAAAATTAACTTTGTGTCTAACTTCTGTTGCATGATTTTGTTTAATCAACCACATCCAAAAATTTTAATCATTTGTCAAAACTATGCAATAACAAAACGAAATAGCCTACTATAGACCTATGTGCTTTGTATTGAAAAATGGAATGCTAAATTGTAGGCTACACAGTGTGTGGGTCTACATAATATAAACATTTTTCAGAATAAGATATCATAATAAACTCAAGGCTATGTGAAAAATATAGGCTATAGTCTATATATTGTTTTATGAAAATAAAAATCCATAAAAACTCAATTTATAGGCTATATACTTTCACATAGCCTATGGATTGAGTTTATTATGATATCTTATTCTCAATTATATATATATATATATATATATATATATATATATATATATATATATATCGACATTGAGTTTTTATGATATATTGTTCTAAATATTTTAGTTTTTCCTAAAAGTTTAGTCTTGTCTAGCTACCCTAGAATTTATTCACCATAACGAATGAAATAATAACGAAACATAACAAACGTAAAATAATATTTTATAGTTTTTGAAACTGAAATGTTTTTTCACTTTTATCCGTGCAAGTATTGCCCTTTGTTTTCCCTCAGAATCTTTTCGATTTTTATTTTTTTAATTTTCTCCCCTCGTGTGCATATAGCCTATTTTGGAGAAATAAAGAGCACGACGGAGAGAAAGGGCAGCGTGAAAAGACCTTAAGAGTTAAACTGGGCGCCCCGAAATCCTTTCTCGTTATTGTTTTGTAAAAGTTTGTCATTGTGAATCTGAGGTCAGGCATAACCGACTGCTGCACAATAGCGGTAACGCTTTGTGAGCACATAAAATAGAAAGTTCCAGCCAGTCAAAAGCTGTGTTTTTGTTATACGTTCTCTATTACCCAAGTTTAAAGTCATAAAAATATGGGACATTTACATGAAGCTCTATTATTACAGACGTTTTCGGATTTCCACGCCTTGACAGTTATTTGATCTTGAAGCGGGGTGCAAATGCATCTTAGACTACAACTCGAACATCTATATTAATGTATTTCAGATCAATATTCAGAAAAGCTCACAAGGAGAGGAAATGCTCTGTCTCCTTCACACCCTCGTTCGTTTTGTTCTGTATAGACTACAATAATGACTGACCCAGATGCTAATAATATCGGTGAAAGGACTCAGCGAGTCTCAATGGGGAGGAAATGACATGGTCATGTCATTCATACAACATCACACCAGTGTCATTTTATGACACGAAGCCTCTGACAAACATTTCGATTTTATCATGACCACCAGAACAAACCGACTGAGTAGCTTCAAAAGTTCGTAAGTTTAAATTTTCTGTTTTTCACGTTATACTTGGTTGTTACATCAACAAAAAAGTTTTAAAAGTTGTATCTTATAACCCATGTATAAAGGTAAACACATTTTTTTATATATTTGTAAACTAAATTGGCAAAATATTAACGTATTAGCTACGTTCATTATGCAAGAGAAAGTCAGTTGGCTACTTGAACTGTAGATTACATTATTCATGGTGTCCTCTCATGTTTGACGTCATAATAATTGATGAATAAAAAAAATGTGGCTTAATATATTGTGGCTTTTCTTCTGTTAAACTCTTGCAAGTTTAGTTATTCAATGCTTTTTGGCAATGCAGCTCTTTTGCTCGTCGTTAACGTTGGCAGAACCCACTTAATCATTTTATCAAGTAAAATAATGTGTAACATAGAGGCCTATAATTATTTTATACCATATATAAAAAAATGTAAATTAACATCATTTCACCTAATTTACCTGTGTATAGGATCCCACGCAAGGTTTGACACTGTCAGAATGTCATTGGGGACGAGCTTTAATTGGATGTTGCACTGTGACATCACAAACCACCATTAAAGTAATCCCAGTAGTCTAACATGTCTCCTCCGTAAAACTGCTGCATGGCTGGAAGAGCTCTATTCAGCCGTTTTAGTTAGAAATTTTCAAACTTTGACAGATAAACTGCTGTAAAAGACCCTTGTGCTAGTGAAGTAATAGTCTAAAAGGCTGAGCTGAGGCTGAGAACAAACCAGCAAACACACATATACTGCTGCATCATGAGGATAAAATCGTATTAAAAGGAAAAGCTTATTAAATAGTTGTAATTTTGCATTATGTCAACGCTGGCCTTGTCTTCAGTTAAGTCTTTTTGTGTCTGTTTGATTTTCAAGTTCTCTTGGCATCTCTTGGGAAGGATTCTTTACCTACAACAGGCACAACAAAGAGCGACAACAGACCAATAATTGTTTTCCATGTAGCCTAATATTTGTGACATTTGTTTTTTTGGGTGAGTTTTTACCCCCCCAATAATTCCTCAAAGATATGAAGCCGTTTGATCAGGCATACCTGTCGCCAAAAGTGCCAAAATTAGCCTATATAAAATACATTTTCATCTCATTCACGATTAATCTTTATTTAAACTTTTATCAAATTTTCCGAGATCACCAAACCTCATTACACCTAATGTTTAAAGTGTATGCAAAACGGTGTCACTTGTAATACCATATGCATTTAAATTGGATATTAAGCTTGCAAATGAAATTAAACTTATCACTCAGATGTAAAATAACCCTGTAAAACAATGTTGATGACAGGTTTTGTAGCAAAAGTTCCACATCGCTGATTTATTCATCCAAAAGGTGACAGCTAGATTCTGCTATGTTTGTTTTTATGGTGGGAAATAATAAGAGAATGATCTACTTGTGGAACAGACTTTCTTTTTTTGTGAACTGTTAAATCGTCTCATTAAATCAACAAAACTTTATTTTATGTTAAGATGTTCAGTGGTCCCCCCCTTTGTGTTCAAGGAACCATCTTCAAACCAATAACTATTTTTGAGCTCTTGATTCTCCTGGTTCTTATATATAAAATGTTCTTGCTTAATGTTTCTTGCGATCAACTTATGGAAATATGGCTATTTTAAAATTTCACACCAACTTTTTTCTCTCCATATAGCCTAAATGTTCTCATATGGAATCAGACTTCTTTTTTGTTCAATAGTTCGAATCTTTATTGTTAATTTTTTAACTCTATAGGCCTAGGTTAAATAAAAATCTTCAACAAAAGTCTTTATCATCATCTCTTCCCTAATTTATTTGTAATAGCCTATCTAAGTAGCTAAAAACTCCACATTTTAAATAATTTCATTGAATGTGTATCATTTTTAACTTTTTATATAAAGTTTCATTTAGTTTAAAAGAGGACAAATGTTAAAGTTTGCTTTTCAGCCTAATTAGCGTGATTACACAGCGTAACTTCGGTGACTTCAGTAAGCATGATATTTGCCAGCTGCAGGGAAACGCATCAGCGGTGCGTCGGCTTCATTTTCCTTTGTTGTAAAATGACATTATGCATTTAGGGATGTAGCCATGTTCATTGGTGGTTCAAGACCATATGTGTCGATGTTCTCATCTGTAAACCCCAAATCTCAAATTACGCCGTGTTCTGAATCTGAGCTCGTGCAGCAAAAAAAAAAAAAAAAAAAAAAAAAAAAAAAAAAACAACAAAAAAGAAATTTGTGAGAGCACTAATAGGCAATTAATGTAAATTCTCTGCCTGTAATCCTCGTGAAATTATAAAGACATACCCATTTCTATTAATTTCACCTGTATGATTAACATGGTCAAAACATGTCAAACTTGGGTAAATTGCTGCTATTAGTTCCATTGTGTATACGAATGTAGAAGGTTTTGAAAATTTGATCTAATTTACAATTTAAACGGTTGAATATACGCGTCTTTATCGCATGCGATCAGTGACCTCATGTGTGCAGCAACTTCATTTACTTTATTTTATGCATTTTGGAATAACACTGAACGGACCCAAAAATGCATCTGTGTACAAAGAAAAGGAGACCTTTTCACCCTACTTTCAGTAGTGCCATCCGCTGAAGTCCTGACTGAAATGTGAGCTAAAGAGAGGTGCACAGAGGGACAGGGATGTATCTCACTTATTAAAGGCTCAGCGGAGCTGATCGCGCCTCTTTAGACTGCTCTCTTATGAGATTCAAGACCCTTAAGCTCCTTAAGAACCCTCTCAATTGAGGATTTGGGTAATAGCCCTCTGCAAATGTTTTAGTGACAAAAAGTTGCCCGCTGTTCAAATGATTTTAGTGTATAAAGTCTTTTTATTGGTATAGTGTGTGTGTGTGTGTGGTGTGTGTGGTGTGTGTGTGTGTGTGTGTGTGTGTGTGTGTGTGTGTGTGTGTGTGTGTGTGTGTGTGTGTGTGTGTGTGTGTGTGTGTTTAATCAATCTCAAAACTTTAAAGTGTATCTTAGGTCCTTATACCATTCCTCATCTTCTTTTTCTTTTAATTGTTAATTTTAAATGATTGTGGCAAATGAATTTTTACAATAGCCTCTCAATTAATATTAACTAATTAAAGATTACATGCATAATAATTAGTAAAATGCTGTTTAAAATAGTTTTAGATTGATTAAATGGCTTTTGATTGTAATTGTGTGTCGAATTAGGACAACTTGCTCTATGTAATTTTGACACTCAGCAGGACATGATGATTCTCGACCTTGACCTTATATTGAGTCATTTTTGTAGGTCAAAATCAGCATAATACCTTGCAATCTGGGTATGATAATCTCACTCATCAACTTGAAGTATGTTGTTCTTAGGGATGACTGCCCTAATTAAAAACGTTGTCCCGTTTTTTCATTTAACTCTACTTATTAGCTCCCAATGTAAGTACTACTGTAAATCAACCCAAGGGGCAATTTTTGTAAGAGGCACTGCTGAGAAAAAGTGTGTTCCAGCAGGTCACTCTTTGGTTTTCAATTAATGTCATATTATTAAAGCATAATAGTCGTAATGATATGATCTCAATTTCTTTGGGGAGCAAGCCTTTAATTTAATTTTCAAAAACTGTTGAACCTAAAAACCCTGTATAATTTTTCCTTATAAGATGTTTGATAAATTCGTTTTCATTTTATACAAAGGGAGAATGTTTTCATATCATATTAGAGTTTTTTATTGCAGGAAAGTGATTCATTAAAAATGGCATCAGATTTATAAACTCTTTGTTGTGGCAAATGTAAACTTGCCTTACAGAGTCTTACAAAAAAAGAAGAAAGCGAAAGATGTTTGATTAATGTATTTATATATAAAAATAATAGGCTAAATAATCTTAAATGGCTTATGAACAATGGCCTTAATGGCATTAGGACAGACTGAGAATTTAATTACTAAACTGACCTAATGGCTCATTATTGCTATGGATAGTAATCTCTGTAATATTATTTTAAATTAATTAGTTTGTAGCTCATGCTGTGTACTTTTTCACAGCTGTATTGTGAAAAAGTTAAGACAACTCTGCAAGCATTGGTAATTAGTACAGATTCATTATCTTGTGTTTTGCTATGGAAGAGCCTTTCAGCTAATAATATATAACACAATTTGCTAATTTTACAACTGTAAGACCAGACTATTCTCACTCCTTTGCCCCATTATAGTATAGTATACTATAGTATATTTAGTAGTATAGTATAGTAGTAGTGGAACTCATTTCATTTGGCTCCATGAATTAGAGACACAATCCCAAATCTACACACATGGTGACACCTCCGCACTTCTGGCATGTCAAAAGGCAGCCTGGTATCCTGGTGGGGTGTCTGTCTCTGGCTCTCTGTGATCTCCTACATACCCTGCAGTGACTTAAGCACCCCTACCATCCAGGCATCGCCCCCGCTGAGCCCCTCCTGGCTCTCACCCCACTTAATTACCAGATTGGACGTGAGACACCCATACTGTACCCCAGATTCCTTGTGTCAAACACTATTGTTCACTAAGTCTTTGGGTTAACAATAGATCTCTCAAGACTTGGAGAGGATCAAAAGTTCAGAGATGTCTTATGATGTATGCCATATATGACAGGATATTCATTTGTGTCCATTGACATTTTAATGCTATTGTACTGATTCTGTGTGTAGGAGAAAAGAGATGAGCTTATATTTTTTTCAGTACCACAATATCATGTGCAGTGTTCAGTCTTGTTTCATGCAACTGTATAATTTGCCAATGACGGCAACTATGATGACCTCAAGTATGGAATACCTTGCGTGGGGTATTTAGAAGTTTAAAGAACAACAAGACGCTGCACATGGAGAGGTCATGAGCTTTGTTCACTCCACCAGAGGTTTGTAACAGGCTATAAGCTAATGTAGCAGAGGTAGTACAGCTCGGGATGTGGGATCTGTTAAGTTTGCAGCTTTTTCTTAAAAAGCTATTCAGGGTGGGGAAATCTGGCAGAGCTCCCAGAAATCTCTGAGCGAAAGGTTAACTGTCAGTATCCCAGCAGGCAGGAATGGCCGCCTCTCAGGAGGGACTTGCCCAGAAGGAGAAGGAGAGGGCCACTTGCTTTTGAGACTGACAGTGTGCAAATAGATAGAACAGTGTCTGGCCTGTGAGGGACGGGACAGGGAAAATGGGAGGGATGTGGGGCGATGGTGTTTCACAGCAATGACAATCAGGCACACATGTCATTTCCATAGCACCACAGTTCCTGAATAAAATATTATTCAAATTTATTGACAAGCATGATGTTTGCACAATGAAACGGACAGATGTAAACGTTCTACAAAACATTAGGTCAGCACAACAGAAAAATATAAAAATGGCATTTTTAAATAAATAAAGTAATGGGATAAATAAATACTGAGCTTTTTTTGGCATTTGGATATGTGCAATTCTAGCCTATATAGCTTTTACATCTGTTCAAGGCAAATCAACAGACACACACAAACCAAAGGTTGTACATCACATGATATTTTCATCAGTTTTTAATTAAAGTCAATTTGATGTAATTGTTGTTTGTCAAATCCCCTGATATGCCACTTGTTTTTATTGCTTTGTGTCTAGTTATTCATAGCAATATCACATGAATGCCAAGAAATGAATATTTTATGCTTAAATGCTTTAGGGATGAAAGTGGTTTCATTCCAAGTCCAATTTTGCTGCGTTCCTTTCTGATTTAAATGATGTCAGAATATCATAAATCTCTCTTCTGTTTAGCAGTTGGTGATGCCAAAAGCAAAGTAATTAAGTAATACAGGATGATGGTAAAGATTCCAAATCGTGATCAATTTTCCCCCAAAATGCACTTATTTTAGTACTGTATTAATAGATATATTTTTTAATTATCATAAATATTAATATCATGTCCAGGTTGTCACACTTTCAACATAAAGCTGGCAGCATATCAAGAGTTTAAATCAACATTTAGTGATCTGGTTGACCGAGATAATATTCGATAATAGGCAGAATTTACTGAATGCTGGCCTCATGGTCTGAATGTGCCAACTTGCTCATCCTCTGGCTCTGATATTGAAATGAAGAGACTCATTCCTCAGAGGGTGCAGTGCCTCATTTCTTCCCCCTGCTTTTTGTTTTCGCTCATAATTGGTTGGTGGTGGATGGAGGCACAGATGCAAGGGATGGTGGGAGTTCCCATGATGCAGGATAATGGGAACCTCTGTATTCTATCTACAAACAGAAGCACGGAGTCCGGCCAATGACACTGGAATACATTTCCTTGAAGGTTACTGCGCTCATCCCAGCGGCAGTCTGGGCACACTAAGAGAGCTGGATGTATGCCAGCATCCCTGTATGTGCTCTAACAAGATAGAGAAAAGGAGGGAGGGAGAAAAATAGAATGAGAGTAACTTAAGTGAGGGGGAGAGAGACCAATGACAATATATCTGTATTGATTACATATATACTTTCTGGCAGGAAGAATCCACAGTAATTCGATAAGGTAAGCCTGTAAAGAAGTAGCCTAAGTGAGAAGGTGAAATGCAGTCAAGGGCTAGTTGGTCATCCTCTGTGAAACTGTCCACAATACTTTGATTTTGATTTTGTTTTCAATACTTTGACCGAAGCGCCTGCGCCCTCAGATCACTTGGACGTGGCTGTGGTTACAAGAGGTAAAAACGATATAAATACTGTTCGTTTTCTCACACAAACCGCTTGTTTCGTGTCTTAGGCCATCATTTACGAGTCATTAAATCATGTTTAATTTGGACTTCTCTGTGCATGCTCTTTGAGGTGGTGACCATAGACCTGCATTATATGACTGACAGACAAGAACGGTTTGACGTAAAAATATCAAAATTGAAACTACTGCGGAAACAAAGACACTACATCTTGGATGCCCTTGAGGTAAGCTAAAACAACAAAAATTTAACTATTCCTAAGTGAACTATCCCTTTAAGTCGTGAATTAGTGTTTTTTAAATAATATGGTTTCTTGATGATTCCCTCTCTTCTTGTGATAGGAGAGACATAAAAGTAGCGCTTTGACGACCATGAATATTAGAAAATGTCAGAACGTGGGATTGCGCGATTGACCAATCAGAATCGAGCATTCCATAGCAAGATGGTCTGCAAAGTTTAGCGAGTGAAATTTTGCGTGAGGACGAAAAAGTTCTCTATGAAGATTTCGCTCATGTTTAAATGGGTCCCGCGAGAATTTGGGTTGAAAGTGACTTCTCTATGCGCAGTGTTTTATGGGCTAGCCTACATCACTACTACACCATTGACAATGGGCCTATTTTGCCTGTGAAATTTCGCTGGAATATCGCCAATGTGACCGCACCTTAAAGGTGGGGTATGTGATTCTCTTTTTTGTCCATTTTTTCAAAATAACTTTAAATCCTATTCACTGAGTTAGGAGCACTGAAATGGAAATGAAGCAATTTAATCATCTGTGGAACGGGCAGGACTCGAAAAACTCCAGCCAATCATTTCCAAGACCACCTAGAATCATTGAACAGTAAGTTCATCAATCAAATGGTCATACCCCCTCTCCCCAGCGCACGTGACCCAATCAGGGCCAGCGTTGGATGAAAGAAGGTAGGACCATTTGAATTGTGTATTTTCAAAATCTGCCTGTTATTTTCCAAATCACATACCCCACCTTTAATAAGGCTATAATTATTAAACATATTTACATAGGCCTATTTCAAAACCAAAGCAGCTGAACCGAGCAAGGATATGCTTCCAAATTCTGTAATCTGAATGTCTTCATTGAAATCAAATGATATTGAATTAACAACTTTGCTTCACTAAGCCAAAACAGATCAACTCTGTCATGGAGAGTGTGAGCAAATGTCTTTTGGCAGTAATGATTTCATCATATAGCTAGGCTACTATTCTGCTTGAAATGTCAGCATTGGCCTGTTATTGGCCATCAGAGGTATAGCATAACTCCTCTCAATGAGTAGCCTAATCTGAATCAGAATTAATTCATCATGTCATAGTGTGTTATATTCTGCTGTGTTGCCAAGTGATTTGATCTGTCCTTCGTTAGATGTTAACCTTTAATCATGACTAATTCGTGCTGATGGAGGCTCTGGAGCTAGATTCGATTTTCTAAGGATCCTTTTTTAGTGGAATATGACATCAACTGCCCGTTTCATGATATAAAATGAAAGATTCTGAATCTTTCTCAGGATGTTTGCCTATAAATTAATGAAAACCTTCACACCAATTGTAAAATGTGGCCTGTATTCCAGAAATCAAAGCTTGTTCACAGATGTGATGGCTACACCTGAAAAGCAAGGGGCAAAATGTGACCACATGGGTAAAATTGGTCTTAATCAGTCTGTCACGCTGTGTCAGACAGTCAGGTAAAGGGATGTCAAAATCTAATTCTCTCAGGTCACAAGGTCCCATCCCTGCACTGAATCTAGCTGTCAATTAAATGATCTAATTATGCTTCCGATTGGATGCGTTTCAGAGTTTGTCAAGGTCTGTTAATGTTGATGTATTTGATCATGTGACAACTATTCGTATTATACCCTGTGAGATCATTATGGACTCATTGAGATAAAATAGGAAATATACCCAAACATAGGCTATGCCATGTAAGTGCACTCATAATATTACCGTATAAACAGTTGATCAAGTCTGTGATAGGCTTATTGTTGGATGGAGTGGATTGGAGACAATGGAGGGAGTGTGTTTTTTTTTTGTTTTTTTTTTTGCTGTCTAGTGTGCCCTCACCTGGACAAAAAGGAGACAACAGGTGATAATTACGCAACAGCTTTGAGGCATCAGGCTGATTAACATTTACATAACATGCTGGTATATTCCACCTTCAGTGTATGAAGCTCAACATGCTCCGAGTTATGTCTCTATGCAAAGTCTAGAATAGTTTCCACAGAAAAATTATGTGTGTCATGGGCTAATTGTCCTATGGGAAAGTTGTCACAAGGCTTATCTCAGTACCTATACGATTTTGATTTTGTTTGATAGTTTTAAACAGCTACATATAGCCTATATTTTACAAGGAATTTCTCCAGTCTTCAGTTACACATGATATAAAGAAATATATTTTTTTAATTCAAGAAAGCATGTTACAAAATATTTAGATTTCAAAGAAATGCTGTTCTTTTGATAATTCTATTTATCAAGGAATCCTGAAAAAATATAGGCTGCCACTATAACAAAAATATGAAGCAGCAAAATCGGGTTTCAACATCATAGTAGCCTACATATGTTTTTCTTTATATAATAATATGTATTGAACTGCACATAACCACTTTGCTGCTGGCTGTGCTGTATTCTTGACGAAGAGACTCTTTAATCCTCAGGCAATGTGATTCCCATGGATGTACACCAGGGGGCAGGTTTGCATAACAAAGCAGCCAAACAAAGTTGTATTAAAGGCCTTGCAAATAAAAACAATCAAAGATACATAAATTAATAGTCAGAATGTGTCCATTGCACATTTAGTCTTGTTCCACTCAAAGTTATTGATAGAGAGTCAATGAATGTTGTATATATAGGCTATGTACATTCACAGGGAATCAATTGTGTGATTGTAACACAATTATACATCATGTACTTATTAAAGTTCTGCAGAGTAGTTAAAAATTCAATCAAGTGGGAGTTGAGCAATAGATGGGAGTACATTTTTTTTTATCAATTACACTGTTCTTGTTTGAATCTAAAACCTAGACAATCTTTTTCATTAATCAAGCTATATAATATAAAAAATATTGTGAAAGAATGCTTTGATAATAATTGAAAAATTAATTGCTTAATATCTGCAGGGAGATAACACTTTGCAATATATTAATGACATTGCAGTTAGGTTGAGAACAAAAAAAAAAGTCTGCATTGCTAAATTCCTCTCGACCGAAATGCTGTTTTGAAATACACTGTGTAATCTATTTTATGATATTTTTTACTGATATTTCCCATCTCATACACATGTAATTGAGAAAATGAGAAAATCTGGCAGTATGTCTCGCTTTGCACTTATCTTTGCACCAATCGTATCTTTTCATGCCATTTTAAATAATACACCAACACTGCCAAGTCAGAATATAATTGAACAGCAATTTAAGTACAGGAATTTCACAACAAACACATTCAGCTGATGCAACTGTAACTATTGGGAATTATATATTCAAATCAGATCCAGATTAATAAACCTCATAGAACACAATAGAATATGAGTTTTGTGTCAGTAACAAAATATTATAAGTTCATTTCCCTACAATTATCATTCAACATACTATTGCAAAAAAAGTATGCACTACGTTTTGCACTACTTCCAGTTCTGCTCTTTATGATTCCTGTGATATTTTTAGTGAGCATCGTGTAAAACATGCCTTGCTGCGTGACAATGAAAAGTTTTAAATGTTTATGCATAACTAACCTGTTTTATTAAATGTCTTTACATAGCAATAAACCATTCAGTTGCGATCTGTTTCAAGATTTTTATGTAGTCAAAAAAAAAAAAAAAAAAAAAAATCAGTGCAAAACACAGAAAATATGTGCAAGACCTAAATTTATTACCTTTCACTTAAAGGGATTTCACCCTAAAATTAAAATTCTGCCATCATTTTAACACCCTCAAGTTGTTCCAAACCTGTATGAATTTCTGAAAGTCAATGTTTCTTCTAAATATTTTCTTTTGTGTTCAGCAGAAGAAAGAAATCCACACAGGTTTAAAACAACTCAAGGGTGAGTAAATGATGGCAGAATTTTCATTTTTGGGTGAACTATCCTTTTAATAAACTGAATGTCAGATGTGATATTATAATGGATCTGACCTCTAGCTATTTCTCTTCATTCAATAAAATATGCGTTATATTTGTTGGTGAAGATATCGTTTCCCAGGTTACCATCGACAATGACATTTTCTTCCATCTCTTTGTGTTGTCTCTTTATTTATAAAGACTGAAGAATATGAACATTTATTAAAAAAAGTTAATTTCTGAATTCCACAAGTCCCAGCTCACTGATCTGAAATCACGACAGAGCTCTCTCAAAATAAAAAAATAAAAAAAGTGTGTGTTTCTGTCATCCACTAAAAGACAAATGTTTTAGATGCATCTGTCCTTGGTAAAGGACACACACACACACACGCACACGCACACGCACACTTATAAATATATATATATATATATATATATATATATATATATATATATATATATATATATATATATATATATAATATACACTGTAAAAAATTTCCTGTAGAATTTACAGGAATTTACTGGCAAAAAAGTTGCCAATAAAGTCCTGTAAAAATGTTGGTAATTGCTGTAAAATTGATTACAGTATAATACTGTAAAGCAATTTACAGTTAATTGTTGCATATCAAATACAGTAATTTGTAGCTTTTTTTACAGTAACATTGAATTAAACTTGTATTTTATTTTACAGCAATATTTGTAATTTCACTAAAGTACAGTATTTACCTGGCAATAAAGTTGCCAATAAAATCCTGTAAATATATTTTACAGCAATGTTTTGTAATTTCACTAAAGTACAGTATTTACCTGGCAATAAAGTTGCCAATAATATCCTGTAAATACCCCCAAAATTCAAGAAGATGCTGTAATAGTTAAACATTTAAAAAGCTGAAAAGAATCATTTTAACAGTAAACTGTACTCTATTATTTACCAGTATATTGATGTAAATGCATTAAAATAAACATAAAAAAAAAACAAAGTCAAAGCTGTTGTAGAAAAATATTTATTAAAATAATATCTCATACAGGTTTGGAACAACATGGGGGTGAGTAAATGATGACAGAATTTCCATTTTTGGGTGAACCTAACCATTTAAGCTCAATCAACAGAATGTCATTATGGTTAACTCACATCTCCTGTTAAAACTCACATTTCTGCTTTAAAAAAAAAAAAAATTGTATAAATGTTTGTGATACACAACACAAATGCTGGTGATTGACAACATTCCCTCTAAAACATTTAAACTGTTTTAATGTAAAGTACTTTTTTACATTGTGTGTAAGTTGAACACTTTTTGGCAGAAGAACAAGATTATGTATAGAAATAGTACACCCCAAAATATAAACTCTGTCAGTAATTACTCTCCCTCATGTTGTTCAACCCCGTAAGACTTTCGTTCATCTTCAGAACACAAATTAAGATATATTTGATTAAATCTGAGAGCTGGATCACTCCTCCATAGGCTTCTAAAGGATTGAAACTTGCCGGCCCAGAAAAGTTATTAAAGAAATCGTTAAAATAGTTTAAGTGACTACAGTGGCTCAATCTTAAGTTTATCAAGCGTAGAGAATACTTTTTGAGCGCAAAAAAACAACAAAAATAACGACTTTATTCAAGTATTAATTTCCTTCTCTGTTGGCCTCGAGATATTCACGTAGTGTAATAGCGTACTGCTTCTGTGTTATACGTCACACGCATCACACACACATGACCAGCGTTGGCCAATAGTGTAGAGCCTACATGTGACGTACAACACAGAAGCAGTACGCTGTTACACTACGTGAATATCTCGAGATTGAGACACTGTAGTCTAGATCTAATAAAAAATATCATAATTTGTGTACCAAAGATGAACGAAAGTCTTACGGGGTTGAACAACATGGGGGAAAGTAATTACTGACAGAATTTTCATTTTGGGGTGAACTATCCCTTTAGGTGTCATTTTATAGACATCTCCTCCTGTAGTTTTTTTTTTATATACATTTGACAACTTACATGCTTAACCACTCAAAGTCCATTAGCCTTCTGAGAAGAGTAGACACATGAGGATTGACTGTATTGTTCCTCTTCTCTGAGCTCTTTCCACTTTTTTTGACTGTCTTGGTACCAGTCCATGGGTTGATTCCAACAAAACATCTGCACAAAAATCAGTCAGAAAAACACAAGCAGAAGCTTTAGGATCACGTGCAGACTAATGAAAATATACCACTTTACAATAAGCATTCGCTGCACTACTAAAAATGGTTAGTTCACCCCAAAATGACATTTCTGTAATTAATTACTCATTAATCTGTCATTAATTAACTACTGACCTTCATTTATTTTCAGGAACACACATTAAGATGTTTTTGATGAAATTAGAGAGGTTTCTGAACCACACATAGACCACAACGTCATTGCAACGTTCAAGGCCCAGAAAGGTAGTAAAAAACACCATTAAAATAGTCCATGTAACTCCAGTGGATCAACCTTTATGTTTTGAAGTGATGAGAATAATTTTTGTTCTAACGAAAAACCTGGAAGCACTGCACTGTGTTTACTACATTAACAGCGTCAGAGACTGACACAGAAAAGAGATTGTTGAATTAAGTCGTTATTTTTGGTTTTGCGCACACAAAGTATTAATGTGGCTTCATAACATTATGGTTGATCCACTGTAGTCACATGGTCTATTTTAACAATGTCTTAACTGCCTTTCTGGACCTTGAAAGTTGCAATCATTTTGCTGCCTATGTGTGGTTCAGAAAACTCTCGGACTTCATCAAAAATATCTTAATTTGTGTTGTGAAAATGAACGAAGGTCAGTAGTTAAATAATGACAGAAATTACATGTTTGGGTAAACTAATCCTTTAACATACACATTTATATTTAAGTAATCTGTTACCTTTGAACAAATTCAAGTGTGTAGGATGCCTCGTGCTGGTACACCAGATTAAAGTTGTAGTAAGTTGCAAACAAAGCAGCAAATCCAGCCATAAAATTGGGGTGTGGATTGATAACGACTTGACCCTCAATCCTCAGCATCCACTGGGCTGCAGTGAGAATTTCACCTAAAAATAATAAATATAAGAAACACTTTTTAAAAATGTATGCTAAAATACCACAGGCAAAATGTATTAAGTAATTTAAAGATTTTAGAACGTACATTACCTAAGACAATCAGTCTCGGAGAGTCTGGAAGTGTAGAACTTTTTTCCACATCAGCTGCTGTTGCTGACATCTACAAGAAAAAGAAAAGAAAAAAAGGAAAAAAATTCTTGAGATATGAGATGCAAATGTGGATTTTACACACAATGTCCTCTCACAACTCTTAAAGGGGCATTTTATTTCCCTGCCCTCATCAATATGGCATTTTAAATGCCTAATTAAAGGGATAGTTCATTTTGAAATACATTTTTGATATGTTTTAGCTTACCTCAAGGGCATTGAAGATGTACAGTAGGTGTCTTTGTTTCCGCAGTAGTTTCAAACTTGATATTTTTAGGTCAAACCGTTCTTGTCTGTCAGTCATATAATGCAGGTCTATGGGGTCCACCTCAAAGAGCATACACAGAGAAGTCCAAATTAAACATGATTTAATGACTCGTAAATGTAAGTACACATTGATGGCCTAAGACACGAAACGAGCGGTTTGTGTGAGAAAACGAACAGTATTTATATCGATTTTACCTCTTGTAAACACAGCCACGTCCAAGTGATCTGAGGTCGTGGCTGTGTTTACAAGAGGTAAAAAACGATATAAATACTGTTCGTTATTTCAAAGTGAACTATCCCTTAAAGTTATTCAGAGTTGTACATGTGAAAGGAAAATATCCAATCTGGCAAATCAGTGTTGTGTCTATTTGGTCAAATCTGGCACCTTTACGAGACTTCTGATAACCTGTATATGGTCTCTATAAATGAGACTTAAAAGCTGCAAATTTTGTAAATGCACGGGCACAGTCAGTACATCACAGGTAAAACAGCAGTTTGGAACATTACTGTGACCTATTATGCTTAGTAAAACCTACAATGGTATTGCTGTCATGTTGACAATTTACAGTGATACATTTCTCATTTAGATTTAGGTTCAAGTTATATTAAGAAAACGATAACTATGGGAATTTTGAACAGAAAATAAAATGAACTTTCAACTTTCAATGAACGTTTTACATGCTCTCAATAAGAAATCCAAACTAGTGAAATAAAAGAGAAAATAGCAGCATCCAACGATCTTAAAATCATATTCTAATGTTTTTCATCAGCAAAGCTAACTGCACGTGCGTACAGTTTTGTCTCACCAACACTGTGGATTTGTCTTGTCTGCCAAACAACTGCAAATGCGCAAAAAAAAAAAACTCTAGAGAGCAAAGGCGAATAGCAATAGGCATATTCCTATCATTGTTCGCAGCAAATTGCTTTACGTTAAATTTAGTTACGCAGGCCTTTGTTAAACACTGGTTTTACATGCTCTCAATAAGAAATAAAAACTGGTGAAGTAACGCTAAATGAGAAATAGCAGCATCCAACGATGTTAATATCATAGCCTATTCTATTTTGTTTTCGTCAAGAAAGCTAACTGCACGTGCGTATAGCACCAACACTTCAGTGAATTTGTCTTGTCTGCCAAACTGCAAATGCTCTAAAAAATACTCTCTTGAGAGCACATGCGAATAAAACTGTAACAAACTGCAGCATTCATCCACAACATTTACGATGGTTTTACCTTGTAGTTCAGCTTCGTCTCAATACTGTTATGGCGCGCGCCGTCGCAATTGCCTCGCCTGAAACAAGACATTTTAAATTAAAGACACATTCCTTTACTAAATAAACGTAACGTTTCAGGGGGGGAATATTGGAATCAAACACTTTTACATGTCATGATAACACGCAGTTGTTAACAAGTCGATAAAATTAATTGCATGACATGCCTATGAATTATGTTCATAATCGCTTAAACAGCATTAAGTAATACATTAGATTGTAATATCTATGGACGTAAATTTAAGTTAACTTACCAAAAATTGAGTAAATAGTGGCTTTTATCTTCTTCAACTCTTCTTGCTCTGCATGCTCCAGTTCGCCAGTTTTCAAACCTGTAACTGACTGTTATTCAGCCCGCGCAATCCCATAATGCCACATCACAGTAAATTGTTGTAAAACGTATGAGTACAGTGAAAACACCTCTTACCTGTAAATGAATTTACAGTTGACAGGGAAATATACTATAAACAACTGTAATACTCTTTTTGACCCATAATGCATTGCGAATTACAGTAATAACTTGTAAAATGATAAAACAATAAATTTCTGTAGAATTTTGCTGTAGAATCTACAGCAATTTGTTACAGTGTATATATATATATATATATATATATATATATATATATATATATATATATATATATATATATATATATATATATATATATATATATATATCCCACACCAATGGTCCAAAAATAGATCCGTATTTTACATGCAGCTCATTTCATTCTGATCTGCCTGTTTTTCCCCTCCTCAGGTAGAAAATAATGAGGGCATTTTAATATTTGAGCCACACACTGATAAAAAAATTCTTTCACATGTGACCCCTTGTGTTTGGTCAGTAGCATACTTTATTACATCATGAAGTTTGTAAGAATACCTGCAAAAAAAGGATCATGTATCTCTTTATTTCCTCAGTGAGTCAGATGTTTTACCATCCCTTCCATCTCAGGGAAGGTGCCATTTAGGCAGGTGTCACATCCATTATTCATGTCTCCCACACCACCAACACTTTTCTTACCTTGACACTTCACTTCAATTAGTCCTAAAACGTCTCTTTTTTTGTTGCAGTGTGTTGCAATCTCAAAAGCACTCTACAAAGCTGCATTTGCAGCCATCTGAGCCTTTGGTCTGTCAGTATCTTGACTCATGATTTCAAAACACATTCTCTAATGCATCAAGATATCAAGATAGAACGAACAGCTAAATAAGGTACAGTTGATTCCCATGCACAGATATCTTAATATGAATACTCCCAGCCTGAAGCATCTTCATTGAAGGTGAATGAGAGCATAGTATTAGATTTGAATACAGCTGATCCTTTCAATGGCTGAATTATGTTCTTTAAGGCCGAAAAATTATATCTACAACCCTTCATCTGTTCTTTAGTATTTTGATCAAGATTGCTTATTTATATTGCTATTTCCGCTCATAATGATGAGCACTTCATGTACAAGTGGGAGCTTCAGACACGGATGGGACTGAATGAAAATCCAGGCTCTTTACAGATGTCAAGTGGCCCAATATAATTTGCACGGACATTATAGGGGAAATAAGTGCGGTTGATCCACCATTTTAAAATTCTAAAAGCAGAGATGACTTCAGTCAAAGTCTAAATTACGTGTAGGCTACTCACTTCACAGTTAGAAAGGTTCTGGCTTAGTTATCATCTACAATTGAGGAGAACATGATAATCAAACAACAGTTCATGAATATTATCAGTGGAGCTGTAATATTTCTATATTCACTCGATCAAAACAGAGACAGTATGTCAAACTTATTTTATTAATTTTAACAAGCTATATCATTCAGATTAACACACAATGGTAACAAAAACCATCTGTATCACTCATTTGTGTATGAATATGGCTGCATTGTAATCAGGAACAACAATAATCTACAATGAATAACGTAAAATGTTCATATGCCCAAAATAATATAGCCTAAACAAAAGGTACAATGTGCTTGTAAATTAAAATGTAACCAAATCCTAAAACATATCTTAGTTAAAATCATCAATTACCACAGTTCTGGGTCATTTTCTCTCATTAAATCCCATAAAACTTGATCATTAATGGAAAGTTATTTTTGAAGTATACAATTTGATACCCCAAAATAACTAGGGCCTACATGTTTTTATTCAAGTTAATATAAAACCATAAATATAGTTCTCGCTCACTGCTTATATAGGTCTATTTTAACAGTTTCATATACTGTTCAAAGGTTTGGAGTCTGTACAAATGTTTTAAATGCAAGGGGGCATTTATTGGACCAAAAATACAGTAAAAATAGTAATATTGTGAAATAAACATTTTCTATTTTATTATGTACATATATTTTAACATGTAATGTATGGCTAAGTTTATTTTCAGCATCATTACTCCAGTCTTCAGTCACATGATCCTTTAGAAATCACTCATGATTTGCTGCTCAAGAATATTTTCTTGATTATTAATGTTGAAAACAGTTGTGCAGCTTCATATTTTTGTGGAAACTGTTACTTATTTACAGGATTCTATCAAAAGACCAGCATTTATTTGAAATATAAATCTTTTAAATGCCTTTCACTTTTGATTTAAAGCACCCTTGCTGAATAAAAGTATAAATTTCTCAACAAAAAAAGTGTTATGAATATACTCAATTTATACCCATTCTACTGAAGTCACATAATGTTTTAAAATTAGTTCAGTTGAAACTAATGAATGTCATACTGTAAATGTAAACTGACTGTCAAAATCCAGAAGCAGTCTATATTCATTTAATGCAGGGGACAGACTGACATTTCTGATGAGTGTTCTTCACTCTGGTCTGTTAGACTCTGGGTCAATTGGTCACTTTTCCTGGCATTAAAATCCCAGACATCATTCAGTTTGTAAATCTGTGCTTTTTGAAGAGCTCAGATAACCCCACTTTCCCAAATGGGTGGTTTAAACTGGCATTTGTGGCGAGGCCAAGACTTGTGCTATCTCTCAGCGCTGGCGGGAGAAGAGATTCCTAAAAGCGTTATTATAGTTCTTGTTGAAGGCTGTGTAAATGAGCGGGTTGAAGAAGGAGTTGGAGTAGCCCAGCCAGAGGAAGACACTCTTCCATATCGGTGGAATGTGACAGGAGCACAGCGGAGTGATGAGCTCGGTGAGGAAGAAAGGGATCCAGCACAGGACGAACACACCGATGAGGATGCCCACCATCAGAGCCGCTCGCTTCTCCTTCTGTTCTCGCCACGTCTCACTGTCAGTCTGAAATGTCACAGTGGCATGGCGGACCGTGAACACTATCTGAGGCTGTTGCCTGGAGGCCTCTTTTACCTGAGGGAACACATGTGACTTGAGTGGATCAGGCAGGAGCATAGATTATGATCAGATAAACCAAAGTACGTAGATTTTTTTTCAATAAAATCATTCAATTCCTTTATGTTCCATGTGTCCTCATACAGCTTATATGTGAATTGAATTAAATATGAACGTAATTCACATGTTACATTTGAAATATTTACACTAATGGTCAAAAATTTGGGGTCTGTACGTTTTTTTAAATTAATAAGTGAAAGCTCTTGTTCACTAAGGTATGCAGAAGATAAAATATTACAATTTAAAATGTTTGTTTTCTATTTTAATATATAAAAATGCAATTTATGTGATGGCAAATTTTAGTCTGTAGTGTTACATGATCCTTCTAATCATTCTAATATGCTGATTTAAAGGATTAGTTCACTTTTTAAAAAACGTTTGCTGATAATTTACTCACCCCCATGTCATCCAAGATGTCCATTTCTTTCTTTCTTCAGTCGAAAAGAAATTAAGGATTTTGATGAAAACATTCCAGGATTTTTCTCCATATAATGGACTTCAATAGTAGCCAAAACGGTTCAAGGTCCAAATAACAGTTTCAGTGCAGCTTCAAAGGACTTTAAACATACCAGACGATGAATAAGGGTCTTATCTAGCGAAACGATGCGCCATTTCGAAAATAAATAAAACCGTTTAAGTATTATTAGCACAAATGCTGGCCTTGCTCTGTTCTCCTGTTCGAACTCGTTCATCAAAATGAACAAATCTTTTTTCGAGTCATTTCGTTCGTTGAATGAACAAAATGACTAGAAAAAAGACTCGTTCAAAATGAACAAATCTTTTTTCGAGTCATTTCGTTCGTTGATTGAATAAAATGACTCGAAAAAATATTTGTTCATTTTGATGAACGAGTTCGAACAGGAGATTCACGAACGTGCATCTCAGGACAGAACAAGGCGAGCATTTGTGCTTATAAAACTTAAACTGTGTTATTATTATCGTTTCGCTATAAGACCCTTATTCATCGTCTGGTATGTTTAAAGTCCTTTGAAGCTGCACTGAAAACTGTCATTTGGACCTTGAACCCTTTTGGCTACTATATTGAAGTCCATTATATGGAGAAAAATCCTGGAATGTTTTCATCAAAATCCTTAATTTCTTTTCGACTGAAGAAAGAAAGACATGGACATCTTGGATGACATGGGGGTGAGTAAATTATCAGCAAAAGTTTTTTAAAAAGTGAACTAATCCTTTAATGATCAAGAAACATTTATTATTATCATTGTTGGAAGTTGTGCAAGTTGTTGGAAGTTTTTTTGGCGATTCTTTGATGAATAGAAAGATCAGAAGAACAGCATTTAATAGAAATTAGAGAAATCAATAGAGTTTTTGTAACAAAGCGAATGTTATACTATAACTTTTGATCAATTTAATACATCCTTTAAGTATTAACTTCACTGATCCCAGATTTTTTCCTAAATTATTTAATTACAGTAAGAATATAGATAAAAACAGTCTTCAAAGAAAACCAAAAAAGGTTTTTTGTGCCATTTCTTATAGGGTCTAGATAACATGATGTGAAATTTCTGCAGTATTAGAATGGCCAAATAGCCATTTAAGCATAAGCTTTTAAACCCTTAAAGTTTCTGTGTCAAACCTTTGACAATCCCTCCTAAACCCAATGAAGTAGAACAGGATGGTAATAGAATGGAAAATAATGTGGAACTTATCTAAGGAAGGTGTCAGGATTACTATTCACCACAGTGTTGTGACATGCTCAGAGATTATACCATGCTTTTCAAGGTAATAGAGCTAGCTAATAGAACATTCAGGTTCAATTGCCTATTGAATCGCTGTCTAGATGATGTTCTGTAGAATAATGAAAAGAGGAATATGAACATTCTGATCTGAATCAATAGAACACGTTCTGGAATTTTAACATATTGAGATAGAAGTTCTCTGTGCAGTACAGTCTGTACAAAATTAAAACATTGGTATGTGCGGATAAATGTCACAGCATACAGTGTAATTTATACCTCTCCAGCCTCTGCAACTGGAGTGATGGTGTTGGTCCTCTTTGATCCAATACGGAACTTAGCAGCTTTGTATATCTTCCAGTAGACAAACAGCACAACACAGAGAGGCAGATAGAAGGCCCCGAATGTGGAAAAGATGGTGTAAGACGGCTCCTGGCTCACCTGGCACTCCATGTCCATCTCTGAATAGGTCTCACCCCAGCCAAACAGAGGGGAGAGGGAAATAACAGACGAGAGCAGCCAGGTCAAGCCAATCATCCCATTGGAGATCTTCTTTCGGATCTTCAGCGTGTACTCCAGGTGGCGCGTTATGGACCAGTAACGGTCAAGGGCTATTGCGGTCACGTTCCAAATGCTGGCCGTACAGCACAGGACGTCGAAAGATATCCAGACTTGGCAGAGAGCTCGGCCCAACTTCCATCTCCGACCGTTGAGCTCATGGACCAGACTGAGAGGCATCACCAAAGCAGCCACCATAACATCAGATATGGCCATGGATGCCACCAGGTTGTGGGGCACACGGTGGAATGTTCTGACTCTGAGAATTGTGACTAGGACGAGCATGTTCCAGAAAAATGTAGCCACCACAAGCATTGCCAGCAGTGTGAACGTCAAGACGCTGAACACTGTCTGTGGCCAGACATTTCCATATTCTGAGCTTTGATTAAAGGAGCTGTTATGGCTGACATCAGCCATGTTATTGAGTGCGCTTTTGTCCACTTGACACCACTTACAAAATAGTGAGAAAGAAATTCACTGGCTTGCGACAGCTGTAGAAAAAGTAAGAAAATAGAGATTGTGAAAAACTCAGCTTCTACACATATTCTGTGTTGTAAAAAAAAGGTATAGGAAAAGGAATGTTTGCTTGTAGAATCTGCTATCAAATTATACAATTTATCATTTAGACATGTAGGGGTAATGTACAGTCAGCAAGTCAACATCATCAACAAAGCTGTTATTTGCAATATTTTTTAATATATGTTTGACTTTTTTTAAATTAAAGTTAAAAATATTAAAGCTTAAATTCAGCATGAAACGGAGGTTGCAACAGTCTTTTCTTGCATATTGTGACGTAAAAGGGCGGGAGTTGAATTTGTACCTCTGGAATTGATTGGATTGTCATTTGTTATTTCTGTGATGTCAAGTGAGTGACAGGTTGTCCTGCCTTTGCACCAGTAAACAAGTCATCAGAGAAGAGATGTCGCTGCAAGAGGAAAGTTATTTTGATTAAAAATATAAGGGCACATGAATTTGTAAAAAAAAATAATAATGATGTGAAATCATTTATAATAAATACTGCAATATTCCATAAAAAATAGCAATTGTCAATTTTGATTTCTTGGTGACTTTAAAAAAGATTGCACCAGCCAGAACAGGTACTGTTCATAAAACGTAGGCTACAATAGTCACGCTGGGAGAATGCAGAAATAAGGTAGAGCTGGATCCATGTGCAGTATGCAAGTTTTATTAATAAAAAGTTACAAAAATTGGAAACAGTCAAAATTCACATTTCATGTAAACGGAACGGAACAGAGACAACCACCAACATGAAGACATAAAAACACAAGAAACACAGGGGTATAAATACACAAGGCTAACAATATAACAAGACACACCTGGGAGAAATCAAGACTAACAGGGGGAACCAATCAGCAAAAGGACTACAAAAGAATTACAAAACCTAACACAGGAACTGAACATAGGCAGTGAATCACTCGCTAACTTCCTTCCTTCCATCTAGTGGACTCGGATATAAATAATTTCTTACGTGGCACAAGTGCCCACTACTGGTGGAAATCGTGCATTAGGTTTAAATGGAACGCACTAAGCTATTAACCACTTGGAATTCACTATGGAGCAGATTTATTATTTAAACCCCTTTTTACTTATGAATTGGTTTTATGCACCATTCTCATATAAGTTGTTGGAGAAGGAGCAAGAATGTGGCTGGCCACACACTGGATTCAGTACAGACTACAGAAGCTACCATAGCCTACATGACATATTTTTGCACAATGCAATCCATAAAATATATATATTTATATTTTTTGATATACTTCTGTAGTCTGTACTGAATCCAGTGTGCAGCCAGCCACCTTCTTGCTCGGTTTTCATTTTCCCTTGGCTCTACCCACCTGAGGGAAAAATTTTTTTGTCAATTTAGAGTGCAACAATTTTTTCTAGTTTTTATAAGTTGTTGGAGAAAATATATAAAATCCTATAGCTGTTGGAGAAAAATACAATGACACAAACGGGAGAAAAAAATCAATAGTATAAACTTTGACTGTGAACATAAGGTAGCTATAATTATTATATAATTCTTTAATAAAACAGAAAATCAAAATAACAAGACACTCAGGATACTAAAACTGGCAACTTGAACAGAACAACCCAATGATATCTAACATTGACAGACAAAGAATGAACTGAGGAAAACATAGAACTTAAATACACAGACCAATCAATGCAGTGAAGGTGTGAACACTAATCAAACAATGAGTAACCAAGTAGGCTAACCAGAAGCGGGAACAAGGAACAAAGGAAACAGAAAACAGAGGCCTATACCATGAAGCAGGTTTAGGTGGATATAGCCAGGTATGTTTCAGATTAGTTTGTGCCAAACCTGTTTTTTTAGGCACCATGTAAGTGGCTCGGCTTTTAGCGGTGTTCATCACCATAGTAAACTTACGTTCTGCAGCTTATCTGGACTAATCAGCTGTGAGCAAAGTGACACATCTCTGATGAAATAAAGTCACTCCCCCAGTTTCTCTTGCTCCAAATCAAAGGTCACTACATAGTAAAAGATTTTTAAATGCAAAATTGAAATGATGAAAAAAGATGATTATTTATTATAATTATTTTATATGAATTATATTATTATTAATTTAATAATGATACCCCTAATACACATGATATACCCAAATACACATGACAAATTTTAGTTTAACAACTAGACTATTATTAAACATGTAGTTTAAATTTACATAAATATATAGATTTGTAATATAAATCAGATTTGGAATCGTATACCTATATACAGTGGCGTGCACAGACCTCTTCAGGGGCAGGGGCGGAGGGACCAAAAAGGGCACTAATTTTTTTTTTTTTTTTTAAGAGTACCTGCATTTTTATTCTCTTTTCAGCCAATTTGTGAGAGGGATGCTTCCTTTGGCTGCATCAGATAGTTCCCTGATTTTTTTCTTTTTTTTTTTTTTCTTGACATTCTAAGAAAATATGTTGATACAATTATTAGAATGCATAACACATCAAATGAAAATAGGGAAATTATGATAATATTACTAAATATTATTTACTTTACCAAACAAAACAGAGAATCAAGAAGGTAATTATGGAAAATTATTTTTTAGTTTTGTTGATGTTGTAAATTTTATGTATGTATTATATGTATGAAAGACACTGTTAGCTATCAAGAATCAGTATCACTTTACAATAAGGTTTCATTAGTTAAATTAGTTAGCATTAGCTAATAATGAACTGCACTTCTACAGCATTTATTAATCTTAGTTAATATTAATTTCAGCATTTACTAAAACATAATTAATAATTAAAAGTTGTTTTTGTTATCATTAGTTAATGCACTGACTGTGACATAATATCAATTAACAGTTGTATTATTAAAGGGATACTCCACTTTTTTTTGGAAATAGGCTCATTTTACAACTCCCCCAGAGTTAAACAGTTGAGTTTTACCGTTTTCGAATCCATTCAGCTGATTTTCTGATATTTAGAAGAATATCAGTAAGCAGACATTCTTCTAAATATCAGAAAATCAGCTGAATGGATTCGAAAACGGTAAAACTCAACTGTTTAACTATGGGGGAGTTGTAAAATGAGCCTATATCCAAAAAAAGTGGAGTGTCCCTTTAACTAAAATATAGGCCTATACAGTAACAAATGTGTTGCTCATGGTTAGTTCATTAGTTCATAAATGAGTAATGAACAAATGAACCTTATTGTAAAGCGTTACTATGAAATCAAAGATATAAGTTCCTTACACGTTGGACATGGACTTAAGATTTCATTTAACTAACGTTAGATGCATTTCCCCTTGCACTTTTATTCCGTGGATAAAAACGAATTACATTATCACTCAGAAATCTCGTCTGATATCGAGTTATACTTTTATTATAGTTAAGACTCGCGTGCTACTCGCGTGCTGACTCGCGTGCTGCTGGAAAAAGCCTCACGATGGCTGTGGATCAGGAGGGACAAACTGTGGGCGAACGCTTCTTGGACACAGGCCGGGAACTGATCACTCCTCCTCCCGGTCGGGTCGCCTGGGTGAGGAGGTCTGAAGTTGAAAGACCCGAAACCCCCTATGACCCCAGGTACTATCACTGAGGATGTGTCCAAGAGTGCATCACAAGGTGTATGTAACAATCAAGACTCGCGTGCTGCCGCAACTTTTAGAGTAGCATGGTGATGGTAAGATAAATGTAATTATCTGTTACCTGCTGCTCGTGTAGTTTGAAGATTCGCGCGAGCTCTGCTGCGTAGCGCCTACCAGAACCGTTAAATGCGTATGAGGCGCTGCAAAGGAAACTCCGCCTACCACTTCTCCGCCAAAACTTTTTTTATATATAATATTTGTTTGTATTATTATTTTGAGTGGCAATTGTGCGTAATTGTATTGTTATTTATTATAATATTTATAAAAATATTAATAATTTTTATTATTTACAATTATCAGAAAAGGGCACAATACATTTTGAGACAAAAGGGGCAGGGGCTTGAGCCCCCCCGCATATAGGTATATGATTGCAAATCTGGTGTATATATATCAAGTAAACTAACTTCACAAATTTCACTTGCATATAATAGCAAGATATTTTCTTCTTGTTGTGTAAATACATTTATGTACTACATATTCTTCAATCTCATAATCTTCGGCAGAAGAAAGAAAATCTCTTGCGAGAACTGATTTGAGAATTTAAGAATTGAGAATTTCAGTTTTGTTTGAAAAAGGTCTTCAACATCTGTCAATACATACATCTGTTTTTCTGGGGTACCCTGACAACTATAGGTCACAACAAGGGTCATTGGAATCAATAGTTTAAGTGACCATTTCTCAGCTAAATGCGGTACTTTACGTTAGATTAAATTGTCCTCTCCTTGAGAGAAATAACGTATTATAGATGTTGTGAGAAGACTCTCCTGTTTATTAGAGCCTGGCCAAATCCAACCTTGAAGAAGCTGTGTGTTGGTGTGTGATAAACTTTTTGGTTACAGGGTAAAGGATTGATTGACTTGTTTTATTCAACATGTTGGCGCCCAGCAACCCAAATCTGCGACCTAGAAGGTCACGACGTGCCTTACTTCAGGGTCCGAGTGTCAGCGGCATCTATTTTTTAGCCAATGAAAATCATTCAACCTGAAGCAAGGATGTAGCCTAGACCTTGGTTAATAAGGGTATGCTGTGATCTTTGAAACTGTAAGCTAGGCGGCCTACGAACTCCATGTGAGTCTTGAAGCTGACTTCTGCTGATGAAACTGCAAATATCTTCAGTAAAACTTTTCTTCAATATATTATAATTCTGACTCCGGGTCTTCATTCATCATATCTGGTTCTGGGTCTATGACTGTAAATCCCCTTAAAATTTGAAATATGCATGTGTTGTAGAAATTTTAATAGTCATTTATTCCTAATCTATTCAATGTGTAAAAGTATATGTGTGTACGTGCTTGTGCGTGACGTTTCAGGAATATATGGGACAGGACATCTTGACCTTAGGAATGGTCAGATTTGGCTGGTTTATTCCAGTACCAGTTTGTGTTATTAAGTAGAAACTGAACAGAAGTGGGGGCCTTATCTGGGTGGAAAAGTACAGCGAGTGAGAAGGAACCTTGAAAAGAGTATAAAAGCTGTCTCATGTCTTCCTGGTGCGCGTCACTCACTTCACAGAATGTAACAGCTGTGATGGCGACTGGGCCTTCTTGCAAGAATAAATATTTCTCTTTTTATTAATTTGACTCTGAGTGTCTCTTACGCAGTGATGATGTTTAACAGAAGTTTTTGCCACAACATTTGGTGTCAGAGTGGGATTCCTTGGCAGTACCTCCTGGACCTGAGAGCGGACGGTGTTTGGCCACCTGGACTGAGCAGTTCCAGCTCTACCTCGTAAGTTTCAGAGAGAGGGGCCGACCGCTATCAGGGCCAGGAGAAGCTCCACTGGAATCAGATGAAAACGAACCCGTGGCAACTCAAGACATCTCTGGTAAGAGACGGCTAAAATATTTTTCTTATGGGCTAAAATATTTTTCAAAGTGAAACTGAACCATACTGGCTGAGGGCTGTTTCTGTGGTACGTAATCTGAGATTAATTGAGATCTATATATAGATCAAGAAATTTCAAACAGATACGTGGGAAAATAATCTGAGATTAATTGAGGTCTGTGACAGATCAAGAAATTTCAAGCAGATAAATAATCTGGGATTAATTGAGAACTGTGACAGATCAAGAGATTTCAAACAGATAGGTAACCTGAAAATGAGTTGTTCCACCACGGAGCAATTTGTTTTTAGGTGCTGAGGCTAATTAGGGGGAACCAGAACAATCGTAACAGATTTTTTGGTAAACCATAGTTAGGAGGGCACTAATAGTGCAACCCGACCGATTTGGGTTAAAAGAAAAGAATCGGGTTTGTTGGGGACGCCTAACAGACTAAAGAAAACGCGCGTTGAAGAGAAATCCACAGAGAACAGAGAAGCAGCAGTATGGGGATGTCTCAAAAGCAAGCTTGCGAAATTTGGTACACCGGTGTTTTCTGTCAAATGAGATAAAATTAAGGGCAGAAATTTATGATATTGAGCGCCACAAGATTAAAGATGGTGCGGGAATCAGTTGAACAGAGCAGTGAGAAACAAAAGTTGTGTCTGCGTTCAATGTGTGTAAAAAATGTGAACAGATAATGGATTGTTGACTTGAAGATAAAAAAGTCGAACTGCCAGGAGAAATAAGGGTTTTTACTTCTTCATCCAGTAAATGGATGCATGACATTAGATGTCTTAAGAACTTAAATTTATATGATATGGATTGAAGTAGCAAGCAGCAATAAGGCTGTCTGTGTGAAATAGAATGATAGAGTGACAGAAATAGAGTGGAACTGTAAGTGAGAAACTTGATGGAAGAGGGAAGTGAAGGGAAAACAAGAAGGTTGGTGTGTGAGAGATGTTTATGTGGGGATTGTGCAAACAATCATGTTCTGGTTAGATAATGAAGGAACTGGCATGTTTGAGAAAAGAAAGGAGAGGATACAGAATGAAAATGGCATGTAGGGGAAGATTGAGATGAAATATAGTAGAAAACTATATGTGATGAAAATAAAATGTCAGACAGAATTTATGGAAGTCAAATTAACTGTTTAATTGGTATGAGAATTCAGTTTTAGAATAAAATAAGGCATTGTATGATTGACAGGAATTAACATGACATGAAGAATGTTTTAAGCAGTATGGGGAACAATTCTATATTTTTAATGGTAAAATAAAGATTGAAATTAGGTTTAGTTTTAGTTTGACAAACATTGTTTTTGAACCTAAAGGGTCTAATGGGGGTAGTGAAAGGAATGGATTTACCATCCATCTTCGTTTATTATGAAAGGAATTGGAAATTATAGTTTTATAAAAAAACGAATGCATATCCTGGTGTTTATGATTGCAGACAATGTCTGTATTTAATATCTGAGGAGTGACTGAGGGTTCGATCAAGGTCGAGAGTACAGGAGCAGTCTTCTTATTCAGCCCGGCTTTTTGGATGTTAGATATGCACTTGTTCTGTAATCAGTGTTGATGATAATAGCAAATTAGTAAAATGTAAAGACAGCTATGTCCAAAGATTCCGGAAATCAATAATGTATGTTGTGCCAGTAATAATGATGATTCGGCTATTGTTGTATCTGCCATTGGTGGACTGTAAAAGAATATGGAGCACTGCTTATCAGTGGCTCTGTTTGCATTCCTCAATGGAACACACTGCTTCAAGGGTGTGCAGTAAGTTAGAGCAGATGGAGAGTGTTTAAATTGTGGTCAGAAGGACCATTTAACATGTAAATGCCCACTAAGAAAGTGTTTGAAAATGTGATAGTGACACATTTCTGGTAATAATGTGGGTTTGAAAGTAGATCAGTGTTTAAGGGAAGACGATATTAACATTTTCGTCTGAGAAAGAATAAGAGAAAAAAACAAGGTCAAAAGATTGAATTCTTATAAGTGAATTGATGAATAAAATTGGATGTAAAATTATGGATAATGACAACAAATGTGAGTTGCAGAAAGGTAACTAAAAGTATGATTGTGTTTTAATGCAACATTTTGGAAAAGGATTCAGGTAATATAGAGAGACTAATCTCACAGATGATTTATAATAACTACAAAAGATGTATCACAAGCAGAGAGTACTAGCCTCGTCAAAGTTAGTGTGAATCCTAATTGGAGATTGATAAACTCCTAGGAAAAAAAACAAAACAAAAAAAACTTTGAAGACATATTAAGCTATGGTAATTGAGAACTTGACAATTAAAATTAAGATGAAATGTGAAATGTTATTGAGAACTAGAATAATTAATTAAGATCAAATAAGCAGAGGCAGTAGGCTACTGAATTAACAGTTCCTAAAATGTAAAATGTAAAAGGCATCTGATTAAACAAACAGCTTGAAAAGTGTTGACCATGAGAGAACTAGAAGCTGATGTTTTGCTTTTAAAAGATAAGTTTGTTAGGGGCTGTAATGAAACAGCTCGCTTATCTGAATCTGATGTGTGCTGTGGCTGTAAACGGCCAGTAGGCTACGACAGATACTCAATCTGAGTGGAAAATTGTAATGTCTAAATAAAGACAACTATAAAATTATGTTTATTTGGAAACAAATGTCATTTCTGGCAAAGATGCCTTAAGCTGGGATAGTTAAAAGATTATAGATAAAAGTTTGATGATTAGAAATATTTGAGAGAACAGTTTACCTGTCCTGAATGTCTCAGAGTCTCTCTCAGTCAAATGTCAGCTAACAGGCTGTTATCTGAGTCTGTGTCATAAGTAATAATAAGCTATTTATAGTAAAAGCACAGTGTTTCAGTTGAAAAATCAGACACAGAGATGTAAAAGAAACCATTGCCATTAAGAGGGCAATTTGTATTGGTGAATGTTTTAAATGTAAAACTGAACGACTTTAAAGAAGTCTTTAAAATAATAATGCAGACCTTAAATGATAGAAATAACATTTTTGATTATTTTATTTTAGGACCAGTAACTTCTTTGTCTTATCTTAAGTCTCCACCATTGAAACAGGCCCGATGGCTACAGCTACAGATGTACAGTAACAGTACACTGAATTTATGGTTGTGATTGAACTAAATTCACTAAAGATAATCTAAGTAGCTAGGTTGATGATTTTAAGGTGGTTAATGGATTTTAGTGATTAAATACTGCTGTTATTAACCTGTCTCCCTGTGTAAACACTATTAGGCAATCGGAATGGCTCTGGTGACTCTTGAACGTGCCTTTCCTAAAGCTCCAGAAAACAGCTGAGTTCTGTTAAAGGAAACTGATTGTGTGATGGGAGAGCGGTCACCAGTTTGTGAGCGGTACCAGTGTGTACGTGGCTACTCAATGACAGGATGATCTTCCTGGCCAGGGGACAGCCTTACGCAGGGGGTCACGGACATTGGGCACCTCAGGACGGGGGTGTGGTACATGCAAGAAAGGTAGTGAGAGTTGAGCGCTGACTACTGGAGGCCACTGGGGTCAGCAGAGCATTGAGAGGTGAGATGCGCTGTGACGAGTTGCGGCAGTCTGACCCAGAGAATGTGAGTTCCTCTATACCACTTGCCAGAAGAAACCGCATAATCGTACGCTTGTTTTTCATTGTGACAAGTGTCTGCAATTAAGCCAGGGGGACAACACCCTGAAGAGAAAATTATAGATAAAGAGCTATGGGGGAGCTTTCAAGAGCTACCTGAAACATGAGGGGATTGCCATTATTTGTGATGGGAGACAGGAACAAAACTTTTTATGTATTGGCTGCCTCATGGGCAAGAATAAGAAAATTTATAGAAGTGTTGATTTTGAACTAATATGTTTTAACTCCTGAAGGTCGTTTGACATGGTGGGTGGCTAAAGATGAAGACAGCTTTTGATTTAAGAAAAGTCTGGATAACAAAATTTAATGGTAAAAGGTTAGTGATGAATTTAATATTACATTCTGTCTAAAATATACTCATAGAAGGCGTTGAAAATATTATTTGTTTATAGTGAGAGAGAGACTTCTCGAGTGGAGGAAGGCATGGTAAACTGTGTCTGTCTTTCTGTTGTCGGCCTGCTAGAGCAAGCTGAAGCAAAATAATGATAAGGAAAAAATTAAACAAAGCAACCCAGCAGACTGAAAATCTAATGAATAATGAACAGAAATGCTTTGGAACTGGTTAAGAGACCATGTAAAATTAGGTAAAAGCTACAGAAAAATGCGAAGTTTAAAATCTTATTTAAAATTTAAATCTTTTTAGCAATAATATATAAAAGAAAGAGTTAATATTGAAAAAGCGAACATTGAAAATGAGCATATGTGTATAGATATGTGTGTCTAGTATGAGTGTGTGTGATGGTGACAACACTTTAGGTCTTGTATGTATTAGTTTGGGGTACTAATATTCCGCCTGAATAGTGAGTATATTGTTACATCATTACAGATGGGTTGAGGCAAATGACAAATTTTAAAGAAAGCGATAATTGTGAGTGGATCCGATGAAAGATGATACAGAACATAGGACGAGCTTTAAATTGATTGGTCATCAAGCTCTGTCTGGTATTAATTACTTTTTGTTGATTTGAATTACGTTCTGGATCAGTTTAAGAATTTGTGTAAATTGGAATTGTGGAGTTGTAGATCACGATCTGGCATGGGCTGAGATAAATGAAAATGTTATAGATTTGATGGCAACAACAAAGTGACATATTGGCTAAGTCAACATTAAATTATCAAGAGAGCCCCTAAAAATGTATGATTATTGTGGGCAGAAGGATGAGTTATTTGACTGACATTGACCAAGTGACCAAGTCTGTACAGCACGACCTGACTTGATAGAAACAATTGATGACTTTGAAAATGTTTGTAGATGACTGAATTAAGAGACCAAACAACAGGCCTGAAAAGCAGGATACGCTGTGAGACCAAGGGCCTTTGCCCTTCAAATACTTCGTTGAGCAGATGATAATCACTCAAAAAAATGATGTGTTGGCTTTACTTAACTTTTTTTTGTAAACATGCACCACCGGTTCCACATAACTATGTTTCGTTAAACAAACATAATATGTTCATGTAACTTCAACATCATAGAATTTGGTCATTTTAAGCGACCCAACTAAACTCTGAGTTAATGAGTTAATTAAGTGAATAACTGAGTGATGATTGAGCATTATTGAAGACACCTGATGTTAACAAGCAGAATTTCTGAAGGAGAAAACCAGAATTTTTAAGTCACCATTATGGAGATAAGTATTTGTTTTAGTTGGGCTCTTGACCATTAATTTATTAACTTTAGAATTTGTTTGGTTGCTGTACATGAGTTATAACAGCCAGATGAACAATGAACTAAGGAGATCTGATGGTGTTGGTTGTGTTTTAACGTAATCAGTATTTTACAATCATTTGACCTCAATCACTGAACTCATATTGAACCCAATTTATGAGTTAAGTTTACGTTACGGATAATAGCAGCACTGTCATTGTAGAGCATACTATTTTTAGCCTTTTCAATGAAATTCAAATGACCAAATCAAGAAATAAAAAATAAATTTCATTAAAAATATTTTGAGTAGGCACAGACAGACACATTAGGAATCAACATATGAATCTCAGCAATGGTGACAAACAGATCATAAGCTCATTATTTATTCATGCAGCAATGCATGATGGGAGCCATGAATGAGTTTTGATTGGTGGCACCCAGAATGCACTGCAACATGCTTTATAATTGTCACCATTGTTGAGATTCACAGGCTGATTCTTGATGTCTGTGTGTGCCTACTCAAAATATTTTTTAGGAAGTTTCTTTTTTATTTATTGATTTGATAATTTTGATTTCATTAAGTCTAAAAATAGTATGCTCTACAATGACAGTGCTGCTATTATCCGTAAGTTGAAGTTAACTCAGAAATTCGGTTTAATATAAGTTCAGTGACTCAGGTCAAATGATTGTGAAATAATGATTATGTTAAAACACAACCAACACCATCAGATGACCTTTGTTTATTGTTCATCCGGCTGTTATAACTCATGTACAGCAACCAAACAAAATCTAAAGTTAATAAGTTAATGGTCAAGAGCCCAACTAAAACAAATGCTTACATCCATAATGGTGACTTAAAAATTCTGGTTTTCTCCTTCAGAGATTCTGCTTGTTAACATCAGGTGTCTTCAGTAATGCTCAATCATCACTCAGTTATTCACTTAATTAACTCATTAGCTCAGAGTTTAATTGGGTCGCTTAAAATGACCAAATTCCATGATGTTGAAGTTACATGGACATATTATGTTTGTTTAACGAAACATAGTTATGTGGAACCGGTGGTGCCTGTTTACAAAAAAAAGTTAAGTAAAGCCAACACATCATTTTTTTGAGTGATGTGGCTTTAAGTGAAGAATGTAATATTTTTGTTTCAGAGACAGCAAAAGATGTCTGGAGGAAATTTGTCTGAAGGACAACGTTTGGGTTAGTGTTGATGCCAACTTTATCAAAACACTATGTTAAATGTTATGTTAAATTGATGCTCGAGTTGTGTCGTGCATCAAGAGGGAGATGGTATAACAATTGCCAAATATGGTTTACTAAGGGACAATATATGTTGGGAGGACACTGGGTCTAATTGGGTAAAAGGCCGTCCCAAACAAAATTTGCTTTCTGTAAATGTATTTGCAGGACTGTTTCAACAGGAAACGTAGGGGCAGATGTGGCAGCGAAGGTCACGGCAGAACAGTAGACAAAAGAAACTACGTGTAGTTTTACTATCTGAAAATAACCTCAACATTTTGTTTTCTTTCCAGAGAATGGAGCAGAGCATAACTTAAAATTTTCCTTTCACAGAATGTCAGATTGGATTGCAGCTAACAGAATGATTCTGTTCCAAAATGTATAAATATTGTGTTGAATGTTGATGTAATAGTTGAATGAGTTTCAGGTTGTTGGAGTGGCCAGATGTTGAGAATAAATTTGGAACTAATAATGTATATAATCAGTAAACAAATGGTGAAAATTCCACAGGTCACACCAGAAGGACGACCAGCAGCACTAACAAAACACTTAAGATCTCCATTCACAGGTGACAGAGGCTATGGTCCACTCCACAAACAAGGTTGCAAGGATGGAGATTGCAACACCACCGTCCAAACATCTCACCTTAAACAACGCCAACGAGATTTGATTGGTCACTGATTAATTAGAAAGTATTTTAGGAAAATGAATGGATTGTTTGATTACTCTTTGGGGTTTCGGGGGTAGGATTGTCAATATTGTGTGTTTCCAGCTCAGTTAAATTGGTAAAATGACAGTTTTATCCAAATGATGATGACAATGACAAGAAATGTGATGATGATGATTCTAGTAGTGGAAGCTACAGTGACATGTGTTAGACATTTGGTGTTTGTTTTTCTTTTCTTTTTTTCTTCTTCCTATGAATGTTTTTGTTATGAACAGATGGTTAAAAGCTATGCTTATCCGCTATGTGATAAGGTACAAGGAGAGGGTTTTGAAATGAAGGGTTTTATTATACTTTTCTTATACTTTATATTTTGATGTAACCACTGTGGATTGATGATTTGTTGTTTTTCTAACTAGTCTGTACACTATTTCTTATTTAACTAAGGTGACTGAGGGTCAAGCTATGCTTGGGGTACAACAACAGTGATTGTTTATCTAGCCCGGCTTTAGTTGAATTCTTTATCTGCTTGCTAATACTTAAGGGACTATCCTTACAAAAACAGCCTAAGCTTTTTCTTTTCAAAATGTTATTTTCACAAATGTTTAAGAAGAGTGATCAGTTATGCGAAAACTAGAGATGAAGAGTAGTGTGATGATATGACTTAAAATTTGTCTTTTTGTTTATTATTGTGATTATGGGTAATCTGAATGATAAAAAGTGTGGAATTGTTGTAGAAATTTTAATAGTCATTTATTCCTAATCTATTCAATGTGTAAAAGTATATGTGTGTACGTGCTTGTGCGTGACGTTTCAGGAATATATGGGACAGGACATCTTGACCTTAGGAATGGTCAGATTTGGCTGGTTTATTCCAGTACCAGTTTGTGTTATTAAGTAGAAACTGAACAGAAGTGGGGGCCTTATCTGGGTGGAAAAGTACAGCGAGTGAGAAGGAACCTTGAAAAGAGTATAAAAGCTGTCTCATGTCTTCCTGGTGCGCGTCACTCACTTCACAGAATGTAACAGCTGTGATGGCGACTGGGCCTTCTTGCAAGAATAAATATTTCTCTTTTTATTAATTTGACTCTGAGTGTCTCTTACGCAGTGATGATGTTTAACAGAAGTTTTTGCCACAACACATGAAATAAATTTTCTAGTTAGAAATTGCACATGAACCCCCTCTCAAGTCGTATTTACCATTGGGGAGCTCAGAGATAATTTTGATAACCAAGTTCCAGAGTTTGGCGGGCCATAAACATTAAACATGGTGGAGAAAAGAACGATTGCTGCAGTGACTGGTATTCTTTAATAGATTTTCCCACAACAGTTGCATCGCTTTGTCATGTCTTTAAAGTAGTGTATATTTACATATATGAATAATCATTTGAAGCGTATTATATGTTTTATACACAGCAAAAATAGCCGGTATTTTACCAAAAATTCCAGAGTTGCCAGCAAGCTGACTATAGATCAGGGATGGGAAACTTAAGTGTTGGAGGGCCAATGTCCAGCAGAGTTTAGTTCCAACCCAAATCAAAAACACCTGAACAATGTCTTCAGGATTGCTAAAAAGCTACAGGCAGGTGATTTTTTGTCAGGGTTTGAGCTAAACTCTGCAGGACAGTGGCCCGGTCCCTTCCAGGATCGAAGTTGCCCATTACTGATCCAGATAGCATGGTGAATGTTCATAAGGTTGTCAATGAATGAGAAGCTAAATATCATTTTGGCTTTAATTTGCCTTTCAGAAGTGGGAAGTAGGACATTTCAATAGCAAGTGAAGGCAGCATAATTACCGTAGTTTTGAGATTACAACAGGTGACATTCTATTTTGAGCTGAAATTATGCATTTCTATGGCAACACTACGCCTAAATGAATCTGCAGTGGTCATGTGGTACAAATAGGAGCTCTCCGAAAATGTCCATCTTACAAGCTGTAATTACGAACTCTACAAGGACATGAACGCTTTTTTACAAGTTGAAATAACATAATTATGGCAATTACAACATGGCGCGAACGCACCTTTAAAACAGTAGTCTACATCATTGCACTATAGGCTGTGGGGAAGACATCTTGAATCTGACTGCGATTTTCCAATCAGAATATTCTAGACATTTACCACAGTTTTGTGTCAGTTGACATTGTATAATAAATATCTGAAAACCTGTCAAAGTTGCTGACAAGCAAATTCTGTGTAACAACTTGGTAAAAACAGTATAGCCCAATGGCAGAGAGGTACAAACATGGTGCTGTAGTTATTTCCTATTTTTTCCCATCTGCCCAAGGTCAGTAAAAGAAGTGTCAAAAACTCTTTGAGTCTCTAAAGCTTCAGAAACGTACTATTTTTGCAACCATTTGTGCTAATTCGATGTAAAATATAGCACTGCTTGTAACACTTCTCCTTCACAAATTGGATTCTGGGTGATTGTGGACTCTTAACTGGTCCTTACTTCAACTGCTCTGTTTTAATGATCAAAGTATTTGCATTTTGATATCTTGCTGGGAGCAAAATCTAATGAAGTCTTTGATCATTTATTCATATTTAATGTTAGCGAAAAGCTTAAATCCATATTTTACTACAGGTGCTTACATCAATATTTTAAAACAAGTATTCCTTCATGACACTAGTTTAATCATGCTTTGTGACTCCATAATGAATCTGCAACTGAATCTGTTCAAGTAGGGATTGTTCGAATCCATAATTAAGTTTTTGAACAATGTCTGTGTGAACGCTGACCAAACTGATTAAGCATTCATGTATGGCTTGGGGAAATTCATAAGCAGAAACAATAAACATTTCGAACAGAAAAGGTGAAATACAAGCAGATTGGTGACCAAAACAGCTTCACTATTCCCATGCCTTAAGGGTGAGTATGGATAATATAGGCTATGCTTGATGTATGTGAAACATTAAAATATTCAGAACACCTCAAGCTTGAACGTGTGCATAGAAAATATTTTGTTTTTGGTCTTGCCCTAAATCAAACATCAGCTCGAGGCTAATTCACACTGCATTGACAGGCGCCGACAGTACGTCAATTACCAATAGCCAATTACAGTACGTCACTTCTAAAACATTCCAAGACCTGAAATATGTTCAATCGCCGAAAAAGAGAGCCGACCAACCGTGACAGGGGTAGCACACTGATCAGACAAAACCCGTTGAAGGGTCTGTCTGTTGCCGTCTGTCGGTGCGGTGTGAATTGGCCTTTTACTGTCACACTGTTCTATTAGTCTTTTAGAAATGATATGCATGTGTGGGGAGTTAGGACTTTCATAAACCACATAATTTCCTTTAATCAAATATGAGACATTCAACAGATGTGTCATCCACTCTCACATAGCGAATGTCCTCTTCTTTGAATCATTACTTTAATGGCAGTTAAAACAGCAGTGTCGGAGGGCTCATCCTAATCACACTGGCACTTCTCTTCACAGCAGATTCCGTCAAATAGGTGACAAGGGTTCATTTAACAGACTTGTTTAGTAACACAATGCTCCTTTACACTGTTTTGGCAAGTACTTGTAAACCACACAGCAATCACACTTTGTTGTTGTGTGCATTCTGTAACATCCCAAACCTACTGCACTTCTCGTTTTTAAGGCGCACTCAGAAGTTTTAAAGGGGTGATTGATATGATTTCAGTTTTCTAACTTTAATTAGTGTGTAATGTTGCTGTTTGAGCATAAACAACATCTGCAAAGTTGCAACGCTCAAAGCAAAGGGAGATATTTTCTTTTAAAGAAATGGCTTTTTAAGGACTACAACAAACGGCTGGTAGGGACTACTAATGTGCTAATCAATGACTAGAAGACACATAAGGGCATATACCACCCATTTAACTTTTGACACTATTGCTGTTGATGCGTTAAGTTTGTTATGCCACTTTATGTTTTATTCTGTCTCCCGCTACACACATTATATGACAGACATTATTGGATTCGATCCCAATTAGTTTTTGTGCGTTGTTGGTGGTTCATGAGGTCTGGCTGCTGCACTGCACTGTGATCGGAAGGCCATGAGTTCTTCCCTGTGGTCGATGTGTGTTGGATACATTTTTTCCCTTGATCTGTGGCTTGGGAACTGCGGGTCGTCACAGTTTGTTTAATCACTCCAGCAGGGACTGCTTGTTTGGACTTTTTGTATTTCCACATGTACTCCTGTCTGGACTGTCTGGATTGTGCTGTCATGTCTAAGTTCAGTTCAGTTCTTGTATAGTATGTAGATTATATTTGTTATTGTTTGATGTGCTATTTTGTTTACATGCACTTTTAAGTTTATTCTTTATAAACCATCAGCCATGAGCACTGGGTGAAAGCACTAAAGAAAACAATATTGCTGATATTATTATTATTTTTAACAAATGACACCGCTTTTCATGATCTCAATATGGCAGCGACCACGAGGAGATGACCTATGTAGAATGAAACAGCTTTTTGTACACTCTTTAAAAATAAAGGTTCCAATAAAGGTATAGCAATGCAATAGAATAACATTGTTTGGTTTCCCAAACAACCTTCCAGTGAACAGTTCTGAAAAGAACCATGGTTTTCTTAGTGTGAATAACAAAATAAATAATAAAGAATAATAAAAATCATATTTTTATTTTTTCCCACTATAGCTAAAAAACCTTTTGTGGAATGGAAAGGTTCCAAGGAAAGGTAATTCATGGACTATGCCAATAAAGAACCATTATTTTTTTAAGAGTGTTGAACTGTTCATTTGAAAAACGTTTTAATTTGCAATATGAGTGCATGATCATACACTTTAAATCCGTGATCTAGCCAAAGTAGCTGTATCAGCACTGAACTGCTCGGTGAAGGTAGGCTACTTTTGTGCATTGATTTACATATGCTGCTAAGCATCAATGTTACTTGTCAAGCAGCCCAGCAATTAAGATATGCAGATGCGAGGTAAGTAGCCTACATGCGCATGCAAAACATTCTGAATTCTGATCGCGCGACTCACAGAAGCATGTGTAACAATATTTCATGTAATTCACAAAATTGACAAAGAAATGCACGACTATGAAATGGGACCTTGCCCTAAACATAGAAATAGATCATTAAAATACGGCTATAATTGTTTACTTGACCACTGGCGCTGTCTTTTCATTGGTAGAAGCTTAAATTATTTTTAAGACATTTAAGATTACAATTAAGTTCCACAAAGTGTTTAAATAAAGTCGTCAATGGTTCGCACTGTAATTTCTTAATGCAATTCAACTTAGCCCACTGATGAATTGGAAAGACTAACTTCCACGTGACATTCATATACTTTAACTATTATATCTCAGCCAATACAGCATCATTCATTATAGCCTAGCCTATATTACGTTGCTCTGTCAGAGCGCGTATTCGCGGCATTTCTCCACAACCGTTAAATGTTTTTCTCCCCTTCTCACTTACCTTATGTAACAACACTTTCGCTTCAGCGACGGCAGTGTCACCCCAATCGGTAGAAAACAATATCCTGAGTGTCAGGATCTCGTGCAAGAGAGGAGTGACAGTGACAGACCGCTCTCCTGCAGTTTCTCAAGTCGCCACCTCGGCGCAGACCACTGATACTGGTTAAGAACAAAGTGTTACCATACACATCCCAATGACATAGACAACTGAGATGTTTTCTCGTCTACGTTTTTTGATTGTAGGCTACCCTGTTTCCTTAATTTTCCATGACTGTATTTCTGCAGTCTTTACGCATGGGAAATCACATTCACCGAGGCAGCTATTTCAATATGTGAAAGGCAAACAAACAAGCACATAGACTTGAAGCTGAAGCTACATTAGTAAAGCACCATTCCCAGATAGCAAGCACAGTTGGGCCGATTCCGGCTGAAATGCGTCACTGTCGGCTCACTGTCGGCATCGGTGAACAGATAATGGGCCAGATCCGTGCCGACTGTGCATAACGCATCTGGCTGACTGACGGCTTTTTCTGTATGGGCCAGTATCGGCTGAAAGCAGTTGTACTGGTGTCAGGTCCATACTCGTTGTAGCTGCGTGTATTTACCATCGGCCCGAGCAGGGTTCGAAATGACTTCGTACTCTTGGGGGGTCCCCTAAAATGTATGTAATTAAAACAATTCTGAAGACTATCTTGCTACACTGTACGCAAAATTATATGGATCAATGTCAGGGTTTTCTTCTTTACTCAAAATGAGGCAGAGGTGGCAAAATCGTAACACTAGGGGGGTCCGGGGGCATGCCCCCCCGGAGAAAATTTTGTACATTTTAAAGATAAATTCATTAATCTGGTGCACTTTGAGTCACTCGAATCTGTTGTTAAAAATAAATAATAATCCATCCGCCAACCACTCATATTCTTTGATTTAGATATCTGCATCTGATCATCACATTACAAATATTCAATCAAGCATGATAATATGGTAACATATCACACTGAAGAAGGCAGATTTTTTAAAGCAACATTTATTTAAAATAAAAGTTCTTCTTTTGGCAAAATTAAATTTCCTTTATAGCCTAAACAGACGCTTTACTCCCTTTAAACTTAAATAGTCAATGTTTCATTTTTGTAAACACTCTTATCTGAATAATTTTTTGTACCTTTAAAAAGGGCACTTTTCCCCTAATTTTATTTAGTGTATGCTCTAAATTTAATTTCAAATTCTTACATTGTATTAATAGGCTACATTCAATTAAAATAATAAGACAGCCTAGCGGCTGTTACCAAACAAATTAAATAATTTACATTTAAAAATTATAACCGTATTAAACTGAGATTGTTTTAAATATTTTTTGAATATACAATTAAGGAATGTTGAAAAGAATGATGCTTTGAAACTAAACCGCCAGTAGGAGGTGGCAGGCGACCGTCTTGAATGAGCGAGTCATTGAGTCATTCATTTAAACGATTCGTTCAAACGACTGATTTATTCAGAATGAGGAGTTTTAATAATGGGTAATTGAATCTTTGACTCGAGCGAATAGTTCAAAACGCTGAATTATTCAGTAATGAATCATGAGTGTTGCTCTGAGATGCGCTGTGGTTCTGTTGTTTGGAACTATTTTCGCTGCTGAAACAGAACAAAAACAGCCATTGCGTCTAAAAATGTAAGTAACTTAATTTTAATTATTTTAACTATTTGTTTATTGAACTGTTATGAAATCAATATCTCGGTTTCAATCGTGATGGCATTCAGGAAAACAGCACTTTGGTCGTGTGTAGGCTATATATTGTTTCTTAACTACAAATGAATATGGTATAACTGCGCGAGCCCCAACAGCGCAACTTTGTTACCGTCCGTACATTAGCTGGAGCACCACAACAACAACTCACTCGGCTAATAGCTGCCCTATAGCTGCCTCGCGCTGTAATTAAATAATTACTGGTATAAATATAAAGTGTCACTAAAGACCTATAATTTTCACAATCATTTTTAATGTTAAAATATATTGGTCGGGGACCCCCCAAAATCCAAAAATAAATTCTTATGGGGGGTCCTTAATGACTTATGGAGGGTCCGGGACCCCCCCAGACCCCCCTCATTTCGAACCCTGGGCCCGAGTTCGTTTTGTCACAAGCGGGCCACTACTAGAATTAAGGAACTCAGCCGCCGGAAAAAAGGTTTTGGCGGTTAATTTAAATCCTGAGGAGGATCCTGCAGACGCAGTCAGAACATCGTTTTCGAGAGGAATCATTCAGCTGAAAAAACGAGTAAGTAATTGAATTCATTTATTGTTCTAGTGTTGTTTGATGTTTAAACTGTCAAGATAAAAATAGTTTTTTTAATATAGATGTTTGCGATGATTATTGAGCTTACGTAACGTCAGAATACCCATTCGGTCGCGGAGAGTGTTGATGAGAAGGCCTAACGTTACCGTATGGTCTCTTTTTAGGATGGTTGTGTTTGTGCTGTGATGGACACAGTGCACTGTAATGTTAGCTAATGCAATGATACTGAGTTATATTCAATTTTGTTTGCTAAAATTTAGTCAGTCAACTCGTCTTTTTCAGCGAGTGATTATCGAATCAAAGGAGTCGGAGAACGCTCTCGGCGCCGCATTTCTCTATACAGGCGACTCTTTCTGATTTGATTCACTTACCTTTCAAAAGAGTCATTTATTTATGAATCGAACTACACGACCACGCTGTTGCTGCATTACACCCGCGGATACAACGTGTATAATCTGAAATTAAATATGTATTTTGTTTTAACACTCCTGTGGGGAACTCCGAAACAGATAACGTGTTAGCTACATAAGAGAAGCTGCCAAATAAGTGCAGCTTCTTGATTCATCGTCTTGTGTTCTTGAATGTAACGTTAACGTAATCTGCTTTAGAGCAGGCACTTTACGTGAAAGAAAAATATTAAAGCGAATATATCTCTGTATATATAATGTTATTAAAATGGTAGTTAATTTTTTTTTTTACTGCAGTGGGGATGTTAACGGTTCTATGATTGAGCGAACGCACTGTTTGGAATCTGACACCAACACTTTACAGATATTTTGGTAACACTACAATAAGGTTTCATTCGTTAATATCAGATGACTAACGTTACATTAGTAAACATGGACTAAGAATGCACATTTACTAACTAATACATTTTTAAAATTAAAAGTGAACACTAGTTGTATTTTGTATGTAACTAATGTTAACAAAGATTAATAAATACGGTAACAAATGTATTGTTCAATGTTAATTTTAGTTAACACATTAACTAGCTTAATTTTAACAAATGAGACCTTATTGTAAAATGTTACCAATATTTTAAACTGCTGCGTGAACTCTGGCAACAACATTTGTCAAACCTATGTGCTTAAACTAATGCTTAAGAATGCCTCACAATATCTATTCCTTTATTTAAAAGATGCAGTTCAGAGAAACCCTCATGGCTAATGTTGCTGAAATGGAGATCGAGGATCCATGAACTGGCAGCAGATCGAGGGGCAGACACAAGATAAGTTTAAATCTATATTAAAAATACACCTCTTTAACCTAGCATAAACATTACACACTCACATTTCTGTAATTCACATCCGTTAAAGGTAGCTACACCGAATGTACTTGTTACATTGTAGGAAGAATGGCATCTACGCTAATGTTAGTCTCTCTGTCTCATTCTTATCCCAAGGTTAGGCTACTGTAGTCAGCCGGATCTAGTCCGCATCCAGACCAGATGGTGGACCTGCACCCTGAGATGACCACAACAGCCTGAATGCCAGACGAGAACATCACAACTAGACGAGACCTAGAAACAAACATCTGTGAAGACCTCGTTGACACAACAGTCCTCGGCACAGTCATCGGATCATCGGATCAGATCCACGAGAACCAGACCAGTTCTCCACACAGACCCAACGGCCAGCTTCAACTCCCCTCCCACCAACGCCGGCGTGATCTCATGAAGGTAAAAGAGTAGCAAAACTGGAACATAGATGTGAATTGGAGAACTTGTACAATAAATATTTGTACTTGAAAACCTGTTGAATGTTGAGATTTTAACTCGCAGACAATAGTCACAAACCTGTATTCTGAATTTGAAGCTGCAGACAAGTAGTCACAAATGTGTAAAATGCCATTCACAGAAATACAATGACAGACAAAAACTTGTATTTGTTCATTCATATTCGCAGCAGTACAACCTCAATTAGGCATTTGCAACTTCTCAAATCTGCCATTGCTATTTCAAATCTTCACGCATTGACTTTGCAACTATTTTTGCTATATATTAGATGCATAAATAACTTGTGCATTTGTAAACTGAGTGGCGTGAGAGAGAAAGGAGGGGCAATTAAAAAAATTACAATGACAGATTTGAGAAGTTGCAAATGCCTAATTGAGGTTTTCACATTGAAGCTGTGAGTGTACATTTTATTGTACAAGTACAAATATTTATTGTACAAGTTCTCAAATTCATATCTACATGCTCTCGAGTTTTGCTACTCTTTTACCTTGAAGTAAATCTTTTCCAATCTCCAAGCAAAAGGAGCTGAATAAAATGCTCTGAATATCATCAATCCACAATCTGACTTGTGAAGCAGCCTGAACCCTAACACACACCGTGTGCGTTGTTTGGCCAGAGGAGAACTGCCCCCCCGACTGAGCCTGGTTTTTCTTTCTTCGTTTTGTCTCCGATGGAGTTTGGGTTCTTAACACTGTTGCCTCTGGGTTTCTTAGTTGGGGACACTCATTCTTAATAATATTGATCTGCCTGCATTGACACCATTATATGAGAACTGAACTGAGCTGGACGATGACATCACTGTTTTCTGCAGAGCTGCTTAATAATGAAAATGGACTCTTTTTATAATTGATATACTTTATACAGTTATTGAACAACTGAATCAACACCGTTGAATTCAGATGAACAATGACACTATTTTCTTTTTAGAGCAGCTTTACAGCCAAATTGATTATTTTCCTGTTTAACCCTGTAAAGCCGCTTTGAAACAGTCATTATAGCGCTATATATTTAATGGTGACTTGACATTTGCAAAAGGAATTTATTTAGTGTTAAAGAGAGTGAAAGAGAGTTTGTGTGTGAAAGAGAATTATGTTTTTCTTTTAATCATATACAATAAATGTAATTTACTTATTATTTTGTGGTTTAAAATTTGTTTTGTTAATAAATGTTAAAGTGTATTTTGTTCATTGTTAATACATGTTTATATTAAAGTGTATTTGTTAATTTTATAATAAAAACCCTTTTTAAATGGTTGAATTTGTGTTTCACTGTTTGCCAGTTTCTGGGCCACATCTGGCCCGGGGACCCAGCCGACTCTCAGCCAGATCCGTCTTACAGTGCCTGGGCCAGACCTGGGCCATATCAATAAATAAAAGTCATTATACAGTGCCTGGGCCAGACCTGGGCCATATCAATAAATAAAAGTCATTATACAGTGCCTGGGCCAGACCTGGGCCATATCAATAAATAAGAGTCATTTTACAGGGTGTGGGCCACATCTGGGCCAGGGGAAGTTGTTTGAGTCCGTTTTCAGTGTGTTGGGCCAGTTTTGGGCCGGGGACCCAGCCGGAACTGGGCCAGAATTGAAGCAAGGATGAGGCCCAGAGGTGGGCCAGACAAATTTTGCTATCTGGGTTAAATGTTCTAGCTTCATCATTTACGCTGTCTCTAAACCTAACCCTCATATTGTTATTATATCCAGGCTACAATAATGTATAATTTTACTGCTTTTCGAGCATTTCAAATTGAGATTTTTTTTACAGTAGGCCTATTCATGAAAACAAATGTGTGAATTTGTTTTTCTTTTTTTCTTTTTAACAAAAGTGTCCTCACAAAGCCATAACAGTAGGCCTAAAGGGAGAATAAATGAAAAAGGAGCTCTTAGCTGACTTTTTGGTTTTGGACTCACAAAGAAACTGGGGGCAGAAAAAAGACCTTGCAACTATTTGTCCTTGCAACTATTGTAACCTTATTTAGGCTATTTACACATTATAGTAACATAAGACATTTTTTCTTACCAACAAAAATCCACATTTATTTTTAAGAGATATTTTTCTTTTCATTTTCTTTATCCATGAAGATGTCTTCTGACAGACATGTCCTGGAGCCAGCCAGTGCATAAATTGAAATAAAAGGTTTAATGCTTAACTTATTCTCTTTATTTTTGTGGACACAGCCTACTATTTTATAAGATTTGAAGTTTCACTAGGTTATGTGTCATCATTGTTACATCATAGGTCTTATTAACAGCCCTTTAAAAATGTTTGACCTGTTACTGAATAAGTTAGATCTATAATGCTCAAATATTAGGCTACATCAAGTTAAACAAACAAATACAGGAAAGTGTAGAACTGCGTAGCAACACACTGATACTTGTATATTTAAATCGATCATTAAGTTACATTTCTTCCTAAACAAAATGTTTGGTGCTACAAAATAAAACGATCACAATAGACACACGTGTTTTATATTTGGCGCTTTTGTTGATGTAAATAAGCGCGTAGGAAATGACGCGCCGCCCACAAATGTGACATATTGCACAAATATAGGGGTGTTACCATACACAGTATATTTGATTTTATAAAACTAAATATTTTAAGTCTACCAAACGATCTGCGAAACAAGATAAGGAATGTAATAATGGAATTTGCACAATTTATTCTTGCATTTTATATATTTACCGGCTGTAATTGCGTAAAGTGATTGATCTCCCCCCACGAAAGACATGTAAGCACCCAGAGCCCGCCGAATCCTCTTTGGCGCTTTTGTACCTCTTTCCTATGAGGCCGGTTGTGCGCTAATATGACAGCCACATAATGCTTACTTTCCGCTGTAAAATAATTTAAAGCAGCCAAAAGAATGTCGGAAGACGACTTAAAAGTACCGGAAGAGCTTTTCAAGGACGTGAAATTCTATGTGGTGGGAGACATTGATCAGAAGGTAAATTTAACGTTAACTGTAATAAGACATTCATTTAGCCTTTTGGCTAATAGTGGCTTATTGACTGGTGTTAGCATAAAGGCTAACCCACATAAACATTCATAACATGGCGAAAAGTAGAGGATACATTTGGACAAACTGTATTTAATGTAACTCTTGAGTACATTAGGGTTTATTTATTCAGGATGCCCTCTTTTGTATGTATGTGTAACGTTACTCTCCTTTATCTGCTGTTAGCGAAAGTCCTGTCTTCAGTATGTTAGCCATCATCAGTGACAACAATGCGACACGTCCCACGTTGAACTAATCTTTTAGTTGTATCTGCGATTTATTTGCTAGTGAATGAAAACTCGTGACCCTGAACTGCGTGTGTACAATATTTGTCAAGGGTAGCTTGTATCTTAAATAGGAAGTCAAGGAAACGCTATAACGCTAGCATCTGTACAGTTAGCCCTCTTCTGTGTTTATCATAGTGTCTCATCTTTTGGCATTATGTGTAGTTTTTGCTTACATTTTTGCATGATTTTATGTACGGTTCCTGGTCCATACATTAAGAGCTTGCAGCAAGCAGATTACATGTTTGTTTTATGAATTATCTGTTTTATGATTGACATGGTGATGATCGCCTGTTGACATTTGCTTATAGGTTGTGCAACTTCTGAAAGCTGGGAAAGGAAAAGAAGTGTCTTACAATGCCCTCGCCACCCACATTATAGCAGAAGATGGGGACAATCCAGAGGTCGGGGAGTCCAGAGAGGTCTTTGACTTGCCTGTTGTGAAGGTAAACAGACATATTGCACTGAAGAGTTCAGAAGTCAGACATTTATGGTTGGCAACATTTTAGACAGATCTCCTGCCTATGATTATTAGATATGATCACTTACTGTTGCTAATTAAATTGTGCTGCAATGTTTAACATGCATATTCATTTCTGTTTCAGCCAAGCTGGGTGATCCTGTCTGTCAAATGTGGAGACCTGCTCCCGTATCCTTTTAAGATTCACTGGTTTGAAAATCTTTAGTTCTACTGTTGTTTTTGCACCCATGTTCACATGTCACCATCAACTTCATGCAACCTTGGAACTAATAATAATGAGATAAAGAGGAATATCATACCATTTAATTTTTTTTATCTTGACGGTTAATAAATCAGAGTTACAGGATTTTCTCCAGAGTCAGGACAAGTGTTCTTTGGTGTCACAGCTTGTCTGCCACATGTAAATAATGCATGCATATTCATTAAAATCTACATATTATCGCCTGCCATTATCAGGCAGCAGGGTTGATTTTAGTGTTTATTAATCTTGTCTTTGTTTATAGCTGGCAGAGGATCTCAACACACTTTGGGCCTTTATCACATTCTATGGAGGTGACTGTCAGCTCCACTTCAACAAGAAGTGCACCCATCTTGTTGTGCCTGAACCAAAGGGGGTAAGCGCTTGTCTGTCATCTTGTCTTAATGTATATAATTAATGTTTGCTAGTATTAGTTAGATGTCAGTCAGATTGAGGCCCCATCCACACTACTGCGTTTTAGTTTAGAAACGGAGAATTAAAACGAATACGATCTCCGTCCACACCAGCGTTTTAGCTGCGTATTAGAATTGATCTCCGTCCACATTAAAATGACTGAAAACGTGGATCACGTGGCCATTCACCTACACTGGGCATGCGCGTGCCGGTGTAAACACCATTCCTCAGGAACCACAACTTCATTGATAAAATGATCCCACCATGCCAAAACCGACGCTGCACGTACGGTCGATACCGTCGCTGCACACGGCATGGGAATTGTCACAGATCGCTGGAATAATAGCATGCCTCCGGCGCATGTTGGCAGTTAACGTTATAGCATCCCGGAAGGATACGCCATGACTGATGACACCCAATCAGAGAGCCGAGCGCGAGCGTCTGCGTCATCGTTTCTAAAGTCCTCCGTTTTGTCCCATCTATACTAAAACGCCCTCCGGAGATTCAAAACGCAAAACGGGTCTGCAGCGTTTCTAAACTTCTCCGTTTTAGGTCTTCGTTTTTGCCGTTTTAGTCTGGACGGGAGGATCAAACGTAGCAAAAGGTCTCCGTTTCTAAACGAAAACGTAGTAGTGTGGATGGGGCCTGAGGCTGTGAGTTTACTAGTTTACTAGATGTATAGGGCTCAGTAAGGCATTGTGCATCAACACAGTCTTATGGTCCACACTCTCCATAGTAAAGTGGGGGAGGTGTGTGAGATTCAGCAGCTCAGTTAAAGTTTACGACTAATATTGTGCCTTTAACAGCTGCTATCTGCAAGACTATCTAGGTTTACATCTGTGGGTTGTTTTGTCTTGGATCAAATGAGGGATGGGACTGGATTGCTGGTCTCGTTTTATGGGCTCTGTTTTTGAGGTCTGAGTGGTGTATTCAAAAAGGGCCAGTTTTATTGCCCCTTCTTCACTGTCTAGTTTTTTAAAGCCTGCCTTTTTTAGGAAACTCTTGGTAACCAAACAAATGTCGTTGGTAATATCTGGTGAGCAATGCTGAAACCTTTTTGATTAAACTCATAATATTGAGAAATATTCTGTGTACTTTGACATGTATCATGGAAATATTGTCACTGTGGTGATGTGATCTCTTTGGTTGTGGATTGTTCATTAGGCAATTTTATCATATATTTCTGCAATTTATCATACAATTATTTCAGAAAACAGCTATTTAAGTTGTTGTTCATTTTGTTTATATATATATATGATTATATAATAATACATTTAATAATTATTGTTATTTTATTTTAGGGCTGCCTAAGACTATAGCCTATTTTTCCCTGTCGACTGTTAGCCATAGCCAGTGATTCCCATCCTTTTCCATATCATGGCCCATACAACCAAACCTGCAAGTTTCCACCACCCACTGCAAGATTTTTAACAAACCTGATTGTCGCGTTGGTTAATGAGGACTTGGAAACGAAGATTGTTAACCGTCTATTTTTTTTTTTTTTTTTCAATAAACTGGCAATGAACTGACAATGCAGATAATGGGTTACAAAGCCCAGGCCTGGTTACTGGGTGCTCTAGCCTTAAAGGGATGGTTCACCCAAAAATGAAAATGCTGTCATCAATTACTCTAGGGGTTGACCGATTATCGGCGCCGATATTACGATTTTTATGGTTATTGGTATCGGACATTTTCAAAAACGATTTGCCGATAAAATAATTAAAATTTTGAAATGCGCTATATTTGGCTCTGACGCAGCCACCTCCATCGGAACTCACCACTCTGTAGACTAGACCAATGTCCCTGCCTATCTGATTTGTTGGGAGTCACGAGTCCGGTCAATCAACGGGGAAAGCTGAAGTCACTGAAAGTTTTGCACTCTCACACCGAAAGCACTTGCTGACTGGAGCTTCCCTAATCATGCATTAGTTGTCTCTTTGCTGAAGTAGCTATAAATTACTCCACTGAAGTTGCAAAACACCTCAATATAATAAATAATTCCCTGTGATCCCACAAAACACGGACGGAATCGCGGAATCCAGTCATAAAAAACGGAATTTACTATATAAAGCGGAATGTCACGGAATTTGTCAACTTTTTGATAAATTAATAAAAAGCAAGTCCGTACAAATCAAATCGAATTTCAAACCGCAAAAAGACTATTTAAATATGAATCCCGCGTGTCTCAAAATGAATGGCGCTGACGCATGATCTCACCCCCACCCCACACACACACACACTGGAGCATGTGTGACGCTTGCACTGTTTTCAGCCTCAGCCGCATCATTATATGAGGACATGATTGCATAAATATCATCTCCAGAGCTGCTTAATCACTACATGAGCTTTTTAATGCTTCAACTGAGAAAAATTATCGTCATATCATAAACACACAGAAACTCAAAGATCTCCACGGAAACCCGTCAAAATAAAAGTTTGGTTTTTCATAGGGCCCTAAAAATTAAATTTTTGTTAAACTGTAAATAAATTGAATAAGTTTGATTTTAATTATTAGAAATGCTTTTTGATTACTAAAATTTAATTTAACACAATGTTTACAGAATGCTGCTGGGTGCTCCATGCACGTTTTAAGTTTATTATTATTAATAATAGTACTGTTATTATTAAAAGTTCTCAGATTTAAAGAGGTTTAAAATCATTTACAGAAAGTATTTGTCAATGCCCTTTGTTATTCTTAATTTTGACATTAACTTACATTTTTACACCAGACATAGGCTATATATCAGTTCAAAATATCGGTTATCAGTCTACTTGATCTGCAATAATCGATATCGGGATCGACCCTCGGTCGACACCTAAATTACTCGCCCTCAAAAACGTCCTTGTTCCGAACCTGTATGAATTTCCTTAGAATTCAGAAATTAACTTTTCATAATGTTCACATTCTTCAGAAATAAAGACAACACAAAGAGATGAAAGAAAATGCCATTGTCGATGGTAACTTGGGAAACGATATCTTCACCACCAAATATAACGCATATTTTATTGAATGATGAGAAAATAGCTAGCTGTCAGATCCTTCCGTTGAAATATCACATCTGAAATTCCTTCACTGTAGATTATGGGTCGCCGCCTTCTCTGTGACGTTGATGGCTAAAGTTTTTTTATTTTTTAAATGGGATCTATAACCTTTATTAAAAAGATAGTTCACCCAAAAATGAAAATTCTGCCATCATCTACTGACCCTTGAGTTGCTCCAAACCTGTATGGAACATAAATACTTGTGGAACTTTTGCCAAATCTGTTTCACCAATATTCTATTACAGCTTATAAAAGACTATAAATAACATTTTAAGTTTCAACAACATATGACCAAACCCCATATTAAATCGCAATCGAAAATTATTGCAAACTCTCATTGATGGTTTAAAGGGAGTTTTGAATTAATCGTATAAATTGTCTTATGTAGCTTGATGCTAATTGTGGATTTAATGCACCTGTTGCACAGGTCCAGTTATATTTCATGATGTATTTTGTCAAAAATTTCAATCAAGTTCATAAATAAAGTTTTCTTTTAATAGGTGGATAAATTTGAAGGGACAATTAGAAGAGAATTTTACTTGCCCAACCGGAAAAGTAGCCTGATTAAACCATCAATAACAAAATAAAAACTAGGGAACCAATCAAAGGAGAGAATAATTCTGATTTTATTACATTATGTAGTGTAACATAAATTATTTAATTAGATCAGCCCTACCTAGAGTAACAGCCCTATAGTGTCTTATTGTTTTAATTTAATTTATTGATCAGATTTAAGAAAATTAGGGGGGGGGGGGTGCCCTTTAAAGATGCATATATGACAATATGCAGAGTTAAATGTATCAAAGCTGATTGAACACCATAAATAATAATAAATTATTTACAACAGAATATTTTTCCCCCGGATTTTACTCGGACAAGTGAATGACAGATTTACTTGTCCGAAGGACAAGCACATGAAAAGGCTTAATGTCGAACCCAGTATATTGGGATCAAAGTGTTGTGAATGGGAAGCCATAATACCAGAATAACCGCTAATAGCCTCTGAAGAAAAAGCAAAAGAATAATGATAAAAGAGTAATAAAGATTAGGTCTCATACCCGGCAGAGGTATGAAAGAGTAGTCGAGTGAGAACAATAGAAACATAAATGGGGCAGTTATCTCCAAAGCAGACATATGGAGCTTTTCCATTGCATGGTATGGCACGGCACGGCCCGGCAATTCTCTCTGACCAATCAGTAATCTGCAGTGTTTTATACGTCAAATTTTAGTATCTGTACGGCTCACTTGAAACCTCAACCGAGGTGCTACTAAAAACATAAAATTTAAATATAGAGATAACATCTTTAGATTTGAAAATGAAGAATGAGCAGACTTGTGACTTCAACTTTGCTATACCACAGCCACATTGTTTTTTAAATGTTTAAAATATTTTCTAAATAGTTTTATATTTGTTTTTATGTTTGAGCTTGTATATCTCCATATTAATAACAGTCTGACTAATTCTAAATCTTTAAATAGAAACTGTTGGCTTTTTTTAAGTTAGTTGTGTGTCTATTCAGAATAATTTATGAGCAACTTTTTTTTATTTTGGGGGGGTACAGAGAAAATGGTTAAACAATGAAGAATATTACTATGTAATATTTCACTGTAAAATAAAATTGAATATTTAAAAAATAATATAATATATTTTAGAGTACAACTGAAATTTGCTCTTCATTTGTTTTTTTCTCTTTTCCAGGCTAAGTATGAGTGTGCTTTGCGGCATAGCAATATTAAGATAGTAACCCCAGAATGGATTTTGGACTCTGTAAAAGAAAAGAACAGGAAAGATGAAACTTTATATCACCCACGGCTTACATTATATGAGGCACCGGAAGAGGATGGCAGCGAGTATGAAAATGAGAGGAGCTCAGGTTCTGAAGGCAGCTACAGTGACAGACGCTCACCTCACAGCCGAAGGTCCAGCCCTACATCATCTCGTGATGCTTCCCCAGTAGGCAGGCGTAGTCGTTCAACCTCCCCAAAACATGAGCGCAAATCAGAGTTGATGTTCGATGACTCTGATGACTCGTCCCCAGAGAAGGAAGACCGCAACCTGAACTGGACCCCAGCTGAGGTGCCACAGCCTGGCCCTGCCAAGCGTCGACTACAGCCTGGCAAAGAAACAGGTTTGATCAATCTGTGTGCCAATGTCCCACCTGTACCTGGAGGCTTTGGGCCGCCAGATGCTCGGCTGGTCGGCACAGGTGGAGGTGTGTCTCTAGGGGTGGAGAGATCTGAGGTCATGGGTGGATGGAATGCAACTCCCAGGACACTGAGGAACATTACTAACAATGCAGATACGCAACAAGCCTCGCGACCCTCCAATGTAAGAAATAGTTTTGAGCGCTATGACCGTATGTACTCTGACCAATAAAGATGTATCCATTGGTAGAGATTCTGATAAGTACACTGTTGGGGCTGCACGATATATAAAAAATCGATATTGTGAAATGGCTTCGTACAATTGGCAAATCACGCAGGCTTACTTACCCTATTTAAGTAAATGTGTGCTACCGGTTTCAGACTGAAGTGTGCCATTTACACGCGTCTAGTTCAAAATAATGTTTCAAAGTGGCTTGGTGATTGGCACACATGAAAATTACCTTACTTTGAAACTAGCACACTTATTTTTTTGCTGGCAATGGGGTGTAACGAATCATAGTCTTGCCTATTTAAACATTTAACCGTTTTAAAACCTTTTAAGCAGAAGAAGAGAAGGAGAACTCAATCGGGTACTCACACGCAGTTTTCTGTGCGCACACTCAAATCGTGCACACAGACCGTGCGTGAACACAGAATTGAGTTCTTTCACGCGCTTGAATGGACACAAAATTATCTCAAAATACCCGCCTCTGCAAGCATTCTATTAAACACAGTGAGTCGGTTATGTCGTAAGTGTACGTAAACAGTTGAGAAGTAAAACGAATGTGTGTCAGTATATTGAAGTTGTTTTGTTTTGTTTGTTTTTCAGTTTGATTCTTTTCTTTACATTTATAAAGCTGGTATGATTTTATATTTTCTGTGTGTAATTAATTGTGTGTAATTTAAGATCCTCCAGGGTCTTTCATCCTCCTCTAAAGGTGTGGTGGAGCACCTGGGAAATCAAGGCCAGTCTGGTGTTCCCAACCAGACTCTGTTTAATTCAGGTAAGACCCAGCAGCAACTACCACCTGAAGCACAACAGCAGTTAATGCAGCAGCAGCAGCAGTCACATCAGCTACCACAACATCAACAACAGCACCCACAACAGATGGCACAACAGCATCCTATGATGCTGCCGCAGGTTATGCACCACCATCAGCAACAGCAACCGCAACAACCGCAGCAGCAGCAGCAACCACAGTCACAGCCGCAGCAGGGCTTTCCTCAAATGCCTCAGCAATCCCATCAGTTCTTACAGCAACAAATGCATCAGCAGATGTATGCACAACAGCAACAGCAGCAGCAGCAGCAGCAACACACATTCCCACAGCAACAAATGCGACCACAGCAGCTCCAGAGGCCACCCTTGCAGCAGCAGCAGCAGCAACATGCATTGCAGCAGCAATTGCAGCAGTTACAACAACAGCATAGACTCCAGTTGCAGTTACAACAACAGCAGCAGCAGCAGCAACAACAACAACAACAACAACAACAACAACAACAGCAGCAGCAGCAGCAAAACCAGCAGCAGATGCACCAACAGCATTTGCAGCAGCAGCAACAGCATTTCCTACAACAACAACTCCAACAGCAGCACATGCAACAGCTGCAACAACAGCAGCAAATGCAACAGCAGCATCTGCAGAACCAGCAGCCTCTGCAGCATCAGAACCAGCAGGTTACTCCACATCAGACCCAGACCATGCTGCAACCTCCAGTAATGCCTGCACAGCTGCACCAACTCTTTGGGCATGAGCCAGGCCAAGACAGTAAGTACAGTGTTTTTTTTTTTGTGTGTGTGAACACAATACATATGTTATTAAGATATATGCTGAGTCTCAGCTAGCCTAAACAGTTATTGTTTTCTGAATGAACTGAGAAAATGCCAGATAAATTTAGCAAATTTAGCTTCATGCTTTTTTTTTTCAGTCCCTGAAGAGGGATTCCTGGTTGGCTGTATCTTTGCTATTGCTGACTATCCAGAACAGATGGCTGATAAACAGTTACTGGCCACATGGAAAAGGGCAAGTGATGCCACCACACCTCAGCTAATACTGAATTAGTTACTCCAAACTGTAAACTTTTTTGTTTAGAAAACAGTTTAGAGTGATATGTAAAGTGCTTCTAAATATACAGAAAATAACAGAGAACAGGTGATGGAGCAACCCAGTTCCAGTGCAACAAACTTTATTTAGTGGGAGGAATTCTTTGAAATTGGATGTTTTCAAGTGTCAGAAATTATTAAAATTAATCAGTTTTGTAAAACACGGCCGGATCAGCCCAAAGAAGGTTTTCCGATTAACGGGTGAAGGTCTCTGCGTGTTCCTGTCTTTCCGCGTGACAAAGTAATTTGATTAAAGGATAACTCTGATATTTAGCACTTTGAGTCTATTTTCTAGTTTGTTTCGGATGAACTAAGTCCACCACGCGCTTCAGAGTGGCTGTCTACGAGCATACTCAAACATGTCCTTAAAACAACCCTTAACGTTCGTTTTCAAAACTGCAACTCACCGAGTGGTTAGTGGTGTTCGTTGATTAAAAACAAATATATCGGCGCAATATATGCTTTCAATCCGTGTTATTTACTATAGTGGAACTATTTTTTCAGATACCTCACAACCGCGTATAAACTTCTGCTCGGTATTTGATTCTGAAGCGTTAGCACACTCCCGACCACTTGATGGCGACAACCACTTTGCCGCAGTTGCTCTGCTCACGCTAGCCTTCTGAGAGACAGAGAACCGAGCGAAAAGACTACAACCAAATGTAATCAGACCCCTTTCGGTATCCGGGAGCGCAGTAATATCAACGAGCAATGAGTCCTTCAAAAGACATCAATGGAATTTAAAAAAATGGCAAATAAAACACGACAGAAACTGTATTTCGCTACGCTACTTGTTTTGGAACATCAACGAACACCACTAACCACTTGGTGAGTTGCACAGTTTTGAAAACGAACGTTAAAGGGGGGGTGAAACACTCAGTTTCACTCAATCTTATGTTAATCTTGAGTACCTATAGAGTAGTATTGCATCCTTCATATCTCCAAAAAGTCTTTAGTTTTATTATATTTATAAAAGAAATATAGGCTCTACCGAGTCTTTCCGGAAAAACCCGAGCGGGTGGAGGTGTGCCGTGTGGGCGGGAGCGCGCAAAGCTTTTGCGTGTGTTGTAAACAGACAGACTTGTGGTTTATGAGGACATGATTTATTTTTACAATAAACAAACTGACACCTACAGTGTCCAGCTAAACAAATGTATTTAAACACACAAACACACACACACACACACACACACACACCATACATCGCATGCTCCATCGATACATTAACTGTACGAGATCATGTTGTTTACTTGCTGTGCTTAAGTTACACGCCGATAGTTAACAACACACAGACATATGAAGCAGTTTTACTCACCGCCTGCGATTCCGTGAACCTTTATCGTTGGGACTGCTCAATCTTTAAGTATTAGGCGATCTGCAAATCGTCGAACTGTGCCTTGTTTATAAAACTATTACCGTCGAAATGAAGGGAACAAACAAGAACACTTGCGCAACTCCGTTGCTGCTCTGGAAAAACAAAATCCATCCACAGGTCCCTTAACTCTGGGTTCTTTGGAAATTTTGTGCAGTGTTGTCTTGCCCTGGCAACCAAAAACACACTTTTTGGTGCCATTGTTTTGATTGCAGCGCAGCCGAGCCCAGCGCGCTCTGACGGGCATAGGCGTACTCTCGCACGCACTAGGCTACAGCTGCGTGCGCGCCCTTCCGGGAGAAGTGCCCTAAGACCCGTATAAGTAAATTCCGCCCCACCTGATGTCACGTAGGTCCGTATTCGAAAAAAACTTTCCGAAACTTGTGACAAACCGGAAGGAGTATTTTTGGAACAGAAATACTCCATCAAACTTACAACTTCATTTTTGAAACTTTGTCCATGTTTACCATGGGAATCCAACTCTTTAACAGTGTAAAAAACTCTCTATGCATGAAAGAGCATTTCACCCCCCCTTTAAGGATTGTTTTAAGGACATGTTTGAGTATGCTCGTAGACAGCCACTCTGAAGCGCGTCAGAGGCGATTCTAAAAGAGTCAAAAAGTCGAGACAGGGCCCATCGTCAAAATTTCTAAGTCCACCACTCTAATTCATCCAAAAGAAACTAGAAAATAGACTCAAAGTGCTAAATACCGGAATTATCCTTTAAATTAAATACATTTTCTCATATGTATTAACTTGTTATTTCATCTGACTCCATAAATGAAAAAGGTTTTAATTATATCTCTACATCATTAAGTGTGTGTGAATGTTTGGCTATTCTTTTTTTTAAAACTCTTTACTTAAAATAATGTCCGAGTCGATTAGTTTTTTTTTTTTTTTTTGAGTTACGAAACGCACCGGAGCTCTAGTTGTGTTTTATTATATAGACAGACCTCATTTCAAATGTAAAGATGAGTTAACAGTGGGAATTCACATTAATCACCTTCTGGTTTACTTCTTTGAGAATGAGACCTTTGTACCAGTCGCACTAAGACATTTCAAATGATATCAAACATGTGATACTGTATGATAATTATTCACATTAAACTATATAGATTGTTGGGTGAATTTCAGATTTTCTGCATTAGGGAGAAGGAGTGGGGGCAGAATGGGGGTTCAAGGTAAAAGATGTAGATTAGGATTGCTTACTAATGGCGCTTTTCCACTGCATGGTACGGTACGGTTCGGTTCGGTACGGCACGCTTTGGCGCTTTTCCACTGCATGGTACGGTACGGTTCGGTTCGGTACGGCTCACTTGTGGTGCTTTTCCACTGCATGGTACGGTACGGTACGGTGCGCTTCGGCGCGCTTAAATGGTACCTGATCTGTTGAGGTTCCAAGCGTACCGTACCGGTACTAAAATGTGACGTGAAACACTGCAGATCACTGATTGGTCAGACAGACAGACAGAATCGTCACTACCAGCGTCATTGGATTTGCGATACGAGACCGCTATACAGAGTCATATAACCAGTAGACAACAGCCAACACGGTAGCACCTGTGTTTTACTTACTTGAAAAAAAAGAAGAGATCAACACTTTAAAAAGGAAATGGCTGAATCGTGGTCGAGGTGCAGACAATCCTCTCGTTGGTTGCCTAGGAGCGGGTCCAGCGAGAGCTGGATGGGGCAAAACAGAATGAAAAAGTGTTCCAAGTAGCAGCTAGCTCAGCTCTTAGCCGCACACGGCTATCACCGGACCTACAAACAGTGTAACGATCAGTCCCACCCACTTTGAATGGGTACTAACTGCAGTGGAAAAGCAACCGAGCTAGCGAACCGAACCGTACCGTACCGAGTCGTACCACGCAGTGGAAAAGCGAAGCCGAACCGAACCGTTCCGCGCCGAATCGAACCGTACCGAACCGAGCGTACCATGCAGTGTAAAAGCGCCATAGGTGAGACTTGCGTCTCGAATGGTGCACAAGAGAGAAATTCAAATGTTAATTTGCTTTGTTCTCTCAGAGAGTTGCGCTATCTTCCAGTTTCTCCAGTCTTACAGTTTCTTAAATTCTTAGATTCTGAATGTGAGGAGCACATGATGAAATGGTAGTTTAGAACATATGTAAGAAGGTGCATCGACCCATCGCTTAACACCCTTTTAAATATTGTTGTTTTTGATTTTCTGGCAGAATCTAATTAAGACATTGTTATTTTGCAAACAGATTATTCAGGCAAATGGAGGCACTGTAGACTCTGCTCTTAGCCGCTGCACTCATTTACTTTGTGAGAGTCAAGTCAGCAACACCTATCTCCAGGTAAACACAAAAGCTTGCTTTTAAAAGAAACATACATAATACATCATCCCCAACGTCTTTTATACTGCATGGTTTAATTGGTGGGAATACGTCCTGAATGTTGTGTGCTTTTTTTAGGCTACTCTGTCGTGACATTTACTAATGATCTGTTATTAAACTGTTTTTCCTGCGCCAGGCTCTGAGAGAGGGAAAGCGTTGTGTGACTGCTCACTGGCTTAACACTGTCCTCAAGAAAAGGAAGATGGTCCCCCCTCACAGGACTCTTCATCTTCCTTTCAGCTTCCCTCCAGGGGCCAAGCCCTGCTCGCAGCATGTAAGAACCAGCCCTTTATATTGAAGGGTTCAGCATCATATTAAATTAGACCTGGGTAAAAATATCAAAATGATAGATCAATTGCAGTATTCATTACATCAGTCTTTTAAACTATAGACGGTTTTAACGGCAACAACATAAACAAACGTTTGTGGCCCAAACTTAACTTCCGGTTGAATCAATAACAACAGAGTTCATCTGTAGAAACACGCAAATTACATTAGTTAGCAAGTATGTCTAGTCATTATTATTTGGGACTAATAGAAGAAAACAGACGTTACTTGGCCAAACTTAAATGTGACACACTAATGCGTGTACACAAGGGGGAGGCGTTCAAGGCAAATCGCAGCTTGGATGCCTATAATTATTTTCATACCGGAAAAGTAAAAACAAATCTAACACACACGGATGGAAATACCTGTGTCGTTTATGGGGAAATCGAGGCGGGTCAGATGCTTTCACTCCGCCTGGATCATTGCGATGAAGTTTAACTGTGTTTGTAGTCGGCGCCACATTACAAATACAGACCGGAAGTTAACTTCGGGCAAGCTCGTAACTCTGCTTACTGGCGTGCGTCCGATGAAACCGTCTATACCTGACTGTCATTACTTGGAAGTTATTGTTATTATTAATAATAAGATATTAGGGTTAATTAAAATAATGAATCATATTTATATATTGTGGTTAATTAAAATATGTGCATGTTTTTAAAACAATCCGTTGTTGTTGTTTTTATTATTAATAATTATTGATAATTAGGGATACATGATACAAAATATCTGCTCTATACTGATATACGATTATTCAAAATTACATCGGCGGATGATGATAGTTTGGTGGTAATGTCTCAGGCTTTTGTGCTGTACTGTTTGAATTTTATTATGCTGTTGAATGCTACAATAACCATCTCTGAAAATATCACGGAAAATGATACACAAAGTTCAATTCAATATTGAATAATTTGTATATAAATTTAAGGTAGTACATATCTCCCAACTAATGCTGTAAACTATACAGGGAACCTTCTCGTTTAGTACATTTATATATGAAAGGTTAAAATTAATAGCAAAACCCAAACTATTAAATTTAATTGCTATTTTGTTTTCAGATATAATTCACACACGACAATCTGTAAATAAACATTTTGTGACTAAAACACTGTGCAATTACATGAGATGATACATTTTAGAAAGTGGTATTGTGTCTTTTAATATACCTTCTGATGTTCATTCATGTTTATTTTGTGCTATAACTTGTAGAAGAGATGACTTGTGCTCCACGCTTCTGCTTGAACTGAGGCGCTACAACAATCTGTCACACCGCATTTAAGACTGTCAAAGTGGCATTTATTGCTTGAAACCATGGAATGGGCAACCCTCACTTGAACTACTTGTGATTCATAGGGTCAAATAAATCCGGAGCTAACGCCGGCAATTATTTTTTAAAACTGAGCTAAAGTGAGATTATTAAATTATTGCTTTAACTTCGACAACCTTAAATTCTAATCTACATTTCTTCACATTCATTATGAGCTGTAGTACTATTTGTTTTACTGCCCCCTTTTGATTGGCAGAACACAATTGGCCCTGATCATCAGCCATTTAAAAATTTAAATCAGCCAATATTGAGTATTGGCCAATACATCCATAATAACATTAATGTCCTGATTTTAAACAACCTTAGTATTTTAAATAAAAATACTTGTCATTGAAAATAATAATAAAACACTAACCCAGGGCATGAATGTTCACACATTTTAGTGTGTGAACCATACTCATTGATATTGAATCAATACAAAAACCAAATAAAATATAAGCAAATACCCAGTCCTATGTTAATCATATGCCATTATTCAGTTTATCATGCATTTGAGTGGCTTTTACATGAACTTCAGTGTCATTATCTGATTTTGTGTTTTTTGTCAAAACTCAGGTTATTTCTGTGACTGGATTCGTGGACAGTGATCGTGATGATTTGAAGCTCATGGCCTATCTAGCAGGAGCAAGATACACAGGCTATCTGTGTCGAAGCAACACTGTGCTCATCTGTAAAGAGTAAGAACCAATGCAGTCTCCTGCACTTTTTTCTTCTAGCAACTGTTAAAGATTTCTTTCTGTAGAAAATCTAAAGTAGAGTTTTTGCTTTAATATAAACTAAAACAACAGTAATTGTTTTATATCTCTCTGGAAACTCAATTAGTAATTATCGTTAATATGCTACGACCCTGTCAATGCCATCAGGCCGAGTGGGCTGAAATACGAGAAGGCAAAAGAGTGGAGGATCCCATGTGTGAACGCCCAGTGGCTGTGTGACATACTTCTGGGGTACTTCGAAGCTTTGAGGCAAATCCAGCACAGTAGATATTCTCAGTTCAATTTGCCCGAACCACTGGCACCCAACCCGCATCTTGTGCACAATCTTTTGAGTAAGTTTTATTTCAAATTTCAGCAATGTAATTTCAAGTTATTTTGATGCTATAGCTGGTAGATTTCCAAGCTATCGAGGAGGTAGAACATAACATGCTGTCATTTTTGTGGTCAGGTGCTTGGCGCATTCCTGTGAAGATCTCACCGGAGGCGTTGGCGGTGAGTGGGCTCTCACACGGACACACTCTGATTGCTCTCTCTCTCGTTTGTGATGCTTGAGTCTAGCAGTGAAGGTCCTCAGTGGATACACATGTAACAGCATGTCTGGGTAGAGGTGTATGTGTGCAGACTCGGTCATCTTTTTTTTATCGTCTCTTCACGCAGACCTTGCGACTGCAGCTGAAACAGAAACAGGCTGACATCGGCTTGCAGCCACCCAACAAGAAGCCCAAGTGAGTACAAATAGTGAAAGATAGCTGGAACTATAGGTAGAGCTGTATCTCTCAGTGTTCCTGTAAAACCCAAAATATACTTCAGTTTCATTGTAAATGCTTAGTGCATGAGTACAGCCAAATTCATAGCCTTTACAATAAACTCAATGTTGTAGCATATGTGAACACAGGCGCTCGACGCATGAATGATTAAAAGATTCATTTTTGTCCAGTGTCTTCCCCATTTCTCTCCAGGAGTTTAAAAAAAAATTGTGTTATGTGTATCTCTATCTATCTATCACTCACCTAAGAGCTAGACAACATCTCTTAGCGTCTCTTTTGTCTGTTTGTTGTTTTTGTTGTTCCATCTCCCTTTCTTTTTTTTTTACTGTGAGACAATAGCTTTTGGACAAACTAATTAGTGCATAAAAAGTTCAAGGTGCATGTGCTAGCTGAGCGTACATGCCTGTGTGTACAGTACACGCATGCTATAGTGATGATGAAATTTGCGCCGTGCGCATGGTACGTATATACTGGCGTACGCCTAAAGACAGACATATATTTAGGGAGTAGGTGACAAAAAAGCTAAAATAAATAACATTAAAAGAAAGTTCCATTAAGTACAAGTAGTTCAAAAACCATGGAGAACTTTATGGGCTGAATTTTGGACAAAATAACACTGTCTCTCTTATTTTGCAGGCTAGAGGAGTTGCCAACACCTACTAAAAAGCTTCCACCTGAGTCCACACCTTACGTGCTTTTCACAGGCTTTGAACCTCTGCAGGCTCAGCAGTACATAAAGGTATCTGAACAAATGCTCACTTCCTGCAAATAGCAGATACATTTAGTCAAATTAATGACAATGGCCTAGTTTGAAGAAGTACCATAAAATGTATCTAGTCATAATGTGTCAAACGCCGCTGGAAAGGTCTGAAAAGGATGTTTGTAAAATGGTCATGAACTAATTCCATTTGAACTGTTCGAGAGCACTGAGAAATATATTGCTCCATTCAGATGCGCTACAGTAAGTAACCATCATGGTGTTCTGTTCGCACTCCCTTGCATCCTTTTATCCTTTCTTTTTTCATCTCTCGCTCTCTCTCTCTCTCTCTCTCTCTCTCTCTCTCTCTCTCTCTCTCTCTCTCTCTCTCGGCTTGGCTGCAGAAATTGTATGATCTTGGAGGGGAAGTGGCTGACAGCAATCAGAAGTGCACTCATCTGGTTGCTAACAAAGTGACAAGAACGGTGAAGTTCCTCACTGCCGTATCTGTAGTCAAGCACATAGTCTCTCCAGAATGGCTGGAGGAAAGCTGGAAAAGCCAGAAATTTGTGGGTGAGTCTGTGTGGAGTCTAATTTACTTTTCAATCGATTATTACTGATGTGTAGACACTCTGAGGAGCCTTGCCTCATATCCCAGCAAGAAAGGTTTTGGATTAAAAAATGAAATATTAATGGTATGTAATGAAAACATAGATTGGAAAAAAGTTGGTTCTTGAATTCACAAGCAGTTTCCATAGAAATGGATGGCAATCTCAACTCCGCTCCATCTTAAAGTCAATAAGAAATGTGCTGATGTGAAAATTGTTTATCTATAATTGTTGGTATTACTGCCAACTTTGACATCAACACCAAAAAAGTTTTTTTTTTCAAATTAATATTGGAATCATTAGTCTTGTAGTGTATTTCCTAGTGCTGCACGATTAATCATATCGAAATCGCAATCGCGATGTCAAGCCTATGCGATTATATGATGCAAAATGCTGCGATTTTTATATGAAATAAACAAATCAGGGCTCAATTAACTCATCTGTTATTTTTTGTCATCCTTTGGCTAGTGTTACATAATCCCACTCTTATTCGTGCAAATGCCTTTAAACCATTCATGTGCGACAAGTCAAAAGAGAGCGCGCTGCCTGTGAATGTCCTGACTGTGACTCACAGAAAGACACATGCCAGTATCATGCACATGCACAGACCGCGCGCCAGAATACAATTCTCTTTCGCGCTTGAACGAACAATAACACACAATTATGCCAAAATGTCATTTTGTCGAGTATCTTCATAACATAAGAGAAGTCTTATGATGTACGTAAAGAGTTGTGAGAGAATGACGCGCATGTGAGATCCGTGTCTCTGTCAGCAGAGGCTGCTCTTAAAGGGCCAGCAGCCAATAAAGCTTTCTGTCAGTAAAGTTAAAGGTCCCGTTCTATGCCCCTTTTTACAAGATGTAAAATAGATCTCTGATGTCCCCAGAGTGTGTCTGTGAAGTTTCAGCTCGAAATACCCAACAGATCATTTTTTACAGCATGTTTAAATTGTCTTTTTTGAGGACTCAGAAAAACGCTCTGTTTTAGTGTGTGCCCTTTAAATGCAAATGAGCTGCTGCTGCACGACACAGGGGGCGGAGCTTCAAGAGCTCGCACTCAGACTCTTAGGACAATTTCATCTCATGGAATAATGATAACATCAGAAACTCTCAGTAACTGTGTTCATTTCGAGTCGGACAATAATGCCTACGGAGTCAGAGGGCTGTATAGAGATGGAACAGGTATAGTTTAGTAGTTTAATTGCGGTTATTATAACGTATTTGTCATCTGCTTGTATGTATCCAGCATTATTAATAGCCTAGCTACAAGTCTGCTGTGTCGGACCAGGTCCGAATGATGATCAAAAACATACTGATGAGTTTAATAAAGTTTATTGTACATCACACAAAAGATGAAGCGTCAGTTTTACTTCAGAAAATCACCGTAAGAGCTGAGTAAACAGTAAGTTATAAGAAGTGCGCGAGTTGAGGGAGTATTCCTGTGGGCGGACGCAGAGCCATATAAAGAGAGAGTTGCGTCAACGGAAGTTCTAAATGCTTGGTTGTCACGTGATTCGCGTAGACCTCAGATAGTTCCAGGAAGTGCTTCGGCGCCAATTCAAATCGATGGAGGTAGAGAGCTGAACTGTGATTTTTGTTAGTTTGTAGTCAATAAATGCGTTGGTTTACAATATGTATATAATACATTGACATTTGGGTGTAGTATGTATATGTAGTTACATCAATATTGTTTTTAAAAGATAAAAATCTGCTGATATTTAATATTTATTGTGGTCAACCAGCGTTGCCTGCCTTTGTTGACATATTTTCTGGCTAACTTTACCTTGGTTAAAGACCGTTTTGCAGTTGTTTTGAAGTATTTTTTGTGTTCTTAAACTTGTATGTTATTTAAGGGTTATCATGTAATGTTCACTATGGTTTCACAAGGACAGGAGACTTGCAGGAAACAGGTGATTGTCTTAAAAAGCCATTGCAAACAAGTAAAATTTAAAATTGCATTCATTGTAATGTTTACAATGCTTATGCACTTATTACTATATAAATGAATACATAATATATTTCATTTTAAAACAAAACATGATTATACACACACACATAATTTCCTAGGTGTCCAAGTACATTATTTCCTTAACATAATTTGATAAATTCATGACATACATCACTTTAATCTATAAAACCTATTTAGTTTAAATTCATTTTTAGTACATTTAGATAATATATATTTTATGTTTTGTTATCTTAAACCCCCCAAAATGTCAGGTTGTGCAACTGTCTGCACAAATGAACAGACTAAAATACTAATTTAAATCGAATTCTATGGCATCATTTTAATCTTTCATATAAACAAATTTGATACATTTCAGTAGATTTATAGCTGATAATTGACAACCTTTTGTCTAGCAATTTGTATGTCAGGGGGGCACAACTGCAAACATGTAACCCCCCCCCCCCCCTTTAAAATATAATCTTTTCTAACATTATTAATGTCTTTACTGTAACTTTTGATCAATTTAACTCATCCTTGATGAATAAAAGTATTTTCTAATTTCTTTCCCCCAAAAATAAAAATATATATTCTTACTGACCCCAAACTTTTGAATGGTAGTGATTAATGTTACAAAAGCTTTCCATTTCAGATCAATTCTGTTCTTTTGAACTTTCTATTCATCAAAGAATCCTGAAATAAAAATGTAAAAAACTGTTTTCAACATGGATAATAATCATACATTTTTCTTGAGCATCATATTATAATAATTTCTGTAGGATCATGTGACACTGAAGACTGAAGTAATGATGCTGTAAATTCAGCTTTGATCACAGGAATAAATTACACTTCACTATATATTCACATAGAAAACCGCTGTTTTAAATTGTAATAATACTTCACAATATTACAGTTTTTTTGTGTGTATTTTTTATCAAATAATTGCAGCCTTGGTGAGCAGAAGAGACTTCTTTTAAAAACATAAAAAAATCTTACCGATCTAAAACTTTTGACCGGTAGTGTGTGTAATTATATATATATATATATATATATATATATATATATATATATATATATATATATATACACTTTTGCACTGAATTAGCACAATGGGATTTATAAATGTCTAATAAACTGCACGTCAAGCATGTTGTCTGGCCTTTCCTCTATGTTGTTCTTGTACTGTCAGACACAGAAAATATGCTCTAAAAGTCAGGAGCAATCTAGAACTAAACATTTTGTGCTAATCATACTTAGGTGTATCTGCACTTTTTCCACAAAGACCAACACTGGGAAGTTTAAGGTTTATTAAAAATAAGGAGCATAAAGTCTTGCAACATCCAAGGAGCTGAGACTGAAGGTGAGGGTACAGCGTCAGTGCAGGAGTCTTCAGGATCCACTCAATCCCCTTTGTGCTTCTTGTGTTGAAAGAGATAAAGGAAACAAAAAACGGGATAAATTATATGTAGGAGTTAGTATATAATACAGTTATGGTATTTATAATACCCCATTTAGCCTAGTGTGATTTGATCTAGAACACGGCTTGCTGCCGTTTTAAGCATGTTTTTTAATCTTACTTATAAACTTCCATCTCCCCCTTTCCCATCAATACAAATCAGCTGAGCAAAATCATAATACAGACAGGTAATAGTCAACAGAAACACAATGAATAAAAAACGCCAACCATACGTTTTTCCTTACTCAAATATGAAATCTAAAATAAGGATTTTTCCCCGTTATTGCACATATAATATTAATATAATGAAACCGATATTCTCATTTTATCAATTACAACTATCACAATGTTATATTTAACCTATGTTTAGAAGTATTTCCCTCTTATTACACAACAAAGGATAAACATGCATTAATAGAACGGGTTTAAACATTAATTTGCTGTTCGTGGTTTGTTATGCGGTACTAACTTTATCCAATGACCTTTATTTTACCTGACAACGTCCCCTAAAACTACTAATTTAGAGAGCAATAATCAACTAGCGTGCTTCAATACAGTTAAAGTTACAAGTTAATTTGATTCAGATGTACTGATAATATACAATCTTATTCTTTAAACGTCTTACCTTTTAAAAGTGCATCACAAACGGTCTGTTCTGCTGTAACTCTACGGCGCGGCTGCTACTTCCGGGAACTATTGAGAGGCTCCGCGAGCCGCCATTGCTGTAAAAAACGTTCCATTGGAGTCAATGGAGTTGTCGTAACTCTCTCTTTATATGGCTCTGGGCGGACGTTAGTCAGAGAACTGTTCTACTGACGTCATTAAAGAAGGAAGCAGAGGGATGTAGTCCAAACCGGCCGTTCGCTGTAGGCGACTTCTGTTAAATAAAATATCTCGCTTGGCATTGAACTTTGAGCTTTATAATTTTACAGATATTATTTATACTCTAACAACAACATTACACACTAACTTAAGTTTGAAACATGGGATCGCGAAGAACGGGACCTTTAATCAAAGAACACAGAAAATTACTCGCTGCTCTTGATTAAAGAACTTTTGTAGCTTTAATAAGGATTAGTCTATGTATAATTTATGCAGCGCATACTGTTAAATAACTTGATTCAATTTCTGTATATGTACTACCTGTTAGACAGGAAGGGCAAAGGTAAATATGACATTTATTATGGGTTTATGTGAGGATTGTTTGAAGTTAACTTAAATTAAAAGCTGTTTTATTTTGTTGAGGCCTAATAAATGTAAAAAAAAAAAAAAAAAAGAGATAGCTTTCAACTGTAGTGACGGAAAATGGCTTATTGATCATTATAGGTGTTATCAATCATTTAGTTGTTGTTGCTAGTTTGTTTCAGAATTATCACTAATCTGTGTGTGCATTTTGCTTTAGGACCAAGCAAGTTGACTCATGAAACCATTTGCTTGTTATATCACAATTGCAATATTGACCTCAATAATCGCAATATGACATTTTCCCCAAATCGTGCAGCCCTATTATTTTCCTAGCTCCAATCTAGAATGTTACAACAAATGCATTAAAAATTAAAATGGTCACCAAAACTTTTTGGTTAACAACATTCTTCAAAATATAGTCGGTGTTCTGCAGAAGAAAGTCAGTCGTACATTTATGGAACAACGTGGTTGAGTCAATTACAGAATTTTCATTTTTGGGTGAACTGTGCTTTAAGAACATTATATTAGCAGACATAGATGTATTGTGCATCCCTAGTGATAATTTGATTTGTTTGCAGATGAGCAGAGCTACATGCTGCGAGATGCAGAGGCTGAGGTGTTGTTCTGTTTTAGTCTGGAGGAGTCACTGAAGAGAGCTCATGCAGCTCCGCTGTTCAAGGTGAGAAGCTTTGAGGACATAACAGTCCATCCACTATCACTTCCAGGTTCACTTGTTTATGTGACTGTGCAGAACAATAAGCCAAACATCTATTCATTTCAGCACTGACATGTGGGCTAATGTGATATCACCGAGAATGTGTTTCACTGATGGGTGTGTTCAGTCGTCTCACTCTTCTTTTAACAGGGGAAGTATTTCTACATAACTCCAGGAATCTGTCCGAGCCTCAGCACAATGAAAGTTATAGTGGAGAGTGCCGGAGGGAAAGTGCTCTCCAAGCAGCCCTCCTTCCGCAAGATCATGGAGCACAAGCAAAACAAGGTACACTAATCAGATCCTCAATACAGGGGTGTACAGGGCTGTTGTGTTGATGAGGATGCTGTGTCAGACTTAATGAACATCTATTTACAGCCTACACAACAGAGCTGTTTTCTAGATTTTGTGCTCTTTTTGGAACAATCGCTCACAATGTGAAATTGAAAGTACGCACCATTTAAGAGGAGTATCCAGGATTATGGTAGAACTTAATATACACTTCCAAAAGATTTTCTTTTGTTGAAAGAAATTAACACTTTTATTCAGCAAGAATGCATTCAATGGGCTATATGCACGCATAAGTTCCGCATTTGACGCAAGGATGCTCTTCCGCTTCCGGTTGAGGAGATTAAAGCGGAGGAAAACCGAGAAAAACGGGATTATGGTAGAGTCTTCAAAATGTACTGTCCTCCCATCTTTGAAACAAAACTTTCATATGTTTAGATGTAATTTTATATATAGTTATGTTTATTTCATATTAGTGTTGTCAAAAAACTCGGTACTTCGGTACCAAGTCGGTACTAAAAAAATTAAACGGTTACGGTACCAGCTTTTCTAGGTACCGAGTACTGGGTTAATGATGCGCTGTCACAGTTGCGTCCTCTTTATAAAAACACTGAGACATGGCAACCGGCGCTGCTAATGCAGCGGCTCTGAATCCACTTGTTGACACGAAAGGAGGAAAGAGCCACATATGGATATATTTTGAATTAGGCTAATGTCACGTTGCCATAAAGGGCTGTTCACACGTTCACATAGCGCGTTTTTTGCGCGTGCAAATTTCAAATGTAGGCGCGCGGCAAGCGCGCTCATAATAGAAGTGACGTGCGAGCTTGTTTTTCCAGACGCGCCACTGTTCATGGTTGCATAGCGGAGACACGCGAGAGCGAGCGCTTGAGGAAGGAGAAAGCAGGGCGAACTGCACAGGAAATATCAGCAAAGAATTGATGGCAGTTTTGGATTCAATAAAAGTACAGTCAAGTAAAACATCTTTTATCTCCTGTATAGTTTGGTAACGCTACAATAAGATACCTTTCATTAACATTAATGCATTATCTAACATCAACACATTGAGTGAACAATATATTTCTACAATTTTAATGTTTGTTAATGTTATTTAATACAAACACTTGATTGTTCATGTTTTTACACTTCATTCATTGTGCATTAAATTATGTTAACAGAAACAACTTTTGATTTTAAAAATGTATTAGTACATTTTTAAATTAACCCCAAGGAGAATAATTGCTACAGTATAATATTATACATTATAAACTAAACAAATTATTGTTTATTGTTAGGTCATTTTATCTAATGTCATCTATCGAATAGAACCTTTTTGTAAAGTGTTTTAATACAGTTTCCATCTTTGTAACCATGATATACACTTTAGATTAAATTTACATATATTAAATTAAGCTTGGGTACCGAAATTGGTACCGAGAACCGTGGATTTTCACTGGTATTGGTACCGAATACTGACATTTTGGTACCGTGACAACACTATTTCATATAATTTTAAAAAGAAGCATAAACACAACGAGGGGTGTCTGTTTTGTCTGTTTTTGTGACTAACGTTTCTTTAGTATAACCATGGAGTATAAAATTCAATATAAATTCTTGGTATTGCATTGGACTCTACGATCGGCGGAAGTTATCGAGCATCCTTAACCCTTCACCGGAAATACCGCCGTGCATAGAGCCCATTGTTCAAAAGCAACAGTAAAGACATCTATCATGTTACAAAAGATTTCGATTTCAAATAAATGCTGTTCTCTTGAACTTTCTATTTATAAAAGGTTCCTGAAGAAATTCACCACAAAAACAAGCACAACTTTTTTCAACATTGACAATAATAAATGTTTCTTAAGCAGCAAATCCGCATATTAGAATGATTTCTGAAGGATCATGTGACACGAAATCTGGAGTAATGATGCTGAAAAATTTGCTTTACCACCACACCGCATAAATAAACTGTTTAAAATGTATTAAAATAGAAAAGTCTTATAAATTTTAATATTTGACTGTATGTTTGATCAAATAAATGCAGCCTTTGTGAGTGTAAGAGATTTTCAGAAACCTTTATAACATTTTACCCACCCCAAAACTTTTGAACAGTAGTGTATATACAGTAATTATTAAATGCCATAATTATTAGTTATTGTAAGGTGTTGCCAAGTTTTTGACACGTCTCATAACTATGGCCTGCTATATAACTATAAATTAGCGTGTTGGAAGTGCATGTAAGACATTATTTAAAATAAGTTTGTTCTGTTGATGTTTGTATGTGTAAAATGGTAACTGACTATTGCACTCTGGATTGATCCATGTTTGATCTAGAACTTACCGGAGATCATTCTGATAACCTGCGAAAATGACTGGCATATGTGTCGAGAGTACTTCCTGAAGAACATTGGTAAGAGGGCATATCCTTCATGTCCAGTACCCATATTAGTATTTACATTTATCACTGTATATAGTATAAAACTACTGTAGTATGAAAATAACATGCAGTGTGTGTATAGATTTAAAAGACTGTTCATCAGTCATCACGCATAATCTAATGATTTATTTTCTTTATTTCAGATGTGTATACTGCTGAGCTTATATTGACAGGGGTGTTGACACAAACATTGGATTATGAATCATATCCTTTTAAAATAGAAGCAAGATTTAACAGACAAATAAGCAACAATCACTTTTGAGCGGTTTCTTGTGATTCACTGAACCACAAAAGTATTTACCTTCAGTGATGTCGGACTTCTTTCAATGAATTGGAATTTGTATTAATAAACTTTGTGAAACTCATAATTTCTGATGTTATATGATGGCATTTAGTTAGACATTTGTAAAGAATTATGGATGTATGTTTTGCTCCTTAACTATCTCACATATAAATTCACATGATGTCCTTGTTAGGACATGAATATTATTTGACTGCTCTGGTGCCCTGCTCCGGATCGATGCTAAAGGTTACTTGTTAAATTTTAGTGTACAGTTATGTTATATTTCAATGTTTGTATTTTATTACTTGATTAATAAATAATTTGTTACCAATTTTGTAAACAAAGTAACAGTGAATCTAAATAAATTACTGTTATTTGTAATGATTGTTTAAATCAAGGCAAAGCTGTTTTTACTGTGATACATGTTTGCCCCTTTTATGGTTTTGGAATAAAATCTGAAGTTGATTGTGATTTTTAACTAATGAGTCTGTCAATATATCTGACTGACTGTTTTGATTCTTATACACTTTTCTGGAGCCTGCTTGAACATTGACTAGTAGTTGTTAATGTCAAGTCTTAAAGATAACCCAGGTTAAAATAGTTTCCTAAATCACAGATCTTTTATTCTAAAAGAAAAAAAGAATACTACCAGGTTTAGCAGGTCACAAAACATATTTACACAATGGCTTCCAATCATCTCTCCTGCCCGATGCTTTTGGGAGTATACAGGGTGCTCTGTTCTCATTGAGGCATTCTTCTCTTAAAAGCATTATTCCTGATAGACGAAATTCAATTAAATGCTAATGAAGTGTTAGAGTACTTACCGGTGGAAGGCAATTGTGTGCTGTCAGACAGTTCGCCTGGGGTGATCCCCTGGCTCCTGAGCTGGGTTGTGGAGAGGAGTTGGCAGTAATGCCCTCTAAAATGGGATAAATTAAAACTAACCAGCCAAGGTCATGTGCCAGAAATGCAACAGGGGAGACAATAGGTGGTTCGCTCAGAGCTGGGGATCACCCACTCTCGAGTGTGGAAATATAGATCAATACCTGTACCCAAAGTGTCTTCAAAATGCTTTTGTTTTGGCTTCTAATATACTGCATCGGGGACTGCATACAACTTTATATTATTTTGTAACCTTGTACTAAATAGTTTTGTTCATGAATCAATTGGAATTGTTCTTTAGCCTTTAATTGAGTGTTGTGAAATATTTGTATCTCTTTTTCTTTTGTAACTGCTGTTCAGATTGTTTAGCTCAACATTCACCATTCATGGTTCTATGTTGACAAAATATTTGGTCCCACTGCTATACTGTAGCTACTATGTACTTACATTGAAATTAATAATTTGATTATTGTACTTATATTTTGAAAATACCTGCGTGTAATTTATGTAATTACATTTGTAATTACACTGTTGACTCTTCCCTTACACCTTAACCCACCCTTAAACCTACCCACCACCACACCAACCCCTAACCTCACCCGTATCACACCTCAATAGCAGCAAGTGTTCTACAATACAACATCAACACAATAACTACTTTTGTACATAGTACTCAAAGCCACTTAATATAAAGTGGGACCAAATGTTTTTTTTTTTTTAAACCATCGTTTAGATGCTTAATATCTGGTTATGTTGCAGTAAATAAAGCTTTAGCAGAAGATTGAGAAGCATAAGTATGAGCTTCCTTTTCTAGAGGCACTTTAAGGAAATAAAGCAGCCTTCTTAATTTCCTATCCAATTGACACTCTTGTTAATTGCGATGAATTAAAAATGCAAATTAGTGACCAGATCTTTGATTAACTTACACAAGTTCCTTGTTGGTTTGTTAATGTCCTCAAAGATTTATGATGTTGATGCTCTTGTACCATAAAACATCAGGAGACAATAATTAATCTTAAATGCTAAAAGGACTCGCACTTTAATTACTCTTGTTCTCCTCCTCTCTGTAGCATTGTAGCATTTGGTCTCCTCACTTCTTAATGGTAAATGTATTATAATATACAAATTACATGCTAATTAGATGGTGCAAAGCTTAGGGATTCAGTCATTCTAAAATTTGCATATGAACTAATTATCTTTCATTAAAGCTGGCTAATTACAAATTTGAGGAGGACCTGGAATGAAAATGCAGCGCTCCTTTGTCCAGTGTTTTCATATCTAATTAGACATTGGATTGTTTGTGCCTGTACGGCCATTTGGAGAAACTGTGATCAAATCGGAAAATTCATTTATACAAATTAAAATTTCATTTTTAGTATTCATTACAAATGCCCTTGGGTGAATTTCATGGTGCTTAGTATGTGAATGGCAACAATAGAATAGTCAACTCAGCTGATGATCAACTGCACCATGTGTCTGAACAGGTATGCTAAATTAATTCTTGAAGACTGAATTGAACTCGGCATTAAAAGTAATGCATATCTAAGCACAAAGAAGTCCAAATTAATAGATGTGCCAATCATTTGTCTCAGAGGAGTTTTGCTGTCCACATAATAGATATGACTCTTACATCAATCAGGTATTAATTGCTTTCACGTCTCATAAAATGAAATGACTGCTAAAGGGCATAGGCATAGTTCTAAAATGGCTTTTGAAACCCATTTTTAAAGACTTTTGTTTAAGATCCCCACTTCAGTTTATCTGATATCTCAATATAGCCTTTCTTAAATGAAACATTAACTCTGGTAACACTTGACAGGATCACGTCCAAAGTGCCTGCTTTCAGTGAGGCATGTCACATGTGAATACATAAAAAAAAAAAAAAATACTTTTTATTTTTTAGTACTTTATCTACAAAAAGTGTGCTAAAATGATGCCAGTTGCTTTCAAATGATTGGGTCAATATTATTTTTCCATCAACAACAACTCTGCAAAAATGCATGATTTCAACAAATACAAAAAAAAAAAAAAAAAAAACACCATCCCCAAAATAAATAAAATGAATTTTGAGAGGTTCATCCATTTGAGCTTTAGGTGATTACAGCATGTCTCTCTTCACTGAGAAGTCCTGCAAGTCGGTGCTGCCCTCTGCAGCTAAAATATAGTTGCGATGGGAACAAGAAGTTCTGTTATTGGTGTTTTCTAACAGTTTGATCAGGCCTTGAAACAGGTTAAACTGGTTTATGTTTGCTAGAGAGACAAGTGTGATGTTTTTACCTTAGCTTTGAATTCTGCTCTTCATTCTTCTATTTTTCTGTATTGACAAATAAATATTCTAAAACATTCCACACAGCATGAAAAAAAGCCTCAAGTGAAACAAAATGACAATACACTGGAAGCCCTTTATTTGATAATCATCACTGGCAAACATCTTCCAAACAATTCTTTTGTACAATTTATACAGTATTACAAAATCAGAGGTAATATTTACAGCATTTACCTTTGCATCATCCATGGTTAAATGTCTGAAAGGCATGCATAGGAGTACAATTTGGAAATTATTCATAGCCAATATTTTTTAGTCTAATATTTAACATTTCAGCACTGTTCTTTTTGGCATTTGACATGAGCTATTTAAAGGAGTACAATAATGGTGTAACACAAAGCTAGGCTACAGAACCACCACAATGCTTGTACAACATCCACTCACACTATATACACTTATGTTTTAGTCTTTAAATGAACAAAACTTTATGGCAAAACACTATAAACTGCATATTGTTAGTTAGAACTGGCAGTGCAAAGAGGCAAACATTTGGTTAAATCCCTTTTCAAACTGTCAAATCAAATCACCACAGACTTGTTAAACCAATTCTTATAGACATACATTGGGCTCCAAAAGTCTGAGACTTCTAGTGAAATTGCTTCTATTTAGCATTTTTAATATTTAATACAATATTTTTCATTTAAAATTATATTATGAGCATTAGGGATTCCTTTGTCATGTTTAAAAATAATCAATGTGCTCTCAGACTTCTGGAACTATATGGATATATGGATAGTGAAAAACTAAAATCAAGAAATATCATGTATTCATCTAATTTCCTTTCCCTAAAAAAGCAATGTATATTTTACATAGTTCATGTAAGTAAACAAATGCACGTCTATAAAATATAAAGCCAACACTGTCAAGTTTAATCCCTCACATAAACCAAAAACAAAGTTCATTATTCAGAAGCACCATATGCGGCTCTAGATTCTGAACTACTTCTGGATTTCAGAGGAAGTGCACAACGACAATAACATCACCCCAAACAAACAGGCATAACTAAATCAGTGCTTCTGTTTGTTACAGAAGCACATGGCCTGCAGAAGAACACCTTAAATCACACCAGAATGAGTGCAAACAGAAAGAGCAAAAGAGAGAAATGGACAGCTCATGCCATGTCCCCGGTAAAGGATGCTGGTGTGATCGCGGCTTGGCCACTGCGGGCCTTCAGAGACCTGCGGCTGCTGAGGCTGGACACGTGTACAGCTCGACTTCCCCGGCACATGGCAGTGGGAGACAGGAGGGAGGGAGAGGAAGGGGACGAGGAGGAAGAAGTAGAGTTTGGAGAGACAGGGGAGGAGGAAGAGTACGAGCTAGAGGAGGATGAGGATGAGTAGGAATAAGAGCAGGACTGGCCATTTTGACTCTGCGAAGGGAGGGTTAGGTTTTGACCTTCAGAACACTGAGAAGGCCCGGGAGACTGCGAGGGCGAGACGGGTCTACAGCTGGGCCAGCTCAGACTGAGACATGGGATTGAGGATTTAGAAGAAGAGGAAGAGGTTTGGTTAGTAAGCTTAGACGTATTTGAACGAGGAGCATGGGTTGAGCTATGTTTCCATGAGCTAGGTATAAAAGCTGGGATCTTAGAAGCAGGCAAAGCAAGGAAAGCATGTTTACTATTCCCACCAGCTTTCATAGCACTCCCGTTAGCCTGCAAACAAAGATGCCGGAAGACATGGAAAGTCAAGTAGGATGATGACACGTACGTGAAAATATAGAGCTCTATATTCCCTAAAAATAGTCTACATTATAATACAACACCAACAAAAATATTACTCTTGTAACAAAAGGCGTAATCTTGTCTCTTTTCTCTCACAGTTTGATTCAACAATAAAGAGAGAAAAGAGGGAATAAAGGATGAATTTGGCCACCAGACCGAAGAGGCCAGAGGTTCTTCAAAACGTCTTCATAATCCAAAGAAATGGAAATATAAACCATCACTCTCCAAACAACACAGTGGGATTACAATCTAAGATCCTTTGTGTTTGTTTTTATGGGTGATTTTTTCCTGTATAGCTTAATTGGTAGAGCATGGCGCTAACACTGCCAAGGTCATGGGTTAGATTCCCAGGGAATGCATGGGTTGGTAAAAAAAAGAAAGAAAAAGAAGCATATCTTAAAAGTGTCTATGTTTAAATGATAACCATGCACAAGGAATCGGTTGTGATGAAGCATAGGGGAAGAGTCATACTGGATCCATATGTGTCCACAATAAAATTACTCAAACACATTTCTCGTCTGTGTCTTCTTGCCTTACACTGGCTGCCCTACAGTAAAACTACCTGTCGGAATTGCCTTTGGGAGTCCTGGAGCTTTTGGGGCTTTCCGGGTTTTTCTGCACTCCCTGGCTGTTGGCGGGACTTGGGCGAAGAAATCCGACTCGAAACAGGAGAGTCATCGGAGTTCTGCAAAGATCAACAAGGAAACAACGTCAGATACGGACTGAGGCGAATGACTACTACACATAATAAATCTTCAAAAGCTCTGTTCTCATTCTGATTTGTAGACATGATTGGGGACAGAAAAATACAGGCAGCATGCTCAAATGTACAACCAATTTCCCAACCACAGTACATGCACATTATTAATCCCACAATAGATCAGAGAAAGTCTGCAAAGATCAGACAGAAACGGTTCGTGGGTTCAACCTCAATGACAGTCTTAAGAGTGAAAGTAGACAAGAGTGGTTTGAAAAAGAATCACATCAAGTACATAATCATGTCCACTGAAATCACACAGAGCCCTCAAAACAGAGTATTCCCAAGTGAGTTCACCAGAAGAGACCTATGAAACACAGTTGAATAAAGTCAGTGGTTAGAAAGTCAGGCTCTTAAAGCAAACCCAAGCCACCAGCAGAAGGGTGAAGAGGGGTTGAGAAAGACCTGTTTACTGCTGGAGGAACTGGAGGTGCTTGAGGAGGATCGAGACTGTGTTTTGGATCTCTTTTGCAGTGATGACTTGTGGGGTTTGGGCTTTAGAGGTGGCGGCCTTTTTGTGGGACTGCCTTCTTCCGGTTCTGCATGACTGGCAATTATCTTTGCTTTTGATTCTTCTTTGCGGGAGACTTCGGAAACCAACGTAGGTCCAATGTCACTTATGGTACTTTCTAGCTGCTTAATAGTCTGCTCAAGGCTGTCTAACGTTTCATACGTAGTCTTACGGAGTTCCTTGGTTCTGTCTTTGGTGCTCTGTGATGTGCCAGTCTGGTTTTGTGAAGAAGACCTAAGGGTGGTAGAATCAGAGTCTGTGTGGGACTTGATCTCAAACCTTTTAGCTTCTTTGAGCACAGTCACGGTTCCATCTGCTTCCTCTTCATCCTCGTAGACAACGACCTGCAGTGTCTTTTTGCCCGTTTTTTTACCTGTACGAAGGGCCTGGCCAATAGCTGCAAGCTGCTTCTTGGGGAACTTAAACTTGAATTTCTTTTTCACATCTTTAGAAGATTCTGTCTTGTCTCCTACCTCAACGTCAAGAGCAGAACTCTCAAAGGAACTCTGCTGTTGTAGAGGCACTGAAGCGCTACTATTTATCCGACTGTTCACACTGTTCTCAGTTCTGCACTGATCTAGAATGTTATTTTTAGGTGTAACCTGACCAACCTGACTCTCTGAGTTGGCTTCTGCTTCCACCTCCTCCTCATTCTCCTCATCGATCCTCTCCTCTGACAGCACCCTCTCCAACTCTTCTTCACACTCAAAGACGGTGGACAGTCGCTTGTAGGCCTGACAGATATCCATCGGCTCGTCAAAAATTATGATAACCGGCTTCTTGTCGTATCCAGAGTCCTCTGGGCCGGATAGGGTGTGTTCTGAGCCCACTTTAAGAGTCTGGACATCCGTGCCCTTGCTGTCTACCAGCTGTTGGTACTCTCCTGTCGAAAGAGCCTGAACCTTGTTTTTAGTTATCCTAAAGGCAATGTTATTTGGTGGAGGAGGAGCTTCTTCTCCTGGGAGGTCTGGACTTAGACTTGCCTCCTCAGTGTATCTGACCTGACTTCCAGATGTTCTCTTTGCCTCTTCCTGTCCATTCTCATGGTCATTCAGCTGTGTTGAACATGAGGCATTACTTTTTGGTGAATGGATCGGTGAGTGATTTTGAGGTTCAGCACTCTGAGGACTTTTGCTAACAAGTGTAACTTCAACAGTGGTTGCACGATACCCATGCTTTATTGACTTTTCCAAAACAGGTGCGACTTGGTCAGAGGATGTACACAGTATTTGCTGTTCTAACTTCTCAACAGGTGAAACTTTCTCAGAGGGTGTGGGAACTACCTGCTTTTGAGACTTCAGAACCAATTCAGTCTTAATCTCTTTTCCAACTACAGGGCTGTTCTTTGAGGAGTTATATGGACCAGATGACACCTGATGAATATAGTTAAGCTTGCTTTGGACCTCCTTGAATGATTGGCTTGACTGAAGTGACATTACAGGTAAGTCATCTGATGTTAACAATTTTTGCTGCGAGGAAAGGTCTGAAGCATTCTCAGGTGCAACCTTTGAAGTAGGAAATGTTGCTTCCTTGGGCTCCTTTAGGTCATCTGGCCTATAGGTGCCCTCATTTGATGTCTTTGATGTTCCGGTGATATAATACATGACCTGACAAAGAAATCAAGAATTCTTTGGACTTCAAACAACACATTAAAGACAGAGTGAGCACAATATCTCACACTTAAATGAAACTAATACAAACAGTAAAACAAATTATATTTACCCCAGGTGAACCAGGTGATGCAGTATTCTCCATACTTTCAGATAGTGCTCCTTCTTCAGATAGATGAGTGGTGGTCTGCTAGGACAATTGGTTAGTACAGAGTCATTGCATTACACTGTGACATACCTTTATTTACATTCTCAATTTAATACCCAGCTAGTCAGTACAATGCAGAGAGAAACAAAACAAAAAAACAGATCAATGGCGCCATCTAGAGTTCTTCAGCTTTCATAAAGAATATAAACATTAAGTCTCATCCATAGTTTGCAAACTACAGTATGCTGTCAAGCATTGCTTAAAAATAATGTTTTTATTGTGACTAGACAAGGAGTAGTGAAATGTTATACATAGCATTTTCCATGCAAAGATGTTTGATGGCGATAGAGGTTGCTGAGAAATACATGCTTGAATTTGAGTTTATTTTTTTTTAACAAAACATATTAGTGGAGAAAGTGACTTGCATCTAGTCTTTGTATAGACACTCCAAGTTCCAGAACATAGAAATGCTTCTCCTGTTTTGAAAACCCTGGCACTGTTGGCCTGTAGGACAAAAAGTATTCTAAAAACTAAAGTTAAACACACAAATCCAAAATAAAATATTTGGTATCTACATATATACTGTTTGTATTATATCTTTATATCTCTTTAGAATGGCTATTCTGGCCCTTTTTGAAAGTGGCCCCTGAATGCTAAAAAAGGAAAAGGTCAGAAGTCACAGTGTTCTGAATGGCCTTTCCACCGCCCCAGTCACTCTGACCCACACAATCTTATACAGCTGTATCTATTAGCATTCAGCAGGAGAGTGTGAGTGACAGTCCAGTGTTAGACACACATTCAAACATATTACACCCTCTCTTGATGAGGGGCTACGGTCAGGCATTGATGTTCATCAGTATGTCAGTAGGCTATATCAGAATGGGTTTTGTGTATTAGTGTCAGCAGAGCGGGAGGTTATGGGACACGATTGCACATGTGAGTACTGCCGTGAGACTGCCACGGGGAGTTAGCGCACTCATCACATCTGTTACCTTTGTGTGGTAAGATAGGGAAAGCCCTGGCTCCATGTCACTGTCTGATGGCTCACAGGTTGTGAGATCGACAATGTATTTAGGCTGTAAATCTTTAATAGTGCACTTCTGAAACACCTGAGGAGGGGTAAGAGTTACGGGTATTAGGTGTCGTGTCTGGTGGATTTTTCCGTCCTGCGTTTGTGTAATTATGATATGTCAAACAGAATATAGTGTATTTACACTGTGTTACTTTTTATTGCTAATTAAGATAAAGTCATGGATTCATGATGACATCAGATTAACTTACCCATTCTCAACAATAGAGGGCAGCACAATTCAAACTTCTGAGAGAGCCAATACACCATAGTGCCCTCAGTTTGAAGCTTTTGCGTAAATGTTGACATTGGTGGGGCAACCGTTAATGTTTGTAATATGGTCTCTATATTTGTCTCTTAGCACCTCTAACATGTCTCAACTTCCTGTGTGTTTGCTTCTTCTATACTTGTGTTTGTAAAATAATAAATGTACGTTAATGTCTTTGTGCGAGTGGCTCCTGTGAGGACGATTGTGGTTTGCTCACCTGTAGCTCAGCCATGATCTTATCTCCTTCATCCTCTTCATCTTGTAAGGTGGAGGTGTTGACAGGAGGGGTGCGGGGCTTAGGCTTGACCTCTGGGGGCACACGCAAGGGTTTGGGCTGCGGGGCCTCCTCTTCACCCTCCTATAGCCAAAACAACCAGTCGAGTGTGACTGACTCTCACCCTCCATTATGTCTCTCAAAACAACAAAAGCAGCTGGAATCTCTACTGTGATTTTCCGTCATTATTATTCACAAAAACAGGACGCAATATGCAGCGCACGGCACACCCATGCAAAATATAGCAGTGTGATTTTAACATGTAGTAAGTACGTTGCATGTTACATGTGCTGTTTTCAAATAATAGTTATGAAAATTGTCATGTTGACTGGGAATGCGGCTCAGCAAGGCCTGAGTCACATGGATCTTAATTAGAGGAAGCTGAAATAGCACACGCACCTGAGCACTAGTGGAGTCTTTCCGGCTGGTGTAGATAACCTCTCCTGAACGTCCAGTGGTGAGTCCAGTTCCAGAGGGGTAGAATCTTCGTGGAGGGGGAGGGGGAGGCGATTTACAGGTCGTCTCAGTGTTGGGCTTCACTTTGTCAACACTGGCCCTGTGGGGTTTTTCTATGGTCGGCTTCTGTGGCCTCTCCAAACTGGTATGGACTGGTTTATCTGCTTTAGATCCATCCTGTGGTGCGGCTTCTGTTTGAAGATAAAAAGCGGCTCATTAATCCTGCAGTTTAGATTAAACTCGGATCAAACACACCTGAATCAGCTAAACAAAGATTATTTAAAAAAATCATTAAAACAACTGGGAGGTGTGTTGCAATGTTGCAATGTAGGTTAAAGTGAAAAAATTCCTGAGCCTGAATTTTTTTTGGGGGGGGACGGACAAATTTGCAGACCTACTCTTAAAAAATGTCATCAAATTAATTCATTAAATTTAAACTAAATTCTTGAAGAAATTGGCAGATGTATGTGTATCCTTTCCTTTATCATGGAAAATCTTATGTCATTTAACCGGACAGTTTTATTAACAAAATTAATTTTTGTCCTACAATGAGAATGAATGGTTTATATGCACATGCAGATACACATGAATGGACAGACATACCAGGGAGCGGAGACACAGGAAGTGGAGAGTCCACCTCATCTGGCAAGATGGGTGTTTGAGAGAGGGTGCCGTCCACCTGGCTGCTCAGCTCCAGGTCAGGTATGGCCTTCATAAGGCTGGCCTGGGTCAGCTGGAGGATCCTTTCCATTTCCCTTTCTGCTTCTGGTCCAGCCGAATGAACCGTGTCCTCCCGTTTTGAAACCTGTGGAGAGCCCGAGAGAAGTTATTGTTGGGAAAGTATATTTGAAAACGTTTCCTGCAGATAAATACAGAGTTACAGAAATGACTCTTGTGTTTGTGCCAGTCATCTTAATCAATCAAAAGTGAAAGGCACAGTTGAGCCGCACCTCTTCAGGCATGGGCCTGCTTGTGTTGACAGCAATCTCCTCCGCTTGCAGTGGAGATGAGGAGGATCCAGTTGTGCTGATTACAAGCACAGCTTCCTGGCCCTGTGGAGCTGCTCTCTTTCGCAGGGCAGGGCTGTTTTCTCTGCTCCTGGGACTGACCTTCGCCACAGTGGAGGAGTCCCTGCCATGGGTGGGTGTGAGGGGGGGACTGGAGTGGTGTGCGCTGACGGGAGCCGTCTGAATGCGGTGCACAGTAACAGGAGAAGATGCCACGGGTTCCGAGCAGCTGATTTTGGCAGGTGATCTTGGTTGAGGGGTTGGGGACTCATGAACAGGTTTTGGAGATCTGTACTCCTCCACAAAGGAAACTGAATCAGTAGGCAGTGCCTTCACTTGGACTGGGTCAGAAGTGTGGTTGTGGTTCTCGGCGGCATATCTACAGAAAACAGAAACCCTAATAATGAACCATTCAAACAACTACAAAGCTCTAAAGGGATTTAATATTCAAAGTGGTTCACGAGTTGCACCTTCTCAGTCCGCTGAGAGTGTCAGTCAGAGCTTTGACTCTCTTCAGCATGCTGTCCATTTTGTGAGGCTCCTCCTTCAGGAAGCGCACCGCCTCCACCTCGACCCGCAACACGCCACGCATTTTCATCTGCAGGGCTGGGAACTCTCCTGAAATGATGCAATTCATTATTTTATAAGAGAGAGATCTATACTGGTGGTCAAAAGTTTGGGCTCTGTAAGATTTTTTTTTAATGTTTTTCAAAGAAGTCTATTATGCTCACCAGGGCTGCATTTATTTGACCAAAAATACAGAAAAAAAAAACTTAATATTGTGAAATATTGTTACAATTTAAAATAACTGTTTTCTATTTGAATATATTCTAAAATATAATTAATTCCTGTGATGGCAAAGCTGAATTTTAAAGACAGTATTTTTACAGCGTTTACTCTAATCCTCACATGATCCTTCAGAAATTAACGGTTATGCTGCATAATATTTTTGTGGAAACCTGTCATGATCTCAGCCTGTGTTCCCCTGGTCTTGTGTGGACTTGTACGTTATTTCCTGTTCTCTGCCATGTTTTGAAATTTTTTTGTTGATAAGTTCTTTGATTATTCCCAGGAGAGCCAATTACGTCTTATGTATTTAAACCCCAGTGTTTCTTGTTAAGTCTTGTCCTTCATGACAGCGTGTTTGGTGTGCTCATTCTGTTCCCTGGTTCTTGTGTTTGATTTATCAGTTTTGCCTGAATTCACTTTTATTATATTTGTTTGAATAAATGTTTGCTGCATCTAGATCATACTCTCTCTTGTAAATCGTGCCACAATGTTAGATCGGATGGATCTCAACGTCAGAGATATAATATATATTAGATCCAACCCCGGATGCCGAATCCCTGCCAGGGAGAAAGCCAGGGAAGAGCAGAAGCAGGAGAAGAAGTGATGATAATAAAAAGAGCAGAGTTTAGTGAATAATCTTAGTTGCGTATGTTTCAATGATCATACTTTGTCTAGATGTTACATTATTCAATGCTTTGAATTCGTCTGACCAGTACAATTTCAACAAGTGTTATTATACCAAGGGAAAAACAATGAAAGTTAAACTACTACTTCACAACATCGTCATGTGATGTTAAAAACCTTGAAATGGAGACATTCTCTTATCTCCAACTTGTGAAGCAAATATCCCTTTAAACCACACAAGCATAAGATTAAACAACAATAGAAAATAAATAAGTAATATATAATATAAATGAATATAAATGAATATTAAACATGCAATGATTAAATTATAAATTATATAAATCAATTAACAAGAATACTATGAATAACAACTACATAAATGATTATAAAATATAATGACTACCCTATTTAAACTTACTGACCCCAACAGTAGTGTACAACCATTTTTTTTAGAAAAGGAAAGTCCACAGGCAGGAAAAATATAAATGTAATCACCTTTGAGCGTGGCCAACGCTTCTCCTACTTTCCGTAAGTTGACTGCCCCTTCCTCCACATCCTTTAGTGTGACTGGCCGATGGTTCATGACAGATGTGGATTCTTTCTTGAGCATCTCCACGTAGTTCTCCAGCTCTCTGTTATATGGTTACAACAGAGGATGTGTCATTTATCAGCACAACTGACACTTAAATTGCAAGAAATCAGTGACTACCTTACAATATCATACAGAGGTACAGTACAATATAATTACAGAATATATAATGGGGTCTAAAGATCTGAGACCACTAGTGAAAATGCTTCTGTTCTTTTTTATTCTGTTCTTATTACAAATATGTGACCCTGGATCACAAAACCAGTCTTAAGTAGCACGGGAATATTTGTGGGAATAGCCAACAAAATACTGTATGGGTCAAAATTATCGATTTTTCTTTTATGCCAAAAATCATTAGGATATTAAGTAAAGATCATGATCCATGAAGATATTTAGTAAATTTCCTACCTTAAATATATCAAAATTGTATTTTTGTAAGTGGATGCAGCACAATAACCAACAGAAATGGAAACCTTTAAAGGTGATTTTCTCAATATTTAGATTTTTTTGCACCCTCAGATTCCAGATTTCAAATAGTTGTATCTCGGCCAAATATTGTCCTATCCTAACATACCATACATCAATGGAAAGCTTATTTATTCAGCTTTCAGATGATATATAAATCTCAATTTTAAAAAATGGACACATAAGACTGCTTTTGTGGTCCAGGGTCACATATATTATCTGTATTAAAATATGGGTAAACATGTAACTGAATGATTGACATTTATTTCAGAATCTTTAAGTATCTGTCTTTGCTTTTTTGCTCGAGCTGCACAAGTTTGAGTAAAACCTAATGATCATGATATCCAGCATGATTTGAGAAAAGCATCTTGTGCTCAAAAGTTTCTGTTCATTTCTTGGTTTAAGTGAACAAAAATCCCATATTTTAATGTAGTCTCCGACATTTGGGTGCCACCGTTTATATTTATTTCAAATGCATTCAGCATTTGCAGCTTTTAGCGACACTTAATACTGTGCAATGAGCAAGTCTTGACTGTAAAGTCAAGAAGGCTGAAACCTGTTTAACGTGATTTAGGCTTGTTTGTTGACTGACAGTTCAGAAGTTTGGCTGTGTAAGCTAAGATGGCAACAAAAGTCTGCCCTCAGCCAAATACCTTCAGTGGATCATCACAACCTACATCTTTCTCAGATTCGCTGACTTCTTCCCTCTGGAAATGTTAAGTGATGTGAATTTTTGAAGCTGGACATCATGAGTTGTACCTGCATTAAGGAGCCTTTAGCATGACCATCTGTGCAGGAATCTGCAAGCCAGTACACATGCTCTGAGATCAGCACCGTCTCTGTGGGAAATGGTTCATGTTTTCTGTAATTTACCCGAGGGGTGCCTTAAGGGTTTTCCCATGCACAATGTCAAGTTCTGCTTTTAGTTATCGTTCTTCTCACAATATAATCTAATGTAAGCCAGTATTATTATGCGTATGATCAACTAATAGACGTTGGTCACTAGAATTAAATTTTAGGTTGTTTCATGCAGTGTTATTTAGTATAGTAATTATACACATTTTACATTTTTACACACACTTTTTTTATATTTTCAGTTTTAATTTTGATTTAAGTTTTAGTCATTTTGTCATGTGCTATTGTCATTGTTAGTTTTTATACTGTTTAATTTTTCTATCTAGCTTTAATTCACTTTATATTTATTTCCTTTTTTTAGTAATTTTAGTACTTATTTTATTTGAGTTAATTGCCAAGGCACAGTTTCAAATTTCCATTTAAGCTTTTAAGTTTAAGTTTCTGATCTAAAATGTATATATTTTTTAATCTTTATTTCAATTAACATCAATTATTTTGAATAGTTTTAGTTAAAAAACACATTTGGCTAAACACCCTCTAAAGCAATCTGACTTATATTTCCCAGTGAGAACAACAGGCATTCATCGTGACAGGAAACAAGAAGAAAGTTTCACAAGCCTTATTCTTTCGAGACAGGTTGGGACAGTGGATTATTCAATGCGTCATTTCATGGAATCACACACACCTCCACCCAAAGAAGGCATGATTAATTGTACTTTATCAAGGTTTACAACACCAAATGGGTTTTAGAATAATAGTACAGACATTTTGTAATTTAGTACAGCACTAATGATGTAAAAAAAAAATCCCCTCTGCTCACATCTATTAAAAACCAACACTGATCTTTGTTTATTAAAGTATGCGTTTAGCATTGAATGGAGACGTGGGATTATAATTAATTAGTGAGGAGATTAGAAGTGAGCAGTTAATCAGCATCAAATCTGGCTCATTTGCAGCAGCTTTGCTCTGATTTTCCCCTCCAGATTGCAGCTTTTGTGCTGTTCATCCACAGCTGTCTCTCACATTCTACAGATGACCAATTCATGATGAATTCTTCATGGGTAATTAATGTCAAGGTCTTAACAGGATCAGCATTAGCACACCAGTCACTGTTGTCTTACCCGAGCTGCACGAGAACCCTCTCCTCCATGCCCAGATATCTGTGTCTTTCTTCTTCCACCTGGACTCTTTGTCTATGAACAGTGTCCTCGAGGTGCAGCACAGTGCCTGAAACCTTCTCTGAGATCTCCTGCTCCGCCTGTCGCAGCATCAGCCTCATGGCACCCTGGTTTTGCAGCTGTATATGCAAAGCAAAGCTCTATCAATCAACACAATAGGCTCCTTGCACATAGCAACCTGACGTCATATCCGCAACGGGTAAATACGGCTCGCTCTCTTCCTGTCTGAAGGCGTACATACACAACGTAGACATTTTCCGCCTAATACTAGAAAACAGTTCAGCATTATAACACGCATATTCTGTCAGCCCGGGGTTGTTTATTAGCCTAATGTAAGCTAGCAAACTAACGGAAGCCATAAAGTTTGAGACATATAGACTTACCTTCATATCCGTGGATATATGAAGAGGCATACATTTTAAAGCCATTCTCTCTAATTTGCTGGTAGGTGATTTGGAGGAGGACTTACAAAGGCGATATACGTCCGTTATTGTAAGTTTCGGCAACTCTTGTAAACATCTCATCTCATAGTGTAGAATAGCGCCGGAAAAGACGAGGCCGCATTTCCGGTAAGGAAGTAGTTACGTGCAAGGAGCCCATTGTTTTCTGACCCATGTATATTATGTGTATATTATAACCCATATATATTATAATACTACATCACATTACTATGATCATATGTTTGCATATATACACACACTACTGTTCAAAGGTTTGGGGTCTGTAAGATCTTTTACTGTTTTTTAAAGAAGTCTCATACTCACAGAGGCTACATTTATTTGATCAAAAATCTAGTAAAACAGTAATATTGTGAAATGTTATTACAATTTTAAATTACATGTATTTATTCCTATGATGACATTGAAGACTAAAGTAAAGATGCTGAAAATTCTGCTGTGTCACATGATCCTTCATATATCATTATAATATGCTGATTTGGTGCTCAAGAAACATTTCTTAATATTATCAATGTTGAAAACAGTTACGATGATTCATATTTTTGTGGAAAGTACATTTATTTTCAGGATACTTTAATGAACAAAGTTCTAAAGCACAGAATTTATCTGAATTAGATACATTTTGTAACATTGTAAATGTGTCTTTACTGTCATTTTTGATCAATGCATCCTTGCTAAATAATAAAAAATCTTACTGACCCCAAACTTTTGCATGGAATTGTGTTATATTTAAAAGCGAAATATGTAAAGATAGTTGCTTAAATATTGAAATGTTGCATAACTATTCTAATACTTTTTTTTATTTAACTGAAAGGACAGAACTCATCTATAGAAAGAGCAGTTGCCCTGAATTTGTACCTGCATCTGTTTGAGTTGGTGGAGCTGCAGTCTGAGGTCAGTGACGTTTCTCCTGAAGTTGGAGAGGATTGAGCATAAAGCAGGGTCTCTGACAGGAGGCTGAAACTGTGCTGAAGGGCTGTCTATCTGCACAGCTGGGTCCTTAGATGAGGTTACAGTATAGACACCTAGAGAAAAACACATTTCTGATGTTATTGCTTTGGTAACAACACATATATGGCATATTCTGTCTGAGATAAATTAAGATTAAATTCAGATACATGATTCACAAGAACAAGAAGGAATAATAAAGGAAGCATCATTATCAATTATGTTTACTCACCATCATTCTGTGCCAGAGAACCCACCTTTACTGGTTTGTCACTATAGAGAAAGAAAAAACTGTGAGTTTTAATTATATTGTTTTAATCTTCATATTATATATCAGTACAAATTAAATTCATGCTATTTATGAATCAGTTTAAATGTGTCTGTGAACATTTACCCGGAAGTCTCTTTGTCATTTGTACTCGGCCCTTTCATTAGAGCATGTTGAACAAGACCAGTAAGACTGGCTATCTGCTGCTCCATAGCCTTTATTCTTTCACTGCAAAACACAGGTCACATGTGTTTGTTAGACAGAGTCTAACGGTCAATAAAGACAATTCCATAATTGATTGCAGGCCATTCAACTGTGTGGATCTAAAACGTATTAAACAAAGCTAACAAAGGTAAACAATGCTCAAAGGGGCACCAGCAGGGGAATAATATTCCCTTAATGCCTTTCTCTGTTTCTGAGGGAAAAACTCTGCCAAACTTTGATTTCGGAGGCATGAATAACAGCGTATATATGAATGTTGGGCTTTGCTCAGAGGCTTTGTCCTCTTCTCAATTTCACTTCACCAAGACTAGTCTGATATTTCCCCCCATCAGCCCTTGATTACTCAAGCACTATTTGAACAAATAAGAAAAGAAAGAAAAGAAAGATCAAAGAAAAGCATAGGCTACCATTTAATAGTTGCAAGAGTTTTTTAATGTTTTTGAAATAGGTCTCTTATGCTATTTATTTGATAAAAAAATACAGAAAACAGTGATATAATTACAATTTAAAACAACTACATGAAAACAAAAAAACAAAAACACTCTAAACAAAAAAAATATATCATGAGGGCATGAAACCTGTATCCCTGACATGAGCACAAAGTCTCTGGAGCATGTGCACAATGAGCTGCAGAAAATTAAAAAAGCCAAATTCACTCTCACCTCTGTGGATCTCCAGCTGCCACATGACCTAGAAACGTCCTCTCTCCATGACCGGGCGGAAGGTCGGCGAAAACAGGGGAGGCCACATTGCCTCTCACCCTAGTCGCCCCCTCCATGGCTCCATTACTGTCCTTGCGGAAAGATCTTCGAACAGGTGACACCCTTTCTGCTGCCACACCCTGTGAGGGGATGTGGGAGTTCTGGCCTGGGAGCATGTCAATCATTCTGACCTCATGGACCCTATGAGGGGAAGCTGGTGGAGTTTTGGAGCCCATCGAGGCGAGCTGACTCTCGCTGTACTTGCGAGATTTCTGTCTGTAGAGGGAGTGCTGCAGATCCTGGCCATCAGCGTATGCGCCGACAGACTTGATGGAGGAGCGGTGCTGGATGTAAGCTGCCCCATCTGGGATGTCTCCGGTATGGCTGCCTTGTGATGAGGCGACGCTGTGTCTGGCCTCAGGCGAGCCGTACGCTTCTGAATACATAGGAACGCTCTTGCTGCTCAGATCCTCATCTGGTTTTACGTCCCGTCGCTCCAGGATGGCACTGGAGCAAGGTGTGATGGAGCGACTGGAGGGCACGCTGGATAGACGGTCCCTGGGTAAGGTGGTGCCACCGGACTTGGCAACAGTGTGAACTAAAGGCATCCTGGAAGGGGAGGAGGGCATGGAGCGAGGTATAGGAGGAGACATGGAGCCCTGGACTGAATGAATGGGACTGTGAGGCAAAGTGTGCACTGGGCTTTGGCCTCCCGGCTGCTGTCTGCTGCTGTAGACTCTCTCTCTTGTGATCTAGAGATAGACCAAAAAAGCACATCAGAGGGAATTTGGGTAACACAAGCCCCACAAAGCAAGTTTTCGAGGGGTATGTAACACTTTGTTGTAAGAAAACAACAGGTGTAAAACGGTGGTCATTAGCTGGTTTTTCTACATCAATTGGCAACCCGATTGCCAAATTTGTTTATTATATCATCATACCGTAATTCATTTTTTTTTACAAAAATCAAAATCAAAATTTTAATTTAGCCAAAAACCGGAAATAAACTTTGTGGATGCATCTCAATCATCTCCCTATCAGTAGTTAGGACACTGAATAGCTATTTTAAGGGCCATCTCAATCGCAAAATCCTTCCAGGGCACTGAAACGTTCACTCCCTAAAAAGACCCACAATGCACCTCACTATGTACCCTTAGCAGAAATTTTGTGCAATACATGAATTGCACGAGCCAACTCAATACATGAAATGCAATAAAAAAACCGAACCGTTATTTAATTATATTTCAGCATAAACATCGCTAGACAGGTCATGAACATAATCTAGCTAACATTTATAATTACTCGGCTGAAATGTTGCAGGTATATGTAGCAATCAAAGTATTTATCATAATGTACTTTAAATAACAAACAAACAAATAAATAAATGTCAGAAAAATAAATTCTGCTGTTGTTTATAAATATCAATAAAGATAGTACAACAAGGAGCTTGTCATGTCACCATCAGTGTCCCAATGTGTAGTTATTCAGGGTCCTTACTGTCCTTACCAGTGCCTGAATTCATGTACACGATATACTGATTCACGACCCAGGGAGCTGATTGAGACGCATGCACTCTAGGCAATTAAATTTGGCTAATTGGGTAATTGAACTAGGTATGCTGTTCTGGATGTTGTGTTCTTGGGTGATAAATTAAACCAGTCCTAGTAAAGTTCTTCAGCAATGAGCCACCCCCCTGATATTTAAGCCAAACTAAACTAAACTAAAGCCATTCTTTTTGGTTACGGTAAAAATGCTTCCACACTGTGTCTGCTGACATGTTTTAGCTTATCTGTAGCGTAGCTTGTCTAAAATAGACTCTGATACGGTCAAAAAGTGTCATTGGCTCATTGGTTTCAGGCCAAAAGATTGTTTATCCTTGTTTGCAAGTAATGTAGTAATGCATTTAATGTATTCTGGTTTATTTTATCTTAGATTTGTGCTACCGTTCATGGTTTTGTTATTGGTCTAATTTGCCAAGTTTCTACCAATTTTTGGTGTCAAAATGCTGTACGTTTGACTACAAGTAAAATCTTAGATGTCAGTAAAAAAAAGGTATGGAATTGTTTTCCCTCCCTTTTAAAAGTTGAGAAGCCTATTTATTTTACAATAACTATGCAAGATTATTTGGTTAGTTGCATTTTGCTTTTTAGATTGCATTTTTTTTTCTTTCTCAAGCTGTCCGTGACACTATGATTCAGAACACCATCCCACTATTTAAAAATTGCTGGTAAACAACTCTATGACAAAGAAAGTCAATGGATTTGAAAAGGATCTTTACATGAAAATGAAATTTTTATTACATATTTGTCACAAAAAAAAGATGAATCTTTACAGAGAAGCTTTCAAAGCAGGAAACTAAAAACAAAAACTGTATTGTGTGACTGTGTTGATATGCTTTATGTTTAGACAAGTGTACAGATATGAACAAAAGACTGAACCAGTGGAAAAGGACAGCCGATAGCCCTGCCCAGACCTGTCTTACAGTGGTCATGCTTAAGCGTGCAGTAATAAAGCCCACAGACAGAGTGTGCGTGCAGGTGTATTATCCACCATTCAGAGCAACAACACTCTCTGCATTAGCCTAAAGATGAACAACATTCTCCAAACCTGTCCTTATAACCTCAGGTCTAGTTTCAGACCACATTCATAAGAGGAACCAGGAAAATATAATTGCACTTAATGTAGTTAGTTGATGATTTGGCTGAGTGCTTACTGTATGTCCAAATGAATGACAAGACAATACAAGCTGCTTCAAATAAAATACTTCAGAGTTAAGTCTGTCTGTCATTGCTTCTTAAAGACTTCTTTAAAGAGGCTTTCTGTTAGAAATAGACTAACAGTTCTCATGAAGGACAACCAAACTGAGTCAGGCATGTTTAAACAGGTGTAGCCATCGTTTCATTATTGTATTATCTAAGCTCAGAATAGGTGTCTTCTTTCAATAAGTACATAAAGACCTCCATAAAATTGGCTTAATATTTCGTGCGTGACCACAGAAACCACGTTTACCACAAACATGCACTTCTAAACATAAAGGTCTTTGGGACCTTTAGTTTGTCAGATGCCAGAAGTGATGCAAAGCACCTTGGAAAGCAAATTCAGAGAGAACTAGTGTACATGGGTCTATAAATAATGTATACGAAGGACAAGCTTCAACTTTCCAGAGATTTAGAGCGCTGGTAAACAGCTAAAATGAAAGGCCAATCATCAAGCCCAAGCATTACAGAAAATGGGTCCATTTTTACAATCCTTCAAAATAATTGCATCACATCAACAAACGTGTTCATGCATGTTTGCTTTCTCACACTCTCAGAGGACCTGTTTGACACATCCATTTGTTTTTCTAGTTCCTATCATCCCACTAATCTTACATTTGGTTTAGATAGAAACGGGGTTTCCCAATACCACACCATGTGGGCAGAGCGCAGTGTTTTTGCACAGCTGTGCCAGTGAAGCTACAGTGAGGTCTCAGGTTGGAGACCTTATGCAGGTTACTGTGACATAAACACAAATTGACAGATGTGCAAAACACACTGCGTAGAGATAAAATGGGAGTAGATGGTTGGCCATTCCAGCTGTGAAGGACAGAAAATGTGGAACATTAACACTAATGTATAGGCCTCCTTCTGTGAAAGACTAGTTGGTCAACTAACTAGTCGTTGATTAGGGACTAAATTTAGAGACTAAATTTTACAGAGGGTTTTCGCTTTGGTGTGCAAACTGTCATAATGCTAAAACCCTCTGAAAGATGTTATGTTTATAAATTCATCCACATTAAAGTACTGCTGCTCCAGCCATCAAAGCATCACTCCTAAATACAAATTAAATAAAATGTAATGCATTTATATCGATTTTCAAATTGCCTGCTGGGAGCAAAAGTCCTGTAATTATGCACAGGCTTCCCACTCTTTTGGACCAATTCTTTCCATACCTTTTCCCTCAAATAGTGGATTTTCTAAATTATTTTACAGAGAGTAAACTTCATTAAAAAAAAAAACAAAAGGCTGTAGAAACTTCAATGACTTTTTAAAGATTAAAGCTATTATTCCATCCCTTAAATTAATTTGCCCTGATACTCCCAGTTTTCCCATGACTGGTAACCCTATGTATGGTTATTTATATTACTGTTTATAGTATTTATTAAAAGTTATTTATTACTAAATAACTTTTATTTTTTTACACGATCAGTTTTATTTTTTTTTATTTAATTTGTGTTTTAGTCATTTTGTTACGTGTTTTTGTCTTTTTTCTTTTTCTACATGATTCTATTTAGCTTCAATTTATTTTTATTACAGTTTTAGTAATTTTAGTAGTTCAGCTTCTACTGTATTTCAGTTAGTTGTAAGTTTTTCATCTAACACATATTTTATTTAAGCTTTATTTCTATCAACAAAAACGATTTTTAATAACAACATTCAAGAACCATGTTTGACTGGAGTCAGGTGGACATAACTCTAAGCCAGCCAAATTATAGAGGGCTTACTAGTTGTTCTGACAACCCGCTGTCTAGTTGATTTCGCACATATGCATTTTTGCACATCCCTAGTCTAGAACAATTCTTCTGAACACACTATGCTCAAGGAAATGTTCAAAATCCAGTTAATTGCATTGGGTTGGAAGCAGGCCTGATCTATTGATATAGCTGTGTATCATCTAGCCACCGTTCTTCGCACTAGATGTGGTTATAAAAGATGCATAAGCCTCAGTAAACAGCAGGCTGCTTGCGTTATGGGTGGTGTGGTGATGCAGACAGGAGCTAGTCCCTTCTGCACTCTCATTAGAGCTGAGCAATGCTAGGTCAGACGCATCCGCTGATGTGCTCTCCTGAGAGCTTGACCTCAGCTCATCCCTACACCCTGCCCAGGAATTTCAGTCTTGGCTTTGAATTATGCTCTTCCCAATCCTCCATGGCCTGGTGAACTTAAGATATGGATGAGATAGCTGGAGACACTGCACTCTTTTCCCATAAGTGCTTATAATTAGATAAAGCACATGACACCACAGCACAACAGCATCCAAAATGTTTAATTCATTCCGCTAGGTTCTGACCTGAAATAACCACACTACACTTTTTAATATTCTTTTTGTGCATTCCAAAACTAGATCTAGCAGCAAAAGTAATATTCAATATGATTAAGATACAAAATCATCCTACTGTACATGTGTAGGTCAATATCATAAATTGACACAGTGATTCATGGAACTCAGATGGGTTTGATTAGAGAGCAAGATGCTTAGGGCATGGTTCCAATTAAATCCGTTACTCAAATCAAATTCCATTTGTTGCATAATAAGATAAGGAACAGACATTGTTTGGCTTTTTAAAATGTGTTCACTGTTTAGCTTCATTGGTCTCTGGCAAAATGTTGCATTATCTACATTCCTGATGTCAGACAAATCACTTTAACGCAGGGTGGCAACACTATTGTGCCTTTGACATACAGTGGAGATCTCAGCAGAGTCGACCTGTTTTGCTAAAGGCAATTGCCCATTATAATTGTGCAGCAGTGGAGAGACCAATCAGTGGGCCCCCTGCCAACATTAATGGGTGTGGCAAGTATTTGCTTCAAAATCTGAGCTCTAAAGAACAGATCAGAAACGTATCCTTCACGCTCCTGCCACCTGTCAACACCACATGCAAACGGTGTTGAAAAGGAAAAGAGCTTTTTGAGACGATGATGATTTTTTGAGTTGAACATGAAGAGTGATAATAATGGGACAGTTCTGTGGGACTGGGGTCAAACTCTGTCACTCACCCTAATATCTCCATTATTGGCTCTTGCATTGTGATTGAAGGCCTGGGCTGGGTCTTTATGATACACTTTCAGGCAAGACTGTGATGTGATGTTCCTGTAAAGAAAAAATATTTTAGAATATTATTATTGTTGTATTTAATATACAATTGTTCAAAAGGTTGGGTTCAGTAAAGTTAAAAATAACTAGTTTTCTATTTTAATACATTTTAAAAAGTCATTATTTCAGTCTTCAGTGTCTTTGTTGATTTAATGCACAAGAAATATTTCTTATTATCAATTTTAAAAACAGTTGTGCTGTTTAATATTTTTTTCTGGAAAGCATGATACTTTTTTATGAAGTTCAAAAGAACTGAATTTATTTGAAATATATTTTTTTGTTGCAAAGCAAAAGTATTTATTGTCACTTTTGACCAATTCAATGAATCCTTGCTGAATACACGTATTAATTTCTTCCAAAAAAATAATCGTACTAACCTCAAACGTTTAAATATTGGTGTATATATATATTTTATTGGTGATAAAAAGTCAAAAGAGTTTTGTTGCAAATAACAGAGCATTATCACTTTGACAGTAAGGTAAGAAGCATGTCAACACAAGCTCCCTCCTCATAACTATAAAGCTGGTTAAGAAACCACACACACACACACACACACACACACACACACACACACACACACACACACACACACACACACACACACACACACACACACACACACACACACACACACACACACACACACACACACACACACACACACACACACACACACACACACACACACACTTTCTCTCTTTCTATTCCTGCTGACTTATTAGAAAGCCGCAGGCCCGTGAAAAGTAGGGTGTGGAAAAGGGAGTCACCCAACAGTTTGAACTTACTTAAAATCAAAAACTGCCTGCAATTTTCTGCACTTAAGAACCAACCGCACTGTAAAATGGAATGTCTGTGATAATGTTTGCGATATTGTATTCAACATAATCTAATGTTGTGCATTGCATTTGACACTTTTGAGATTCATGATATAATTCATGCAACAACAAAAAAGCACCCTGGTATACACCTCATATAGTGCAAGACACACACCTGACATCAGTCAACTCATAGTACATATTCCTCATGTCATCTTTGATGTATATAGCCACGCTGGGGGACTCCAGTGTCTTCATGGTGAGATGCTGAGGGAAGGAACTGACAAACAGAGCCCTGAGGGTGTCTGCACTGGTCACCTCATTGGGCATTCGGATCTGTTTTGTCTCATCTCCATACTGCAGGTAGAGGACACCTATGAATAAACAAAATAAAAGATTGATACCAGTATAATATATATAAGGCTACCATACATAGTATATAGTATAGTATATAAAGTATAGTATCCAAAAGGCCAGCTGGCAAAATAATTTAAAAATGGCGTTAACATTTGGTCTGACATGCCCAAAGCTAGGCAATTTGTCACAATGTGTTGGAATTTATATTACACACTATTGATTTAATAACGATGCTATTGAAATGGTTTCAGTAAGAATTAATTCACCATATTCAAACATTGTGTTAAAATAACAACAGCCACTCATCAACTCAATCATCCACTATATTGTGCAACATAGGTTCAACAATTCTCTTAATCTACTAATATCTGACTGACTTCAACTCTACCTTTAATTTTGACAAAATGGATTTAGTCAAACTTAATCAATATTACTTCAAAAATATCTATTCACAACAATGAAGAAAGAAGAAATAAATCAAAGACACTCCCACAAGTGAAAACACTGAGTCAGTACTGTACCTAATGACCTGTCCTTGGTCTGGTTAGATGACTTGACCACGGGGAGGCTCGCTCGGGAGCGGATGCCTCGGGTGAAGGCGGAGGGGGCTTCTGCTTCAGACATGGCCTCCAAAGACTCAAGGGAGGCCAAAAAGAGATGCTCCCCTGGCTCCCCTACAGCAGACTGAGGGGTTACACTGTGCCCAGAACTCCTGATCTACAAGACAACACAAAATGATCAAAGAAGAGGTTAGACAGAGAGATTTGGATCTAACATCAAACACTTCACAAATACAATATTTTTGTGTGAATAATTCAACCCTACATATTTAGATGGTGTTATTTAAGCATTATTTTTTTTCTATACTATTATAGTATTTATTAATATTTTGAATTAGCTTTTACACTACCTGTCAAACGTTTGGAAACATTACACTTTTTTAAAATGTTTTTGAAAGATGTCTCTTATGCTCACCAAGACTGCATTTATTTAATCAAAAATACAGTCAAACCAGTAATATTGCGAAATATTATTACAAATTAAAAAAAAACGTTTTTCTATTTAAATATATTTTTAAAATGTAATGTATCCCTGTGATGGCAAACGGGAAATTTCAGCATCATTATTCCAGTCTTTAGTGTCACATGATTTTTCAGAAACCATTCTAAACATTTCTTATTATTATCAAAGTTGAAAACAGTTGTGCTGCTTAATATTTTCGTGGAAACTCTGATACTTTTTTTTTTTTTTAGGATTCTTTCATTTATAGAAAGTGCATTTATAAACAGAATTTATTTGCATTTATTAAATATAAATAATTTTTAATCTTCACTGTCACTTTTGATCAATTGAATGCAACCTTGATTAATAAAAGTATTAATTTATCTCTTTTTTTAATCTTACCACAAATGTACCATTGTTTCAACAAAAATGTTAAGAAACAAAAACTGTTTTCAACATTGATGATAATATGTTAAAATATGATAAAAGCCTAAGAGCCTAAATCATGTTTCCAAAATTTTGGCAGTTTCTGTATATTTTTTTTAGTTTCAGTAGTTTAAGTTTTATCCTTTTTTATGTGCTTTTGTCATTTCTATTTCGTATATTTTTATTTCACTTATAGTAATTTTAGTACTTCAGCCTTTTTTATTTCAGTTAGTTGCCAAGGCAACATTTCTAATTCTAATTGATCTAATTTTCATTTTATTTCAATTGACGATTTTAGTTTTAGTTAACAACAACACTGTTGGATAGTATCTATTCTGCACTGGTAAACATAGAAACAAGTTATACATTTATTAACAGTGGGGTATACTAAATGTCAAGATGTGAGCAGAGGTGCAGTCATAAACTTTAATGCTCAATGAAAGGCCATCGAAAGGTCAGAGAGGATGGTGGAGAAATGCTAAATGGACAGACAAAGATCTATTCAGTAAAATAATAAACATCTGAGAGAACAAAAAGGCAAAATATAACATTACAATCCTTCATTTAGTGTTATTTAATGACAAGGATGACTACCAAATAAAAAGAAGGCACATTAGCAGCCTGACTCCTTATTTTGCATGGCACGTGGATATACAACCGCCAACAAGTCAATTACGGCTCAGTCATGTAATTTAGCTCGCATTAAAAGAAAAATGGATTGATTTATCTCCAGAGACATAAAAGCAGTAAACACACAAAGACCAATTAGTGTGCTCTGGCACAGGCATTTTCCTTTGTGGTCTATTTATATTCACAGACTAAAGTGCATCTACGTGGTTGTCCTCGCAATAACACCTTTTGGACACATGGACAGCAGACGTAGGACGATGGATATGCCGAGGATGGGTTTTCACCCTGAGGCTGGAAGTCATTGCTTCCTTCTCGGCAATAGGAAGAAGCGACAGGCAGAAGGCCACATATACTGAGTCAGAGAGCGTCTCATCACAATGTCAGCACGCACACTGACCTGCTCTGACATGCACGCCTGTCAGATTACCACCCTGCATGACCCGATGGAACTTAATCCTTATATAGCCTACTGCACTGCTTCATTTTTGACTGTGGGTTTGGTGACAACGCAATTATGAGGTCAGGGGAGAGGCACACAATTACACCTTAGACTCTGCGTTTGACACAGGCATTTCCGAAAGTGTCTCGAAATGTTTCTGTAAACACCTTTTCAGAACTATATTTAAATCAGACCGATATTTTGCACATTTTACTAAGGTTTTGCACATCCCCACAGATTAGTTTGACATACATTTCTGTATTTTTAAAAATATATATATTTTCAGTTTCAGTAGTTTAAGTTTTAGCCTTTTTTATGTGCTTTTGTCATTTTTTTATATATCTATTTCCCTTTAAAGGGGTGATGAACTGAGAAATCAAATTTTACTTGAGCTTTTGACATCTAAGAGGTCATCATATTATAAGAATATCCTGTAAGTTTCAGAACTGAAAACGTCCTTGTTAGTCCAATAAAAGATTTTATTGACACCAGGCTCAGCAAACGACTCGTTTTTCAAAGTGGGGAACTATGACATCAAAGAGGATAAAACACCACCCCCGCAGAAGAAGATCAACGCCTACTTCAACACGGCCGGTTTAGCACCGCCCAACGATTCGCGCATTACACGCATAGCTAAATAACATAGGCCTACCTCCTGATGACAAACCGGATCCAGCTACCGAGCAATAAACATGCCCTTTACAAAATATTGTGCAGAGCCTGGTTGTGGAAGAAGACAGTCACTGCATAAGCGTCCTCTGGATTCAAATAGGAATGCTTAAACTTTATTTTTAATGACGTTCCAGCTGATGTGGGTCCATTTGTTCGCTTCATTTCACTGAGGATTGTTTTGTAAACAAGACACCGGTCGAGACTGGATTTGCAGACCGATTAAGATTAAAAACCGGTGCTGTGCCTTCTATATTGGATCCGACAGGAATGGTGCAACACACTTATGTGAGTACAATTTTTATTTAAAAAGTAATAATAATCTGATAGGCTAGTATTGCATTGTTTCAGATCTAATAATTATGTGTATGTGTATCAGTCTAATCGTTACTGACCAGTTGAAACTCATTATAATATGCAAAACTGTTATCCACTCACTGACTCACAGCAGTGGGCGTTTACTTCCAAGTCTTCAATGTGAGACGCCCATAAAAAACGAGCGTTTTTGAGCTAGGTTCAAAACTAGGGTAGAAAATAGCCTATATTATTCATTTTGATGTTTTTGAATGTAAAAAGTCTGTAGTCTGTATTAGAGATGCGAAACTCTCCATGACATACTGTATGCAAGTTGATACTAAGAGTAATGTTTATAATCGCTCAAACACATACGTCTAGCATTTATATAAAACAATGGAACAGTTGCACAGTGGAATATAAAACATTCCCTTAAAGTTTCAAAATGGTTAAAAAAAGGTCTCATGTTTAAAAATAAAAACCCAAGGCACTTCAACAGAAGAAAATGCAAGGTCTAGTTTTAAAATGAAGTGCCACGTTTTGAGAATGGTGTGTCATGCTAGAGATTCTGCAAAGTGCGAGTGCAACAGTCAAACATGTTTATGCGAAAACGCAAAATGCAAGAGAGTGTACTAAAAAAGGACAAGGTCTATTTCTCAAAAAAATTATTTTAACTGAGCGCCCTGTTTTTAGAATTGCATGTAATGATCAAGAAACTGCAAAAGAAGCAAGATGCATGTGCAATGGTCAAAGATTTCCATCTAGCGCATGTTTACAAACACAATGGAAAAGCTGTACAATGGAATGCAAAAATGCAATACAAAGGGCAATAAAAAAACCCCGCAAGTTCTAGAGATGGACTTCAAGAGTTAAATTTCTTTTAACTTGAGTGCTGCATTTTTAGAACATCGTGTCATTAGCGAGATGCTGTAAAAGATGGTCAAAGATGTCTGCCTATAGAAAAACAATGGATTAAACAGTACAGAAATGCAAAACGGAACGGCCCCAAGAATCCAAGGAGTCATCTTCACTTTTTTTTCATGAAACTGCTGCACTGACACCAGATTAATGCACCAGTACATTAATGCACAAGTCAAAAACTATGATGACTGACAGAAAACAATGCTCTGGCAATTCACTAGGAGGCATATCCAAAAACTTTCATTCTGAAGGTCCAGGCTGAGACTTGAAAGTGATGAATATGAATTTGATCTTATCTTTGCACAGGTGTTGCATTGTGAGTCGACTAACAATCGCTCCGGTGTGCACAGACGAGACAGGAGCAAATAATAGGCTTTTATGTTGACTTGGAAAAAAAAGTGCCCAGATTAATGGTGCTTGACAGCTAGGATCATTTCAGACATGCATAATGCAACTGTACGTTAAACATTTTATTGTGTGTGGATTAAATAAAATAAATATAGGCGCATTCTTAAGATTGCTTACCTATTCCACATGCATAAGCAAGCCGTGCCGACATACGCTGGCACTCGGGCATTGTCAGAATGCGTTACCTGCAGAATGCCAGGAAACTGAAAGAGGCCTGAAAACAGCAGTTTAAAGCATAAGGGTGGGCTTGAGGGGGGCAGGTCGCACGGTTCACTGCACACTCCTCTAATCACAGGCAGATGAATGGCCACAGACCATGCTTCATCTGAGCTGGTCTAATGCCAGGTCTTTGAAAGCACTGGCAGGGTCAGATAAATCATACCTCATTCTCTCTGGGTCTGGAGAATATTGAAGAAAGAAAGAACGAAAGAGTGAAAAGGGGGTGAAAGACACACTCCCTCCTGCTGGATGGGCTTCAGTTTTATTCAGTGCCAGGGGCGTGATATGATATTACTCATGGCTGTGCCCAGCCACAAAGAACTTACCAAAACTATGCTGAAAAGCAATATATATATATATATATATATATATATATATATATATATATAAATAATATATATATATATATATATATATATATATATATAATATATATATATATATATATATATATATATATATATATATATATATATATATATATTATATATCAATAGACCGAAAGAAACCAGTTATTGGGAGAGTAAGTTAGAAGTTAAGTTAGAAGAAGAAAAAAAAAATCCCAAGAAACCCTTCCAAAAAGTACTCTGGAGGCACTATGCACATAAAGTGATAGTATCAGAGGGTACATAGTTTTTATCATGGTTTTTGCATATACTCCAGAGTCCTTCAAAAAGAACACCATGGTACATGTTCAAAACACTGTGATATTACCATATTTATTTAGGGTAGAAATATGGCAGTAGTTTTTTATCCCATAAGATATATAGACCTATATCATATGGTAACATGATATTCGAATTGTTTTGCATACGTCCTTCTTTCTGAATATTTTGATCCTAAAGAGAACCAGTATGTCGACTTCTCTGCTTACATGTTCAGTTTTCACATGCATTAGTCATATAACTTGCAAGACAAAGAGTTCATTCATTAGGTAAAACGCTCATAATTTCATTAAATGTCCCAAACGCGTTATTTAACTACTTAAAACCCATACAATATAAGTAAAATAATTTCCTTCACAATATCACAATAACAAGTTGAGACAAGTACAGTTTACACCGACTGATTTGCTGACACTGTAAAACAATTGTAGTAAGTTTAGCTTGATTCACAATACCTTGATGCAAAACTTCCAACTTGAATCCTCAGACAATGGAGCAGGACATATTCCAGATAATAAACAGTAAATGTCAATAGCAATAAGTCTGGTTTCCTGCCTGAGAGTAGTTCGCTGCAGAAGTTTGTCTGCAGTGTGAGGTGATCTTTGAGAGCAGTGACATCAGCGTCTTACACTGAGACACACCCACATATGATGATATGAACTTAGCCTACCTGAAAGACTTGTTGGGCTACAATGGTAGATGTTGCGAAATGCGCCTTCTTGTTTACTACAAAGAGCACGTCCTAGCGACGGTTAGTTCTGAAAATAGCCTATTGGTGGGGGTATTTATTGTTAAATATAAAAATGTATCACAACCCTCTCTGGAATAGGCTACTTTTCTGATTGGTCAATCGCGGGGATACATCATGGTTTTCGAGAAACCCAATTTAGATGTGCTTTATTTTAAATTCTGCTTACACTGCACGTGGGAATTTCTCGCTATAGCATATTTGTTGTAGATTAGCGTTTGAAAGCAACTACTAATGATACTAGAAAATAGAAATTATGTACTAAAAATACTAGATAATTGGATATCAGCTGTAGTATGTGATATCACATTGATGGCAAGGTATTTTGTTTCCTCTGTGCATCTGATATAATCTTATGTTCACGTGACCCCGTCACACACACACAGTAAATATGCTATAATTAATTGTATATTTAATGTAGGTGTAAAAGTTTTTTTTTACAGGTTTAAACACATTTATTTAATGTTTTATTGTTTATTCAAACATATTCAAATAACCCTTGCAAGCGTTTAAGCTATATGACTACACACCACTCAAGCTTATCCAACCATCAAAGATACAATGAAAATGTCAAGCGGAAACTAGCAGAAATAAAAATGTCAGTGCGCCTTTAATCTGTCAAGAGTAAGGCGATACACGTGTATACCATAGAAAGGATACTCAGTCAGTGTGCTATGTAATGTAGATGAAATATGGAATCATATCAGTGTGTTGAGGGAGGGACCAACTGTAAAGGTTCTTGTAAGGTATAGAACATTGGCTCATTGAAATATATAATGTCATGGAATTTACTACATTACTAATAATTAACAGGCTATAATGAAAATTTAAAGAAAATAATATGTAGGCTATAATTCACATTGACAACCCTTTTTATGCTTCCCTGCAGCCATATTATTTTATCATACTGTATGCTCCATCTCTTTTAGATGTTTCTTCTTTAATTTGACTTTGATATTCTAGTAATTAAGACCAAGTTGAAAACCTATCATTTAGTGGAGTACTGAAAGCCAACCAAAATGTAGTAAAACTTTTTATTATTTCAGAGCTAAGCTTACCTGGTCTCTGAGTCTTTCCTGGTGTCCCATGATGACAGAAGCGTGATGGGGATACTTCTGTTTCAGATGCTCTAGAAAGGCCTCTTTCTTATGGTCCATGTTGTAGGACTGCATGATGATCACGTCCCCGGCAGTGCGAGGCCCTCCTACTGTGTGTCTCCTCGGCACGGTGCGGGGGGACCAGGGCTCTGACTGCTCGCTCTCATCTGCGCTGCTTTGTTTTCTGCTGTGGCTGTCCACATCCTCATGGGAGCACAGCCTCTGGTTGCTTCTTGCTGGCTCTTTGATTAAAGGCATAAGAAAACATACATAGGAATACAGATTAGATAGGGACACTCAGTGGGTGGCTGTACTTGGCTTGAGACCTGCAATTAATTAGTGTGATAAGCAACACAGTCAAGGCAATGACCGGCTTAGAGTCAGACAGCTGCTGGCCAAGAGAGCAATTATTGAGCGAAGCTACAAACAGGCTATTTGTTTCTCATAAACAGCTTGCACCTTGCCAAATGAGGCCTCTGACCACTCAGTGTGATGGCTCATTATTAGCCCGGGCTGACTGTATGGCATTGAGGCCCTCCAGTGGGGACTTTTCTACTAAGCAATGAGTCAGAATGCCAATTCAACAGTTGCATATGACATGAATGTCATATGCTAAAAACGAAATGATTAAATACTAAAATAATTAAAAACCATTTTATAAAACAAAATATAAATATTGGATGACAAGCTTAAAGTTAAATGAAAATTAGGAATGGTGCCATGGCAAGTTAATGAAATAAATAAGTTGAATCACTAAACCTGAAACAAAAATAAATAAAAGCTAAATAAAAGTATATTTTTTAAAAAAAGACAAAAACACATAAAATATTTGCTAAAATTCATCCGAAACATAAAAAAATTCTAAATATTATTTAGGAATATAATTGTATATAGATAATACTAAAATACCACAGTTAGTTTGGATATACACATTTGAATAAAAATGTTAAGAAAAAAAATTCTTATAAAATTAAACAGCTTAACAAGTCTTTAAAAATCTTTTTAGACACTACCATGATACTTGATAAAATATTGCAAGCAATGCACAAAACTCAGTAAAAAGTTGTCTGCAAATAAAATTTCCATCGTTCATGGAAACTGTAGGGGAGTGAGAAATGGCACAGAGTTCGAAATGCAACAAGACAGGCGTGTGCTGACTCACCCAAAACATCAGCTTGACTATAAACAACCATTCTTAATAAACAGACTATTCCATGGATCTTCAATATTACATTTTTGTTCTGGTGAATGTGCCAACAGGTTTACTGTAAAGAATTATTGCCTCATTATTGGCAATGACAGACACATTCCATCATGGGAAGCTAATGGGAGACAGGCAGTAAACCCATCTAATTTCCTCTCTCATGGTAGCCATTTGGTGTCTCAAGCTTCTTGTTAGGGAAAGAGTTTAATGCTTAATGAGGACATCTAAGAAACTTTCATCAAGAGATAGGAGATATTCTATGGTATGTGCAGCAAATGACTCATTTTTTACTGTCAGTTTCCTCCCTTTCGGATTAGCTTCACTGAGGAGAAAAGAAGACAAACTTTATGTACTTTCATGTGACCTTGTTGTACAAGACTACAGGGCCTGAGATTATCCACTCACAGACAATATATGGTGAGATTTGTGATTTTGTTGATCTTTCTACAGGCCTAGTCTTTGACTCTAACATGCCAACTAAGGTGTCATCTTAGTGAAAATCTCTTTAGCAGGAGTCCAATGACTTTCCTGACCTTAGCTAACCACAGCCCATTGCTCTCTTATATGAAAAAATAGACACTTTAAAATGACTTGTTTCTTCACAGAGACGTTGTAAAAGAAAAATCACACTGTCAACAAGACTGAAGAGGGTCAGACCGATGAAGATGAAAATGTATCCTGTTTGCATGCCTATGCACTTATTCCCCATAAAATATATTGCACGAGAGAATATAAATCATTTTTCTCATTTTTGTGCAGAAAGTGTCACATATTGTGAATGAGGTATGTTGAGGAGGAGTGATAACTTACATCTGTGCTAGAGGAAAAAATGAAACATTTTTACAGGGTGCTTCCCGCCTCCGGTCAGAAGAGAGATGTTCCCTCTATTTTCACAACCCATTCGAAGGAAAAAAAAACATGCTTGGTGTGTGATCAACTTCAGGCATCTGGACAGCCCCTGAGAGGAAGGCCACAGTTAATGCTGCTGAGTGGTCATAGATAACTGATGATAGCCAGCTTTTCCTGTGGTGATTATTTATGAATGCCTGATTGTTGTCTAAAACATGCACTCCTCTGAAAGCTATATCATAACAACTGCAGTATTATTTGTATATCTACAGGTATGAGGAACATGGTGGACATGTTGTCATGCACATCCTTAACAAATTATTTGCAGATGATTTTTAGTGTAAAATTGTTTTACGTGATCTAAGATATATAATGAATTTTATTTCAATTAACAGTTTTGAATATTATTTTTAAGTGTAATTTGCGTTGGATTTTTCAGCATCATTCCTTCAGTCTTCAGTATCACATGATCGTTCAGAAATCATTCTATGTTGATTTGCTGGTCAAGAAACATTTCTTATTACTATCAGCAATGTTTAAACAGTTGCGCTTAAGATTTTTCGTAGAAACTGTGATACATGTTGTCAGGATTCTTTAAAGGATGCATCTTTTGAAAAAATGAATTTTAATGAATGTCTTAATTAAAACACACTTTTGATCAATTTAATGCATCCTTGATCAATAAAAGTATAATATTTTTTAAAATAACCAAAAAATCTTACTGAACAGAAGTTTCATTTTATAAATAAATGTGGGACAAAAATTTGTGATGCTCAAAGTGCTATAAGATATGATAATGAATAAATGGCATATTTTGTGTTAGTGTCGCAATGAGCTGTTCTGTTTTATTAAATCTGTCATTGTTGAAGCATCTCTCCATTCATCCATTTATCATCTACATTATTTTTTATTGTCTTTTAATTACTTCAGATGAAGAAAGAATTAACTAACATTATCTCCAGTGGCCTTGAAAAGCCCCTCTGGGTAACTTTCTATGTTTACATCCAATTTCTCCCAATGTAAAACTTGCCACTTAATGGTCTTTTAATGTTATCCAGTTCCAACTGTATGGATTAATAAAAATGTCCCCTATCCTTTCACTTCCTCGGAAAACTCTCCTCAGTAAAACAGGCGACCATGGAGAAAATCCAGGCATTGTCTGTCATTTTGCAAGCATGTAAGGTCACTTTATGGAGAGGATTTCCTCTCTCCACTCACAGATGTTGCTTATGCACATGGGACTGGATGACAACAACTAAACTTAGCATTATGGTGTGGACATGCTGAGGCACAGCCCAGACAGCATTAGCCATTTGTCAACACATTCGAAATTCTCGCTCTGACATTTCATCTGAAGTTTCCCAACATCACACAGGACTCCAAACTGTGTTTGACTAATGTCTCATCACTTCACTAAGCTATAAGTGTGGACGATTTCAAGAGGTTGAGGGATTTGCTGGTCGGCTTGGTGGCTTCACAAGTATTTGCTTTCCGCTGCAAGTAAACGTTGATTCCTCTGCCTCTATCGTGAGAAAATTAGGTAGCAGTCACATGCCACGTAGACACACAAAATCTACTATATGGGGTCATTAAAGGGCCAGACAAGAAATTCATTGTTTACTTCTTCCTGAGAGAATAACCAGCCATAGATGCACAGCTACGATGTGACAAAAAAAGGAGGAAATCAAGCATCTAATGTAATCAGGCAAAATATACGGTATCCACATGCAAAATATTGCTGTTTTTACGGTATTTTTGGTAAAATAAATGCAGCCTTGGTCAGCATAAGACTCCAAAAATTTCACCGAAAATAATATATATGATTGTTTATTTATAATTATTTATTAGCAAATGGTCAGATAAATATTTATTAAAGAAAATCTACATTTAGATATGACTAGAGAAATGACTTTCCCTCACTGCAAACTAACTCTCTAACTGGCATTGGGAACATATGGCATTTGACATAACTGGCATGGTTAGAGTATTTTGTGTATGTTCAGGCTGCTGTGTATTGTGATTAGTATTCAGTGTGGTGTCTTCAGTTGAGAAAGTATTATGTAGGCTAAAACGAAATAGTCATAAAATGTGGGACTTTTTAATGACTTTTTGCTTCAATCGGTTTTCACTACAGCACTTGCATTATAGGTGTTGGCGCCTGTGCTAACCATGATAAGCAGCTTTGCATACTTACCTCCCTGTCCTGTTATGGGAGAATTGCTTTATCTTCCCAAATCCTAAACTGTGTTTGGCACTTGTTTATAGTCCAGCAATAAATGCTTAGTCTTAAGTGTTACGTAACTCCATGGACACTGTGTAAATAAAATAAAACCAACACATCCATCATTCTCGTCAACTAACTTAATGATTCCTTGACCTGTTTGAACACATCTTCAGTTATACAAAGTGCAAATTTCAAAGCATTCAAAATAATACAGTCCTTGAAATCAGGGCAGTTGTTCAAATGTAATCTGGTCGGATTTCAGCTATCGGATTGGATCAAATCTTCAAAATGGGTTTTTAAAAGAAAAAAGGGATTCTGAAATCGGATTAGATCACAAAATCCTAACAGTTGACAGGTTCTAACAGTTGCATACCTTATTGCATGTATATTTGTTTGTTTTTGTTTTGGGACACTTGAGGGGTTACGGACATTGTGATAGGAGGAAAAATATGTGGTGGGAGAAAAAAAAATAGATGGGAGGAAAAACATTTTTTTACTTTAAAATGTTTTGAGTTTTTGCAAATTAAAGTATGTAATTTTTGGAGAGGCTAGGAATAGTGAGCTAGCTTTGAAAGCACTGTTCAGAGCATCTCCAAAGCCACGCCTTCTTCAAAATCACGTACAGTAAGGAGCAAACAAATGCATCACAAGAGACAGCGTTAAATTATCTGAATAATAAGTGATCTGGATCAGGGTGATCCAATTTTGCTTTGAAACGGCACAAAAGAAATATGGACTAGCTGATCTGCATGCACTGATAAAAATTATTTTGTGGTGAGGTAAATACTACAGAAAAAAACAATGTAATTTACATGAAAAATTAATTTCAGACAAGAATAATAAAAAAAAAGTTAATTCTATATTAGTACTCAATTCAGTCGTGTAGAAATCAAAGCGTAGATATAAATGTTATAAAATAAAGTAAAATTACTCAACTTTTCTGATACTGGTGTTCTCATCATGCACTGGGCCTTGGATAATTAATGAGGTTGATTTTTCACTGTTTTCCAGCTGTATTTACACTGTTTTATCATTGCTTTTGTTGTTAAGATTAGTAACTTGCCATTTTGTGACATTTGGAGTTGTCACACTCAAAATGACACATTCAAACTCAAAAACGATCCTTCAAATGTTATCGTTATTGTGTTTTATCTACCAAATATTGAGGTCTCTGCATTCACATCATGCATGTCTCCTGGAATGTAGATATGGAACCTCATACTTTGATATTTCTAAGTAAAGCATATACTTTCAAAGTGAGATTTAATTCAATGTTATAATTATTGAGTGAAATGTATTGCAAAGGAACTTTCAACTAAATAGATATTACCTTTTACTAGCCAAGTTAAAATTACTTATTTTCTTTGTTACTTTCACTTAGCGGGGTATGTGATTCTCTTTTTTTTTTCCCATTTTTTCAAAATAACTTGAAATCCTATTCCTAACCCATTTACAGCCACTGAGTTAGAAGCACTGAAATGAAAATTAAGCAATTTAATCATCTGAGGAACGGGCAGGACTCGAAAAACTCCAGCCAATCATTTCCAAGACCACCTAGAATCATTGGACAGTAAGTTCGTCAATCAAATGGTTGTACCACACCCCCTCCCCCAGCGCACATGACCTCCGTCGTGCGCATACTCAAAGCTTGTGACGCATGCGCATCTCGTCAGTAAAGCCGGTTCCATGATTAGTAGTAAATCGTCATTACAATCTCTCGCGCATCTGAGTTCTCTTACGAGAGTATCTCTCGTACTGCGTAATATCTTACGCTATGGGGAATACTCTTTCCTCGAGATATTGAAGCCAAAAATTATCCTTAATTTTTTAAACATGCAAAACGCTTTTGCAGCAGCAAGCAGACAAGGGCGAGACAGCTCGCGCGCCCATTGGCTGCCTTGCTGGAAAAGAAGCAGCCTATCGAGTGAGGCACTGCGTGACGTAATGACGAATGGGGGCGCTTCGCGCCCATTTCGTCATGTCCCGCCAGTAAAGGCGTGGTCTCGCCCTATAATACCCTCGATAGCTGTATTTCCTCTGATTTTTCTACTCTTCACGCGAAGCTCACGCATCGCTGGATCCAGAGTGAGAAGCCGCGCCGTTGACTTGTAGCCTTATCAGCGGGACGTGCCATCTTCTGAAGTCGCTGGCCCAGCCGCCTTCAACCGCCGTACCTGCTGCGCTTTCCGGCGTACTATATCCTTTACTCTGCTAAGTGTGTGTGTTTGCTTACGTGACGCAACACCCATTTCTACTGTTCTAAAAGAGCTGCGTCTTTTTAAAGATGCCTTCCTGTGGTTCTTGCCGAGCCCCACTCAGCGTCAAGGACCGCCACGTCATCTGCGTGTCCTGCCTGGGTGAGGATCACGCGGCCACCGCGCTCGCTGACGGCGGATGCCATCATTGTGAACGCTTGCCTATGGTGACTCTGCGGACTCGCCTAGCTTCGTTCTCGGAGCCCGCATCCCAGCCCGCCGTGATGCCGCGCCGCAAGAAGCGCCGCGCCCAGCGCGCACCCGAGCTATTTCCAGCCCGCCAAAGCTCGCCGGTTCGCCCGCCAGCTTCGCCGGCTTCGCTCGAGTCGCTCCCAGACGGACAGCGGCCGCCGTCTGCCGCCGCGTCCGCACTTGAGCTCGACGAACTTACCGGAGACGGCATTTAAACTGAGCCGATGCGTCCGCTCTCTCAAGCCGTGGATTACATCGGCCTCGACTGAAAGGCGCTCGCGCAACTAACGCGCAATAGGCTGGACGGACGCTTTCTCGGGAAAGACGAAGCTCCGTCACAGTCGAGACCCGCGCCTTTCCCCCCTGAATGGTGAGATACATTTGTGGCTATCCGAGATGACGGAAGCTGAGCGCTCCGTGTTCCACGACGTTCTCGCTCTGCTGGACGCCGCCCCCCTCAGCGCGGGCCCCGGCCGAGGATTGAGATAAAGCCCGAGGTCTCAAGGCCTTCCTAGTCTCTCTAGGAAAGTGACGGTGTTCAGTTCCCGCTGCGGCCGGATTTCCACCAAAACTTCTCGCTCGTTCAGTTCCAAGCAATGTGACTGTTCCAGTGTATTTCGCAGTGAGCAAGCTGGTTCCACAGCCCGCTTGCCTGCGCACAAAGGCCGTCGTTTCGGCTAACTAGCAGTGCCGCCAGGCCCGAGATCAAACACCGCGCTCTCGCTCTGCTGGACGCCGCCCCCCCTCAGCGCGGGCCCCGGCCGAGGATTGAGGTAAAGCCCGAGGTCTCAAGGCCTTCCTAGTCTCTCTAGGAAAGTGACGGTGTTCAGATCCCGCTGCGGCCGGATTTCCACCAAAACTTCTCGCTCGTTCAGTTCCATGCGTCGTGACTGTCCCAGTGTATTTCGCAGTGAAGCAGCCGGTGTCTCAGCCCGCTTGCCTGCGCACAAAAGCCGTTTCTATGGCTACCCAGATAAATCCAATAAAGAGTGCATTTTCTGGTGTTCCGGCCACGGCCGATGGTGTTACGAGTGTTGTAAGAATGCCCACGTCCCAGTGCCCACACCCAGACACAGCCCGCCACGGTGCAGGGCTAGCACAAATAAAACCAACTCATGTTGGTTGTGCAGAAAATGTCGTGAACGCGCCCATACAATGCCCGCTTACACTACACGATGCGTGTCCCTTGGTTTCTGTAAAAACGAAACTAACACACATTTAGTCGGCGCGAGCCGACAGTGTTCTCAGTGCAGTAAATGTGCCCGCTGTTCCGCATTTCCTCACTGACAAGCCGAATCCCACGGGATTCACCCCCGCTCGCTTTCTATGCACAACCCGTCACAGAGAAGCTGAGCGCGGCCAGGTTGCCCGCTGTGATTAGCGCGCACCTCGCACGCTGTGAACACAGCGTTGATTCAGTCGGCGCGAGCCGAGTGTTCTCCGTGCAGAAAATGTGCCCGCTGTCTCGCGCCCGCATTTCTCACAGACACTCCGAATCTCACGGGATTCGCCCCCGCTCGTCTTCTCTGCACAACCCGTCACAGAGAAGCTGAGCGCGGCCAGGCTGCCGGCTGTGATCAGCGCGCGCCTCGCACGCTGTATACACAGCAGTGATTTAGTCGCGCGAGCTGACAGTATTCTCAGTGTAGTAAATGTGCCGCATTTAGTAATGTGCCCACATTCCCTCACACGCGCCGAATCCCACAGGATTCGCCCCGCTCGCTTTCTCTGCGCGTCCCGCCATAGAGAAGCTGAGCGCGGCCAGGCTGCCCGCTGTGATCAGCGCGCCCCCCGCCTCGAACGCTGTAAACACGGTGCTGTGTTCCCAGTACACAGGGGCTCTCGATTTCATTCCCAGAGCCCAGATTTCATTCTACCCCTAGCTATTCACGCAGATGCGTGGTCAAGGCTTCCCGGGGTATCAGAATGGGTGTTGAACACTATAACGAGAGGCTGTTCGCTACAGTTCGCTCGACGCCCCCGCCGTTATACGGCGCGAGTCGAAACTACGGTGTATAGCGAAGTGTTTCATCTACTTCGAGCCGAGATAGCGAAACTACTGAGAAAAGGGGCTATAGAACCTCTATCTCAGGGCGAAGGGGGCTTATACAGCAGATATTTTCTGGTACCGAAAAAAAAGATGGTGGGCTCAGACCCATTCTAGATCTGCGACTGCTGAACAGAACGCTCGGGAAGCGCCAGTTCAGAATGCTTACGACCAGGAAAATCCTCGCGCAAGTGTGCCAAAGAGACTGGTTCATGTCAATAGATCTGAAAGACGCCTATTTTCAAATACAAATAGCGTCCCATCACAGGCGATTCTTGAGATTCGCCTTCGAGGGCCAGGCATATCAATACACAGTCCTGCCGTTCGGCCTGTCCATAGCACCCCGTACGTTCACGTAGTGCATGGACGCGGCCCTCGCCCCCCTGAGACTTCGGGGCATGCGAGTTTTGAACTACTTGGACGATTGGCTGATTCTAGCTCGTTCACGAACGGAGCTCATAGAACACAGGGCCGCATTACTCGAGCACCTCGAGGAGCTGGGCCTTACAGTCAATTGGGCGAAAAGCTCACTGCTCCCCAGTCGGAGAATTTCCTTTCGGGGAACAGTGTTAGACTCGCTATCCATGACAGCACGCCTGTCACCGGAGCGCGGATTGAATATTCAGCACGTCGCGAGATCCTTCCGCCACGGCTCTATAGTCCCGCTCAGAAGGTTTCAGAAAATGCTGGGTCTGATGGCCTCAGCAGCCTCCGTACTCCAGTTGGGCCTGCTCCGCATGCGCCCACTGCAGCTATGGCTAAAAGCACGAGTTCCCCCAGGGCGTGGACCGCGGGTCTATTTCGCCTCAGGGTCGACCTTCAGTGCGTTTCAGCTCTGAAACCGTGGAAAGTGACCGACTGGTATCAGTCAGGTGTGAGTCTTGGGATCGCCTCGGGTGTGAAGGTGGTGTCTACGGACGCCTCCACATCGGGGCGGGGAGCGCTGCTCGAGGGCAGACCGCTAGCTGGCCTATGGTCAGTACGGGAGAAGCTCCTTCACATAAACTGCTTGGAATTAATAGCAGTCGACAAAGCGCTAAGGCGCTTCTGTCCCCAGATAATAGGCCACCACGTATTGGTTCGGTCGGACAACATGTCAGTGGTGGCGTACATAAATCGCCAGGGCGGCGTCAGGTCCCGAAACCTTTACAGGCTGACGGAACGCCTCCTGGTCTGGGCTCAGCACAGCCTGCTCTCGCTGAGAGCGGCGCATGTGCCTGGTCACCTAAAAGTGGGGCCAGACAGGCTGTCCAGAAACAACGTCCCAGCAGGAGAATGGTCTCTGCACCCGCAGACGATCCAGCTGCTGTGGGAAACGTTTGGCATAGCGCAGGTGGACCTGTTCGCGTCCCAAGAAAACGCTCACTGCCCGAGATTCTTCTCGAAAAGCCGGGACGCGCTGGCCCATGTTTGGCCCCGCCACCCCCCCTATATGCTTTTCCCCCCTGTCTCACTCCTGCCTCAGGTGTTGGAGCGAATCAGGAGGGAGGGATGCCCAGTGCTACTCATAGCTCCGCTCTGGACAAACCAGTCGTGGTTCCCTGTCCTGATGCAGCTGGCCAGCGCTGCCCCATGGCCTTTACCGTTGAGGAGAGACCTCTCAGGCGGGAGGCTCGATTTGGCATCCTCGCCCGGATTTGTGGTCCCTGCACGCATGGGCCATCAACGGGTACCCGCTGACCTCCCAGAGGGAGTGTTAAACACGATCGCGCAGGCTAGTGCCCCGTCTACCAGACGGCTCTACACCTCGAAGTGGTCTGTGTTCTCTGCTTGGTGTCAAGCGCAGAGCTTTTCACCTGTAGACTGCGGGGTTACGGAAGTGCTTTCCTTCCTTCAGGAGCTACTGGATAAGGGCAGGACCCCTTCCACGCTCAAAGTATACGTGGCGGCCATAGCAGCGTTTGTAAAACCGGTGTCTGGCCAGTCACTAGGAAAGAACGACTTAGTTGTGCGTTTCCTTAGAGGAGCTCGGAGGCTAAACCCTCCCAGGCCCCCTTCAGTCCCGACATGGGACCTTTCCACGGTCTTGGAGGCCATGAAAGGTGCACCATTCGAGCCAATCCAGTCGTCAGACATCAAACACTTGTCTTTCAAGACAGCGTTTCTTATGGCTCTCGCTTCAGTGAAGCGCGTAGGGGACTTGCAAGCGCTCTCAGTGAGCGCGTCATGCATGGAGTTTGGACCTAATGACTCAAAGGTCATACTCAAACCGAAGCACGGCTACGTGCCAAAATCCCTCAACACACCGTTCAGGGCACAGGTGATTTCCCTGTCTGCCCTTCCGGTTCTCAATGAGGAGAAGGACGCGAGTCTCCTTTGCCCTGTCAGGGCACTAAGGGCTTATGTGTCCCGCTCGTCTGGTTTCAGACAGACTGAGCAGCTTTTCGTTTCGTTTGGCGGCCGTGCTAAGGGACTTGCCGCTTCGAAACAGAGCCTATCCAGATGGATAGTCGGTGCCATAGCGCTGGCTTACACTTCTAAGGGCCTACGGTGCCCTTTGGGTGTTAGAGCGCACTCCACAAGAGGCATGGCCTCCTCGTGGGCATGGTCTAGCGGGGTTACCCTGCAAGATATTTGTATGGCCGCGGGCTGGGCCTCGCCGTCTACATTTATAAAATACTATAACCTGGAGGTTCCCGCCTTGCAAGCTAAGCTTTTGGCGGTATAAAGTTCAGTGCTATCTGCCCGCTGTGCGGCTCAGATACTGAGTTTGACCTGCGTATTGCTCACTGACCGGTACAGCAGCTCATTAAAATGTCGACACACTTGTGGCCACCCAGTTCAGGCTGAATGTTCACCCTGACGGTATGGTCTATTTGTCACATGATCAGCTCCTTCGGATGCTATTTACAGGGAATGATGCTTCTAGCCTCTCTTCCCTCACTCTCTGTGAGTTTATGGTGATTATGCACTATATGCGCCCCGGGCTTCGGCCCCTGGGACTTTGGTGTTGGATCCCTACCAGCACGGCGTGTTGCATGGGGTTCCCCATAGCGTAAGATATTACGCAGTACGAGAGATACTCTCGTAAGAGAACGTACTCGGTTACTAACGTAACCTCGGTTCTCTCTAGAGAGGGAACGAGTACTGCGTATCTTGCCGTGCTTGGAATATGCTCTGTTTCGCTTAGGCGTTGAAAAATCAGAGGAAATACAGCTATCGAGGGTATTATAGGGCGAGACCACGCCTTTACTGGCGGGACATGACGAAATGGGCGCGAAGCGCCCCCATTCGTCATTACGTCACGCAGTGCCTCACTCGATAGGCTGCTGCTTTTCCAGCAAGGCAGCCAATGGGCGCGCGAGCTGTCTCGCCCTTGTCTGCTTGCTGCTGCAAAAGCGTTTTGCATGTTTAAAAAATTAAGGATAATTTTTGGCTTCAATATCTCGAGGAAAGAGTATTCCCCATAGCGTAAGATATTACGCAGTACTCGTTCCCTCTCTAGAGAGAACCGAGGTTACGTTAGTAACCGAGTACGTTTTCGCTCGTGCATGATTGCGCGTCCATGTTCGAGTCAGGGCCAGCATTGGAGGAAAGAAGGTAGGACCATTTGAATTGAATATTTTCAAAATCTGCTGGTCGTTTTCCAAATCACATACCCCACCTTTAAGTAGAGTTATCTTAATTCCATATGTAAAATTTACTTAAAAAAATATTCGTGCAAAAACTCGCTAACTAAAAATTAAGCAAATTTTACTTCGTTTTTTTTCAGTGTGGAAAGCAAAACATGGGATTTCCAAATTATTCTGATCCAAATTTAACTTTTTGAACAACTGGGCCCAGGAGTTAGATGACTTGAATAAATTCAGTTTGGTTAATTAAATGTCTTCGATTAAAAAACAAACATAAAAACTATCAGTGTCATCTAGTGTTTTAAAAGACAAATTGAATGGTTAAACCTGGAACTAAAATATGGAAATTATTATTTCCTTTATTTTATCCAGGAAAATCACATTGAGATATTACTATCTCTTCTTCCAGAGAAACATGTAATATTAATAATAATAATAATTTTTTTATTAAAAAAAGTTTGAAGAAGTTTAAATTAGTTTATAGTTTAAATTAGTTTAAAGTTTAAATTAGTCTACAGTTTAAAATTAGTTTGAATTTTAAAGTAGTTTTAAGTTTACATTAGTTAGTTTAAATTTTAAAGTATAGTTTGAAGTCATTTAAAGTTGCTACGGTGTTCTGGGTTGTTGCTAGGGTGTTCTAAGGAATTTTGGGTGGTTGCTATGGTGTTGCTAGGGTGTTCTAAGGTATTTTGGGTGGTTGCTAGGGTGTTCTAAGGTATGTTGGGTGGTTGCTAGGGTGTTCTGGGTGGTTGCTATGGTGTTGCTAGGGTGTTCTAAGGTGTTTTGGGTGGTTGCTAGGGTATTGTGGGTGGTTGCTAGGGTGTTCTGGGTGGTTGCTACTAGGGTGTTCTGGGTGGTTGCTATGGTGTTGCTAGGGTGTTCTAAGGTATTTTGGGTGGAAAAATAAAATGATAGGAGTCGGTAATGAGAGTTTTTCTTGGCTGTCTTTGAGCTTCACTGCGAGGAATGTACCTCCCCTGAAAAACGTATTCCATGACCTTGCAATTATTTTGGTAGACCCTCACAGTGTAAAGTAGACCGTGTCCATAGAAACATGTAAAGTGCTTTATTAGCCAAGAGAATCAATCTCTCATTGTAGCTAGCAACAACATATTTAAAACAAGATTTTTAGCAAAAAAGAAAAGAAAAAACTGATAAAAACTCAACTTCAGGCTGTTCAACTCTGCTTTCCATCAAAGATCGGAGCATATTGTTAGATAACTAACTGTAGTGAAGTGAAGAGCATACAAATCTTCTATTAACCTGGCAATGCACTTAGATCAGGACACCAGCATCAACACAGTCAGGAAATATCACCCATATCCCCCTTGCACAAGCTTTTCCATTCAATCGACCTTGGCTGTTTTTCCTGCCCCCATGTAATTCACACAGACTAACAGTAAGCCAAACCCACATCTCCTACTCACCTACAACTAAAACACGGTATAAACTATGGCAGGCAGCAACACTTTTGCAACGAACTGCTCCAAGACACGAAGGTCGAGGATCCAAATGCAGTGTTTTAATGAAAGGGTAATACACAATCATATTAAAACAGGCAAAAGGTCAGAGCATAGTAAATCAGTCCAATCAAACAAACAAATCCAGAGGGTGAGAAAAGAACGGGAAAACCAGGACACAGGCAAAAAAGGGCATCCAAGAAAAAGGCAAAAATCAAAAACCACAAACACGAGAGGAACAGAGAACATGCTGGGAATTGCAGTAGAGACCCTAAACAAGACTTCACAGAGGATGAATGAGAAAACCAGGCTTATATGGGTGAGATAAACAAGATAAGAGGTGAGACACAGGTGAATGTAATAATAGATGATGGTCTGGGCAAAGGATTATGGGGAATGGAGTCTGTGGTGATTGTCCGGGTTGGAGTGCCCTCTAATGGTAATCCCGATCGTTACACTGTGCATGCATAAAATAAATTTAACTAAATAATAATATTGCTAAAAAAATCAATTGTTTGCAGAAAGAGACATAATATATGATATATCATGATATTTAACAGTTACCTGTGCGTTTTTGCTAATAAGCTGCAAAGCATTAGCAGTTGAAATTATGTCAGAGAATTAAATTAGAATAGAACAACATGCTGAGGTAGGAACGTTTTTTTTAAAACTTCATGTCATTTTATTCATTTAGGAAAGAAAAAGTAGGCTAGCTAAAACTGATCTTTGATTTTCATACTAATTGCTCATGCCTGTGGACACAGAAGGATTGCATTGGCATTTGATTGAAATGTAACATCTATGCAAAATAATCCTTAAATCATTTATTTAAGGCCATTCCCGTTTTAAATATGTGATTTGACAACAATCTTTTTAAAAGCATGACAAGCACTGACATGCTTTTAAAAATACTGTCGCCAAAGGTGCTCTAAACGATGTCACGCATTTTTTAGGCCATTTTTTTTTTGTTACATACAGCAAACATCTCCTCACTATCCACTAGCTGCCTGTCCCCTGAACACACTGTAAAAAGACGCAGTCTCTGCACACACCCCAGGCTCCACAAACAGCAACAAAAACAAACTGGGCTAACCCGCGCCACGAAACATAACAAACTGTTCCAGCCAATTACCGACAAGAAGGATTTGGGGGGTTAGTGTGCGGATGAGGAGGAGGGAAGGTCTAGCTAGCCTCCGTTTTGTTTGACTATACTTTAAACGTCAACAAGAAGTGACGTCACCCGACATCGCTTAGAGCACCTTTAAATGCACTTTAAAACGCCTTAAAATGTCTAGAAAAGAAAACTCAAAATTTTAAGAAAAACATCCAAAATGTTTTATCCAAATTATTTTGCATTTTAGAATACACATCAGATCCCATCCCTTAAAACTGGATTCATCTTTAAATGTTTAACAATTGTTGATTTTAAGTGAGAGGCTGCCATCCAAAATATTCCTGTTTCAACCCGAGAACCCTAGGACAAATGTATTTATAAGGTTTGTGTGACCTGTTCAAATGTATGCACCACATATGCAAATTCCTAGACAATGTAGCTTTAATTTGGCCAGGTAATTTAATAACAGGTAATTTTCTCCAAGCAGAGATTCTGTTGAAAAAAACGTGTTTCTGCCACACACAATTAATAAATGTTGTTCATTGACCTTTCATGTGCCTGTCTTGATGAGAAAATATTTTTTGGAGGAAACATGGAATTTGTGTATTTAAAGCAACACCATGGAACTTTTCCTCTTCGGTTGCCCTACTGGTTGTAAACGAAATTGTCCATTACCGATATCGTAAATAATTTAGCCTACCGCCGTCGCACGCATGCTCGCTGTTTATCCAGCACCAGCTTTAGAATGAACGATGTCCACAGACAAGGTAGAGTATGTAACATGATTTCATGAAAGGATGATGTATTGCGACATCAGAAATGAAGAAAAACGAAATAATGACTATTGTAGCGCTTGAAGTAAAGCAGTCGAATTTTGTAGTTCTTTTTGTGGTCGGTTCCTACCCGAACCCCGAAGTTACATAGTGCCAGTAAAAGTGATACAGACCCCGTCAGACTATAGCAGAAGTGCCTTTCACCCTGTTACGACTTGATGAACCACTGATAAGATTTTTTAAACATTATTTTAAGGTAAAAAATTTTACATAGTGTTGCTTTAATGCTATAGATTATATCATATTTAATTTAAGTACATCTGAAAAGTCATTGAAAGTAAAAAAAAAAAAAAGGGTCCCCCCCAGCGAATCTTAGCCATTTCCAGGCTCCAGCCCTGGTTATATACATGGACATAATAAATGCGTAGCTACGCCTATAGGCTATATGTCAATGGGACTGGTGGCACTGTCTTGTGAGGGGAGATGTACTGTAAACCTTATTCCACCCCAATTTGTTTAAGCAGTATAAGTGACAGGTAGGGAAAAATGCTCCTCAGCTGATATTACACAGAAACTCGACATGGATGACTTCAGACTGTTCCAGCAAGCTCATCGTTTTACTAGTACTTCTGCTGTGCTGAGGAGACGATGAAGTCGATTTAAAAAAAATTAAAGCTTGTTCTCTCCAAGCTCAGAACAAATTGCAGTCTTCTCTGACAAGCATGATTCATGAGGCGAACTTGCCTTAGATTGTCAAAGGAGTGTAAATACTAATATGTGAACTTCAGTTGAGCTTAACCAGGATTCTAGAGCACGACAGTATATAAATGGACATGTGCACAGAGAGAGCTCATTAAAGTACATCACACACAGAGACTTTGTAAGCAATGTTAGCAGGCTAGTGCACAATCTGCACGTGATGTACTGGGTGAAATGCTTTGGGTTTTGGTGATCCTCCTTTAAGCAGATCCTCCTGTTTTGCAGTGATAAATCCTTTAAAGACCCAATGAAATAGAAATTTTAGTCGATGTGTGTTAGCTTGGCCATCTGTATATTATTAGTAATATAAACACCAATATATTAGTGTTTTGCACAGGTAAACATTTAAAATATAGCCTATAGTTGTATTATTTCTGTACAATGGCCCAAAAAAAATCATCCTGCTCATCACTGCCCAAATTACTGTCTAGAAAGTGAATGTCCCTTTTTATACACAGATGATAATAAAGGCGATTCAAACTTTTAACTCAATGACGGGAGTTGAATTCATTCCCCTTTTCTCAACCTATACAGTCTTCAACATGAGGTATGTGACCCCTATGGCGTTAGGGGTCCAGCAATTGTTGTTTGATATCACAGCAAATTTTGTGATTTTTTTTTTTAATATGGGTTAGACAAAAATACATTATCCTCAAGAAATTATAGCTCAGCAAAAATGTTTCATTGTCTTTACTGCATTAAAATGTATTAAGTAAAATTAAAATGTAATGTAGAAGTATAAAACTCTTTACATCAATAATGAATATTTTAATGGCATTGCAGTGTAAACATCATAAAGTAGGTAAACACATTAAAATGGCACTATACACATTTTATTATAGGCCATTTAATAATATGCAACACTTGACCTGATGTGTGCTCTGTCTTTCTGTCCTTAGCATGCACAGCACAAAGACCCAGTGGCATAGCGAACAGGCCCGCAGGGCACGCAATGCGGAGTGGGCCCTACATGTCGATACATATATCGAGGGGGCCACGGACTTGTGATCCAATAATCTAGTTCCTCATAATTATGTAACTTTAAAGTGCCCCTATTATGTTTTTTTTTTAATATACCCTTTCAGGCAGTGTGTAATAGCTGTTTGTGAATGTAACCGTTCTACAAAGTTGTAAATCGAAAGTGCACAATAAATAAAGTTATGATCTCCCAAAAGAAAGAATCGACTCTGAACCGTCTAAACGAGTAGTCTGTAATTCGAATCCCACTGCATTACGGTTCTACCTCACTATAGATAATCTACATAATGCCTGTGTAATGACTCAGAGGGCCGAGACTGATCCATATGCAACAGATTTATTGAACAGAAAAGTCAGACAAAAGGCAACTCAGGATAGTAATAAAAGGTGGCAGGCAGAGGCGTGAGTCAAACCGGGCAGGAGGTCGAGGGCTGGCAGCGAACTTTCAGTATCCAGGGACAGGCTTTGGTCAGGGCAGGCAGCTGAGAATCAGAATCCGGGACGGGCTGGAGGTCGAGAGGCAGGCTGCGGACAATCAGATAAGGTTAGTTCAGCGTGGGTCAGAGGAAACAGGTAGATTGAGGAATAGGAGGATTGCTTGGACATGCACACATAGGGAGGCAATACTTCGCAAAGAGCGCTCCGTGAACGAGGCAGATAAAGGCTTGGCAATCAGATATGATTCGTAACAGGTGAAGGTAATCAGAGTGCCAATGATACAGGTGAAGGTAATCAGAGTTCCAAAGATGCATACTAAGGGGAAAGTATGCAAATCACTAGAATTCAGGAGAGGGCGTTCGTGGCTGAGAACAGGTGGAATCGGGGAGACTGGGCGCCGTAACAGAGCCCCCCCCCTGCGAGCGACTCCTGGCGCGAGGATGCTGATGGCGGGGTCTGCCACGAGCACGGGGAGCAGGTTTGTCAGGATGTTTGTGGTGGAATTCTTGAATGAGCAAAGGATCCAGAATGTCACCTGAGCTGACCCAAGACCGCTCTTCTGGGCTGAATCCTTCCCAGTCGACCAGATACTGCAAACGTCCCCCCCGACGTCTGGAATCCAGCAGTTGATTAACACGATAGGCCTCCTCACCCTCCACAACGATTGCTTGAGATGAATGATCATAGGAATCCCCTCTCTCCTCCTCGGAGGGGGGTGTGGCAGGTTTGAGCAACGAGACATGGAACGTAGGGGAGATGCGTAGATGTCTGGGCAGAGCAAGGCGAAAGGATACAGGAGTTATCTGGCGGATGATCTTATATGGACCCATAAACCTGGGACTGAGCTTTTTGCTGGGGAGCCCAAGACGAAGGTTCCGAGTAGATAACCATACCCATTGACCTGGCTGATACTGTGGGTTGGGACGGCGATGACGGTCAGCCTGCCCTTTGCCACGATTGACGGCCCGCTGGAGGTGTGTGTGAGCCAGGTTCCAGGTTTCCTCACTTCGACTCAGCCAGTCGTTTACTGCAGGGACACTAGTGGGCTCACCGGACCACGGAAACAGGGGTGGTTGGAAACCGAGGACACATTGAAAAGGAGTCAGGCCTGTGGAGTGCTTACGAATGGAATTTTGAGCATACTCTGCCCACATCAGGTACCGGCTCCAGTCCCCTTGATGGAGTTGGCAGTAGGACCGGAGGAAGCGAGAGATCTCTTGATTGAGGCGTTCGACCTGACCATTCGCCTGGGGATGGTAGCCGGAGGTGAGGCTCACGTTAACTTGCAACCTTTGGAAGAATGCAGCCCAAACACGAGAGGTGAACTGGGGGCCCCTGTCCGAGACGATGTCCTCGGGTAAACCATAGAACCGGAATACCAGATTGCAGAGATGCTCCGCGGTCTGCAGGGCGGTGGGCAGCTTACTGAGAGGAATGAGGCGACATGCCTTAGAAAAGCGGTCAACTACCGTTAGAATGGTGGTGTGTCCATCGGAGGGTGGTAGATCCGTAATAAAATCAATGGCTATATGGGACCAAGGTCGCTGTGGAATGGGTAGTGGATGAAGTAAGCCGGCGGGCAAGAGACGGGATGACTTCTGGATGTTGCAGGTCTGGCAATGCTGTACGAACCGGCTGGCGTCCCGAGACAATTCTGACCACCAAAAGCGGTTCTGCAGGAGATGAATGGTGGCCGTGATGCCCGGGTGTCCTGAACTGGGAAGAGTATGGACCTGTTTCAACACCTTTTCACGCAGGGCTTCGGGAACATAGATTTTCCCCGGAGGACAGTCTGGAGGGATCTCAGTGTTGGCGTTGGCCAGCTCGAGTTCGGTCTCGATATCCCACTGAACGGGGCCGATAACAAGATCAGGGCTAAGGATGGTTTCTGGAGTCTGGATGGTACCCTCAGAGTCGAACTGGCGAGACAAAGAGTCTGCCTTGGTGTTTTTGGAGCCCGGACGATAGGTAACAGAAAATTGGAAACGAGAAAAGAACAAGGACCATCTGGCCTGACGGGGGTTCAGCCTCTTAGCCGTGCGAAGGTACTCCAGATTTTTATGGTCGGTGAGGACAACGAAAGGATGCGTAGAGCCCTCCAACCAGTGCCTCCATTCTTCTAACGCTGCCTTCATGGCAAGTAACTCACGGTCACCCACGTCATAATTTCGTTCCGCTGAGTTGAGCTTCCTGGAGTAAAAAGCGCAGGGGTATAACTTGGGAGGCGTTCCCTGACGCTGTGACAAGACTGCGCCTAGGCCGGTATTCGAAGCGTCCACCTCCACAACAAAAGGCGATTCTGGATCAGGATGCCGCAGAATAGGAGCTGAAGTGAAAGCTTGCTTGAGAAGACTAAAGGCCTGGGTAGCTTCTTCAGTCCAGGGTAGACGTGAGGTGCCTTTACGAACCAGTGCAGTCAAGGGCGCCGCCACCATGCTGAATCCTCTGATGAAACGGCGATAGAAGTTCGCAAACCCGAGGAAGCGTTGTAACTCCTTCAACGTAGTGGGCTGGCGCCAATCCACCACCGCCTTGACCTTGCCTTCGTCCATAGCTACGCCCCCAGGACTAATGATGTAGCCCAGGAAAGTCGTGGAGGTCTGGTGGAAATCGCACTTCTCAATCTTAGCGCAGAGCTGATGCTGTATGAGCCTCTGGAGAACCGCCCGGACGTGCTGAATGTGGTCTTCTAGTGACTCTGAGTAAATAAGAATGTCGTCAATGTAGACGATGAGTGGCGTTGGAGCATGTCCCGGAACACATCATTAATAAAGGACTGGAAAACAGCTGGACTGTTTGAAAGCCCGAAAGGCATGACCAGGTATTCATAGTGCCCAGTGCACGTAGAAAAGGCTGTCTTCCACTCATCTCCATCACGGATACGGACCAGGTTGTAAGCGCATCGTAGATCCAGTTTGGTATAATATCTTGCTGTACGAAGAAGCTCCAAAGCAGCGGGCACCAGGGGGAGTGGATAACGGAACTTGACCGTGCAGTCATTGAGCGCTCTATAATCGATACACGGACGGAGTCCTCCTTCCTTCTTTTGGACGAAGAAGAAGCCGGCTGAAGCGGGAGATGTGGAAGGACGAATAAACCCTTTGGTGAGCTCCTCCTCGATATATTTTTGCATGGCTTCGGTCTCAGGTTGGGACAGGCGGAAAAAAACACGCCCCCTGGGTGGTGTGGAGCCTGGTATGAGGTCGATTGCGCAATCATACGCACGATGGGGAGGTAACTTGGTAGCTTTGGATTTGCTGAAGGCCTCAGCCAGATCGTGGTACACGGAGGGCAGACGATTCATCACGGTGTCATCGGGGAGCTCTAGGATACGTCGTATGGTTAGGGGTTGGATAGTAGACAGGCAGTTGGAAAAACAGTTTTTTCCCCAGCTGACGATCTGACCGGATGTCCATTGCAGAAGCGGATCGTGCTTACGGAGCCAGGGTAATCCCAGAATAATGGGAGTGTGAGGAGCTTGCAGTATGTAGAATTGAATCGTCTCACAGTGTAACACACCAGTGCGCATGCGCAAATTCTGAGATAGATGAGTGACGCGACCAGAGCCTAGCGGTCGCCCGTCGACAGCCTCAACAGAAAGGGGAGTAATGCAAGGAATCAGAGTCATCTCGTGGTGAATAGCAAAATCTTGAGACATGAAATTCCCAGCAGCACCAGAATCTATCAAAGCAGATGCTGTGACTATTTTTCCGTTAACAGTTAATGCAATGGGAACAGTAATACATGAATGAGGGTTTAAACAGTCAAGGGTCAGACTCACCGAAGCTTTGTCCCTGGATGGAGGTCGTTGAGGACAGGTTTGACGAAAATGACCAGCTTCACCGCAGTATAAGCACAGCCTTTGAGACCTACGTCGTTCCTTTTCCTCTTCAGTGAGCCGGGAAGCGTTAATCTGCATGGGTTCGCTGCAGTCGGTAGTCACGTGACTGTAATACCGGGGCAGGGGAAGGTTGCGTGAGGAGGTTGGTAAACGGCCGCCAGGACGGCGCGAGCGCATCAGATTATCGATCTGGATGGCGAGATGGACAAACTGGTTAAAATCCTTTCCCTCGTCGCGGCAGGCCAGTTCCGCCTGTAACTCGTGACTCAGACCCCGCCGAAAAATAACCTTCAGAGAGTTATCAGTCCAGTTAGTCTGAGCAGCTAACGTGCGGAATTCAAGTGCATACTCGGCGGCAGAAGTCCGTCCCTGCGTGAGTTCCAGCAGAAGATCCTCCGCCCCCTTTCCTCCTTTGGAATGCTCGAAAACTGCTTGAAAGTCCCGAAGAAACTCGTCGTATGAACGAAATGCAGAGCCATCCGTTCTCCACACAGCCGTGATCCAGTCCAGAGCGCGGCCAGTAAGCAGAGAGGAGACGAAGGAGATTTTACTGGCATCCGTTGGGTGAGGCGAGGGCTGTTGGTTCAAAAACAGCGAGCATTGAAGAATGAAGCCCTTGCACTTGCCTGGGTTCCCGTCAAACTTTTCAGGTAGTGCGAGACGAGGGCTTGCGGCGGTCTGCAGCACAGGCGCGGATGCGGGAGACGGTGAAGCAGACGCTGACGAGGTTTGTAGGTTTTGCAAAGCTTTTACCAGTTCCTCTGTTACTGAAGTTAGTCGCGTCAGCTGATGATGATGAGAGGCCAGTTGAGAGGCTTGAGTGGTGAACGCAGCAGATAACGCAGACATAGTTGCTGGATCTTCGTTTGGCGAAGTATTCTGTAATGACTCAGAGGGCCGAGACTGATCCATATGCAACAGATTTATTGAACAGAAAAGTCAGACAAAAGGCAACTCAGGATAGTAATAAAAGGTGGCAGGCAGAGGCGTGAGTCAAACCGGGCAGGAGGTCGAGGGCTGGCAGCGAACTTTCAGTATCCAGGGACAGGCTTTGGTCAGGGCAGGCAGCTGAGAATCAGAATCCGGGACGGGCTGGAGGTCGAGAGGCAGGCTGCGGACAATCAGATAAGGTTAGTTCAGCGTGGGTCAGAGGAAACAGGTAGATTGAGGAATAGGAGGATTGCTTGGACATGCACACATAGGGAGGCAATACTTCGCAAAGAGCGCTCCGTGAACGAGGCAGATAAAGGCTTGGCAATCAGATATGATTCGTAACAGGTGAAGGTAATCAGAGTGCCAATGATACAGGTGAAGGTAATCAGAGTTCCAAAGATGCATACTAAGGGGAAAGTATGCAAATCACTAGAATTCAGGAGAGGGCGTTCGTGGCTGAGAACAGGTGGAATCGGGGAGACTGGGCGCCGTAACAGCCTGCCTATGTTGAATGATGTCCGCGAACAACTTCACCAGCCCTCAAACACATAATTTTACTGACGACTGCTTCCCGAATCTCAGAGTTCAATGCAGGATTCACAAAACCCTTTCTCTTGAAAAATGGGTTAGTACCCAGTTTATTTGGACCAGCTTGCTCCTCAGAATCACAACCTGTAAGTATGAATAATTATTGATGTATATATTTTACCGGGTGTTTAAAATATGTAGTTTTGTGTTTTATATTGTGGAAATTTCCGGCTAACTCACATTATTACTGTTTTACTGAAATAGTTCTGCTAATCTGCTTTAGGCCCATTATAACCTACTGTGTTGATTAATGCAGATTGTCTGCTGTTCTAACTATTTTGAGATAAAGGAAGCAATATTTTTTTTGGAAAATTTTAATGTTACATCAGTCATTCACATGCTCAGCTACACATTCGCAACAAATGCGCAGTTATTGATACGGTTAATACAGTTCCCACATGTGCATCGCAATAAATTAGAAATATCAGTTTGTTGATGAACATACACTTGTTAATGGTGATGGTGAGGAATTACAGTTGCAACATCTCACAATGTACCTCAAAATGAGAAGTGTATCACTGAAAAACGTTCTGCTCAAGTCATCCTTGCGATGGAGGTTCGGGTAGAATAACTAGGACTTGTGATGGGATTCATATGTAAAATTGACGTCATCGTACTGTCTTTACAGTTTGTACAATCGCTGAGGACTGAGCTGAGGAAGCCTCCTGAGCTGAAGTTCAGTTATGGTAACTGGGCTGTCTGGCCAATCAGAGCAGAGTCGGCTCTTGGAAAGGAGGGATTTAGAGAGAATGATTCATCTGACGAGTTGTTTGAGAATCATTGAAAAATTAGGTGATGTGCAATATTATGAGAAAATGAAAGTGTTTTTTGACCTTTGATACATGTAAACCTGTTGAAACCTCCAAAACAAAATAGGAACCTTTGAAATAGCATAATAGGGGCAATAATATCACAAATTTAGCATAAATATCTAAAATGTAGAAACATAATACAATCTACCAATAAATGTATTCTTCCTCTACAAACATGTGCCTGTTGCATGAATATCTGCTACTTCAAATGACATCAAATTAAACAAACATTTGATGCTGTTGTTGGACATATTGAATGAGCCTTTCCTGCTCTCTAACTCAGCGCTGGTGGCACATTCGTGTCAAATACAAATCCTCCCTAAGTCAGCAAAGTATCGGAATGCAACCTATCCAGCACCCACTCACACAAATGCCTCGGCTCAAAAGATTTGGGCTGATGCATGGCCATCGGCATTTCAGCAGACCTCAACAACAATTAAGCCTCATCAACCAGTGCTATTTCATAGACCATTTAGCTGGCTCACAGTAGAGCCCTGCAGTCTACCCCATTAGGACTCAAATCTCTGTTAATCTATCACACATATCTGAAGTTGAACCCTGATTTCAATACTGTGACACCGTCTGCGCATAGCCAACTCATTACTGATACCATGGCTCATATGCAGAGCATGTTAAATGGCATCCTGTATTATTCTAAAACAATACATTTTTTATATATTGAAAATCTTATTTGAGTATAGAAATTTTCATTTCATTTCATATAGATCTTATTGTGAACAACCATGTGTGCTTGATCTACATTTTGATTAAACATTAGGAGGTTAAAAAAATAAAATAATGTGAAATGACAAACTTCTTTCTGGTGTCCTATGCTGGATTTCTCCAATAATTTTGTCTGCTTAAACCCCGCCCTTCACAATTAGCTTCAAGCTTTCATTCATTTTTGAGAGCAACGCCCATGTCAAAATCCATTCACAACAGTTAGACAGAACAAAGTCACCAACATTCTTTTTTTGGATGTACGTCACAATAAGAAAAGATCTGTCGGTACTTCCATTACATCGCAACTTTAATGAGGCTGTAAAGTTGTTGAAGCTACTAAGCCCAACCCACATAATTACCTAAATAATGTTCATCCGCAAATAATTTGTAGTTTTGTACTTCAACCGCTAGAGGTAAAAAAGTTAAGTATTGTAGGAATACGGGTGGAAGGGTACTTTGCTATGGACCATTCCCAGCACTTAATTTGGCACATAGCTACAGTGTTTTTAACAGACCATAACAGACCATAGTTTGTGCTGAACTGGTTTAATACAAAAAACAAAACAACAACTCATAATTGAGAAAACTATTGTTATAATATTATCACCAAGAATTTTCTAATTGTAAGGGCTTCGCTGCATCTAGTTGCAGTGTTTTAACAGACCATAAAGCTATCAGACATCCTATTTCCTATTAGAGGACAAAACTTTAGATTAAACAGAGATGACTGCTTTATTGCTCTCTCTAATGCAAGAAACGATCACTTGGCCAGCATGTGTGAAAGTATATGACACAAATAACATCTTTACTGCAAATGAGGTGAGCAACACTTTGCACATTTCACACTCGCATTATGCCAATGTCAATCTATTGAAAGCAGAGCCAAAACACTGTTATGTTACTAAATCATTCAAGCACACGTGGTTCGCCAAAATAAAGCACTACTCAAATATTTTCTGAGTAGAGGAACAAGAAAATTGAAAACTTTTGGCTCCATGCCGATACAAGCAACTGCCAATTTTTCATTCCACAATCATTCTATTAAATTAATCAGCTGAAATGATAGCTCCCAATTCCTGAAAATTAATAACCTGAATATGAATAATATGACATGACCATACATACTTCATCACTCATGGTGGTAAATAAATAAGGAGGATTTACCTCAAATACAACAGTACAAAAGAGTGATGTAGATTGTTAAGTATGATAGCATGCTCTTAGTGCCATAAACATTTTTCAAAATCAGAAATTTCACACTCTTTACACTGGTTCAATGACAAAAAGCTTTGCAAAAATGCTGAAGTCTAAATAATTGTAGCACTTTTACTACAGGCTGATTCTGGTTGTTAAAACTTGCAATATACATCTCAATGGCAAAGTTCAATATCTGCAAAGGAGTTCTTAAGCAACAATTGACCGAAACATTACAAACAAAAGACCGAAGCATCCCAAACTACAGTATGAAATGTGCGCCTATAAATGAATTGACATTTATAGGGGTAATTCAGTCCTACAAAAACTCACCAGCTGTAAATGTCCGTTTGCATGTGCATCCTGCTCGGTGTGAGGCTCACACTGCCTCCCTCTATTAAATATATGAGTGTCTCGCTCGCTTTTCAAACCACTGCTCTACTATCTGCCCTTCAGAGCTGAAATTTATGCAAGTTAGAGAGTGTGTGAATCAGAGATGCAACAAAAAAGGAGGGTCTATTGTAAGACTAACCTTTGTAAACTATCAGCAAACACAGGACAGAGGTGACTGAGAGATCACTGACTAAAAGGTATAGACAATTAGTTAAGAAGTGTTTATGTTTGTGGTTCCAGAGGGTTTGGACACAGGTTACGGCATCAGAGGTTTAAGACAAAGAACACAATAAAGCCAATGAGAGCATTCCTTCACGTTTCAAAGCACAGCTCTCATTCTGTCAGCAAGGGGTTCGTTTTTCAGCAACAAACCCTACCTGTGACCCTGAACAGACAACAACAGAGGTTTCAACAACATTTTTAACAAAGTTTAAAGCAGTAGAGCTCATTTTGATCTCTGCAATCCCACCTTAATAAAGTGGGATAGCAATATGCTAAGAATTCCATTCCTCATTGTTTTTCATATAATATTTCCAACACCTACCCATTGTTTGCAGGAATGGAAAGGGTTTTGCTGGTTGTAGTTAATCACCAATTTCCGTAGCTGGTTCCTCCATCCTCTCTTCCTGTCCATCCCCAGATAGAGCGAGAAAGAAAGAATCAACAAGGCTTTGAGCCAAAGCAACAATGCCTACACAACGAGTATCTCAACAAAATTTTATATACACTAACACTCAAAATGTTGGTGTTGGTAAGATGTTTTAAAGTGTTTTTAAAGAATTCTCTTAATAATGATAGAGTAAAAACTGTAATATTATTACAATTTAAAATTAATATATATTAAACTGTACTTTATTTCTGTACTTTATTTTCAGACATAACATATTATGATCTACATGGTTTTAAGTGTCTCAAAATTACCAGCAGCTTCAAAACTGCACTTTTTATATCATGTAACTTTCTCCCCAACCACTTTTAACATTTAAAAGAAAGACTGAGAACTAAGCGATAACAGTCCAACTATACAGTCCAATCGGCAAAACTGACATTTATATGAAAGGCTGCCCAGAGGACATCATATTTTTAGTCATCCTCTTTCAGCCCCATTAGACACCAACAACACAGATAAAAGTCCCTGAGCAGGTCAGCTTTATTCAACCAATGAGAGACTTAAGAGCTGCCACAGCCAAGTTTACACCTCTAAGCTCTTCACTAATGGTATTCTGTTTCCAAGCTAACCCATAAGGAGGGTATAAATACACCAGGTCTCTAGGATACAAGACACACTCACGAAACTCGTTCAGACTTCAGGTTTTAGTCTAGGAGAATTGACTGCAAATCAGCGCCACTCAGCTTTGTTCAATGTTCATGTACATGTCTGGTTTTTTTTTTAAACAGTCTAAAATAATGTATTAGTGTTGCCAATTGATTAAAATAAATTAACATATAAATTGTGCATTTTTTCTGTAATTAATCACAATTAATCACACCTAACGTTAAAATGTGTAATACATTTTATATTGTAAAGCATGTTTTTACAATGAAAGTCAAAATCAGTGTAGAAACAACATAAAGACAGCATATTTAAAAAAATGTTTTAAATTAAATACTATGAATGCAGGCCAGTATCACTGATACCAATACTGATATTGATGTCAAATGGATTTTTCTTTTCATCAATTTCTGGAGATACAATTAGTAACTAGTAAGCCATTCAACATTAAATAAATAATTGGAAGCCATCACTTTTAAAGTCCCTGTAAAGACAAAATTAAGTATGTGTTCTGAGTTTGTCACACCACAGAAAAATGTGTTATTAGTCACCCAGCCAAATTTGAATGATAAAAAAAGCCAGCAAGTACATAAAATAAGCTATCAAAATCTTGAAAAAATGAGAAGTAATCTCTGCTCTCAAACGCTGGGGGCGTGTCCGCTGGCTGCGCTGAAACCACGCCCACTCGCGGGAAAGCTGCCGTCGCCACACTCAACTCTACAGCCGGAATGGATGCTCGCACGGTGGGCACGCACTGCCGATGATGGCACCAGTTGTCGGCGCGACGGGAGGATCAATGCCGAGGCGGGAGTCGGTTCGGCCCCATTCACCACCAGTAACAGCGGATTATCAGTGATTCCCAGTTGTCTCCGACGAAAGTTTATAAAAACTATCCCGTGTAAAATGATCACTTACAGAGGCGGGTTTTGGCGGTGATCCTCAGCTCTCTCCATCAAGGTGGCTCTTCACAAAATTAATCCACTTCTTCTTGATGTAATCGTTTTTCGGAAATTTAAATAAGGACACCGATCTGTTTTGTACGTGATCCGGTAATCGCATCCAGGTAGTACGCATTTCTGTGACGAAGGCATAGCTAGCTAGCAATCTGTAGGCTTACTAATAATAGTCCAGCCATAGACATAATATAATACATAGACGCCCTATTGGCCGCTGGAGCGCACGTCAACGGCGCCGCCATATTGGGGATGGCAACTTTCCCATACCTCTCATACTGGGAATTGAGAAAAATGCCTGTTTTGTGCGCTGCTTGGGGCTGTACAAGTCGCCACACAATTGAAAACAACTTTCGAGGAATTATCTTTCACAGGCAAGACTAAACGTTTGTTTTTGGTTGTATTTGGTCATTATTTAATTAGTAATAGTAACGTTCAGAGGATAAATGAAAAAATACTACTGTTATTGTGTCACGAAATGTAGTTTTAATAGTTTTTCAGTCGACAATGTAGTTGTTTAAAGCTTAAATATGTGGTTTGTTTTTAAAGATAGCGCCTATTTAAAAATTTGATCTGACGGTTTCGGAGTTGTAAAATGCGATCACCGGGCGCTCAGCGCACATTAACCCCGCATGCGACAGCCTTACCTCGGCCAGAGCATCTGAAGTGTGCCGCCGGCTCGGATGTCTCTAGTCTAGTGATTAAACATGAGATATAATTCGTCTTGTGTATATCTAACGGGCGATCTTTGGTCTCATTAATCTATAAAGGGTTCCCTGGTAAATCGTTTTGGCTGAGGGCAAAGTGAAGTTTCATAACTTTATATTTAGGCTTTTTTAATGTTGTATCCTGCTGTATGTTTGACTGAAGCTACTTCTGTTATAATGGCTATTACTGATCAATACAACTGAAATTGAACAAAAAGAGTTAAATATTAAATATAAGTATAAATTTATTGTGTATATTCTGTAATTGATATTTCTTATTCTATTGCTATGATTATAGTATTATTAATAAACCATATGCTATTATCAATATTTTTATGATTGTATTATTGTATGATATTATATAATTATACACTATTCATTACTATTTTATTTGCTGTATACTATTTGTTTATTTTATTGACTAAACTATTTACTATTACTTCTCACAAATGTTATATTTACTGCATTGCACAGTAGTTGTACCATAACATATGTATTATCATAAAGGATCCATCAGTTATCTTTGTTATTGCTCAAATCTGGTCAATCACAGAAAATGCTTTTTTTAAGAAAACTTAAATTATATCTCAGTATGGGGGTCTTCATCATTCTTATCCAAGAATAAAAAGCCAGATACATGACAAGCCTGAGCTTTGACCATTCTTTATTAAAACAAATATTTTACAAGTCTAACTATTGAGATTTTAAATAACTAGAGATGGAACTTTTTGTACAACACATACAAACCACTGAAATCGGTTGATAAATATAAAAACAGTTTTTGTTTTTATCCAGATAAAAACGCAGCTCACCCTTGATTACAGTGCGGTCTTGCCCTCCGCAAAATGGCGGACCCGTTGACGTATCGCAGCAACGTTCCAAAGCGGCCAATAGGGCGTCTATGTATTATATGTGATGCGATCTGGGAAAACCCACCACATGGTGAAATTTGACATATTACAGGTTTTGCGATCATATTAAAGCTTGGTTCAAGCCCTTTCCAAATCTGTTTTTATTTCTTTTATAGTTTGTCTATAACAAAAGTTATGGTTATCTGAAGTCGGCTGATCGATGTGATTTTCAGAACTGGAATTTTGAGAAAAACAGGTTTAAATAACTGTCACGTCCTGCTAGCGGGACGACGGGCGCTCTTTTTTTTATTGCCGTTTTTTCATATCACATATTTTAGTAATCATCATAGATTAGGTATCATTCGAAAGCTTACAAACTCAAAATTCATCCTGTGAAAACCGTTTTGAAATTGGGCGATTGAGAGGCGAGCAAGGTCTTTTAAACGAGCAGCTTCAGACTCTGTTGTTCTCTTGTGCTCCGCATCACATAACGCTGGATAAAAATAAATAAATAAAAACTTGCGTGCCGTTGTAGTTTACACAGGACTGGCGGGACCTTTATTCTGTTATGTGGTTTATTTTGATAGGAGAAACTGTCTTTGTAGTGTTAAGAGAAGGATAACTAAATAGCCGCTGTTGTTGTTTTTTTGCACCTCCGCTCCGCGCGTGTTCTTAAAGAGAAAGACACGTCTTTTCAGCTTGCCACTATAAATCGCTATTTTTCTGCACTAATCTAGTGAATTTTCACTAGATATACTCAGAGATGATAAACAAAATGTTATAGAATAATAATTTATTGAAAACCCAAATTTGACAATAAACTGACATTCAATCTATTTTTAGACTTTACTGAAAATGTACAAGCGCGACATCCGACGGGTTTTCCCAGATCGCATCACATATTATGTCTATGAGTCCAGCAGCTCGAGGGGCTCCAGTGCGTCATCAAGTAGGGGCGTGTCCAGGAGCTCAGGGGCTCCAGTGCGTCATCGAGCCCCGTTTTAGCCCCGCCCAGAAAATCCGGAAAATAGCAACGGTGAAAAACTGTTTAACGGTATAACTCCACAATTCAGTACTTCACAGTTCACAGTCTTTGTAATATGTTTTAGTAATACATTTCTAACATTTATAATGTGTTTAGAATTTTTTTTTTGAAATTGCCTTAACAGGGACTTTAACATTTAGCTAATAGATTTTAAAAATATAAACAACTTTTAATATAAAGGGCCTTTAGGTAGAATTAAGAAACCCTTGTTATTAGCAAACACCGGTGGCCAATCATATCCAATCATAACCGATCATATCCAATCATAGCGCTATGGAGGTATTGCCTCCTATCACATGACTTCCCTCCCCTTCATTCTCAATTACCCCCCATTAAACTCACGCATGCTTTGGGGACGTGATTTCTTCCCCAAAACCAGTTCAGCTGAAACTCCACCCTGCAGCCGATTCTTAAAGGGGGGGTGAAATGCTGTTTCATGCATAGTGAGTTTTTTACACTGTTAAAGAGTTGGATTACCATGGTAAACATGGACAAAGTTTCAAAAATTAAGTTGTAAGTTTGATGGAGTATTTCTGTTCCAAAAATACTCCTTCCGGTTTGTCACAAGTTTCGGAAAGTTTTTTTCGAATACGTAACTACGTGACGTCAGAGTGGGCGGAATTTCCTTATACGGGTCTTAAGGGCACTTCTCTCGGAAGTGCGCGCGCGCAGCTGTAGCCTAGAGCGTACGAGAGCGTCCATCAGACCGCTGTGCTCTGCTGCGTTGCAATCAAAACAATGGCACCAAAAAGTGTGTTTTTGGTTGCCAGGGCAAGACAACACTGCACAAATGTCCAAAGAACCCAGAGTTAAGGGACCTGTGGATGGATTTTGTTTTTCCAGAGCAGCAACGGAGTTGCGCAATTGTGTTCTTGTTTGTTCCCTTCATTTCGGCCGTAGCTGCTAATAATTTTATAAACAAGGCACAGTTCGACGATTTGCAGATCGCCTAATACTTAAAGATGGAGCAGTCCCAACGATAAAGGTTCACGGAACCGCAGGCGGTGAGTAAAACTGCTGCAAATGTCTGTGTGTTGTTAACTATCGGCGTGTAAGCTAAGCACAGCAAGTAAACAACATGATCACGTACAGTTAATGTATCGATGGAGCCAGGCCCGGATTATCAATTGGGCATTATGGGCACGGGCCCAGGGGCCCATGCGCACTTGGGGCCCAAGCGAGGGGAATACTTTTTATATTTGTATTTTTTTTTTACATTGCCGATAACGGAGCGTACATTTGCACTACGTGCCTGTCTTTTTAGCAAAAAGACGCCCGCCACTACATATCTGCAGTGGCGTAGATCGTAGGGCGTGAGGTGTTGAAAGCAGCTTTTGACGCGTTCGACCCGAGTTCGAATCCGGCTTTTGCCGAACTCTCTCTTCTCCCTTTTCCCAACACATATGAGATGTAAAATGTACCGCCTATACCATAAAGGTCTCTACTAGCGTTATATTTTGCCAACAAACTAAAATCGAAACTGATATGGCTTTGTGCCTTTATAAAACAGCACAAGACTGTAATTAA